>WNGS01163947.1:14627371-14645804 GCA_020271785.1 Procambarus virginalis | reverse complement strand
AAGGTGATGGCCACGTACCTTGAGTGGCCACGTCGAGTTACTTTACTACCCGTTATCAATGGTTCAATCTTTGTCAGTCTGTTGAGGACAACAACCATTCAAAACAGAGTAAATGTTTTAGCAGTATTAGTAACAACGAATTTGTTGCTAATATGTAAATGAGCAGTACTAATCACTCTATCCAGCTTAAAATGCTGGAAAAGGACCTTAATGCAAAGAAGAAAATTGAAGACATTCTTGATCTTTTCGGAGGATTTTAATTGCAGATTTTAGTATGTTTATAGAGGACAGGTGAAAGACAAATAATAGTAGTTGTGCTGTTGGAACACTTACTTCTTCCCTATCATAGAGCGACACAAAGACCAACTCGGAGGGAAACGCAAGCTCTATAAGCTGTATTTCAGAAAGCGTTACATTATTTGCTTCCTTTGGTAAAGTAATTATTCATGCTGGGGCTCTGTTTACCATGAAGATTGCTGGGAGCGGGCCGAGGACAAGACTTGTCTGTACCTGTGAGCCTTTGTATGATCGATTTGTAGTTGAGGATGGCGTTAACAAACTTGTCTAGTTAGTGCTTGCACTTAGATCAGTGCTTGGGTAGGATACAGCAAGCCAGCTAAAAGGAAAGATGGCATACTTGGTATGACTCGAAGAAAAGAAGCCGTCGTTCTCCCAAGCCGTCGTTCTCCTGACCCGTCCTTTAATCAGCGACCATTACATCCAGCAGGTCAACCCAAAAGACGCATCCGAATTTTTACATGCTTGTTCATTCAAAACGGGAATTTTCTCAAATAATTAATTAATTATTAATATATTAGCATATTATGCATATATAGGCATAGGTTAGGTTAGGTCTCATGTTCTGTTCTGTTGGCGATATTTGTATTTTAGTACGTGGTGAAGCATTACAGCGTTTTACAGCGTTGTGGTGCGAACAAAAGTCGTCAGCGAAGCCTTGTCCGAAGTGTTCGAACGAACACTCGATTCGTGCGTAAACCATTATTCATTCATAAACAGGGGGTTTGGCGGGTGCATGGAATCACTTTTGGGTCTTTGTTTGGAGACGGGCTGCGTTCTGTAAGACATAATCGAGCATGAAACATTTAATGAACAGTCTTCATGGAAGTGAGTTGCTGAAAATGATGAGTATGCCTGCACGATCAGTTTTCCGTTATTGTAACGAAAAAGCATAATCAAAGCATTGTGAAAATTATTAATTCATTAATGAGAGGAATACATTTTCCTTTAGTACTAGACCCATAACACTTGTGCTCCAGTACACCAGAACCAGAGCACAAGTCTCACTGGGCCCCGGGAAAGCACGTGCCAGTAGACGAAGAAAAGATTAAACATAATAAACACAGGGACGAAGTCTTCCTTCAAAGTCTTGACGTAGCAAGAGCAACATGTCATACTCAAGACGATAATCTAAATCTCAAGAGCTCGAGGTTATCCATTGATGTGTACTGAACCTTGGAACTAACGAGTACATCTTTCTTTAAATACATTTCTTCAATGACAAAATTGACACGTTTCTGAATGAAGTGCTGGAACAACTGGGTTGTAATAAGTGTGGGTGGCCTGCCGCCGCCGCCGCTGCCTCGAGCAACAGCCTGTTGGATCAAGTCATCACACGTGGAGCCTGGCCCCAGCCGGGCTCCACGAGTACACCGCCTTCAACCCACTCAAAGTATACTTTGTAAGTATAAGACATACTTTATCAACATACCTGGTTGATACCTGGTTGATGGGGTTCTGGGAGTTCTTCTACTCCCCAAGCCCGCCCGAGGCCAGGCTTGACTTGTGAGAGTTTGGTCCACTAGGCTGTTGCTTGGAGCGGCCCGCAGGCCCACATACCCACCACAGCCCGGCTGGTCCGGAACTCCTTGGAGGAATAAATCTAGTTTCCTCTTGAAGATGTCCACGGTTGTTCCGGCAATATTTCTTATGCTTGCTGGGAGGACGTTGAACAACCGCGGACCTCTGATGTTTATACAGTGTTCTCTGATTGTGCCTATGGCACCCCTGCTCTTCACTGGTTCTATTCTGCATTTTCTTCCATATCGTTCACTCCAGTACGTTGTTATTTTACTGTGTAGATTTGGGACCTGGCCCTCCAGTATCTTCCAGGTGTATATTATTTGATATCTCTCTCGTCTTCTTTCTAGTGAGTACATTTGGAGAGCTTTGAGACGATCCCAATAATTTAGGTGCTTTATCGCGTCTATGCGTGCCGTATATGTTCTCTGTATTCCCTCTATTTCAGCAATCTCTCCTGCTCTAAAGGGGGAAGTGAGTACTGAACAGTACTCAAGACGGGACAGCACAAGTGACTTGAAGAGTACAAGCATTGTGATGGGATCCCTGGATTTGAAAGTTCTCGTAATCCATCCTATCATTTTTCTGGCTGTCGCAATATTTGCTTGGTTATGCTCCCTAAACGTTAGGTCGTCAGACATCATTATTCCCAAATCCTTTACATGTTGTTTTCCTACTATGGGCACATTTGATTGTGTTTTGTACCCTGTATTATGTTTAAGGTCCTCATTTTTACCGTACCTGAGTACCTGGAATTTGTCACTGTTAAACATCATATTATTTTCTGATGCCCAGTCGAAAACTTTATTAATATCAGCTTGAAGTTTTTCAATGTCTTCAGCCGAGGTAATTTTCTTACTGATTTTTGTGTCGTCTGCAAAGGATGATACGAAGCTGTGACTTGTATTTTTGTCTATATCTGATATGAGAATAAGGAAAAGCAGCGGTGCAAGGACTGTACCCTGAGGTACAGAGCTTTTAACTGCACTTGGACTAGATTTTATATGGTTGACCGTTACTCGCTGAGTCCTGTTTGACAGAAAACTGAGTATCCAGCGTCCTACTTTACCGGTTATTCCCATTGACTTCATTTTGTGTGCTATCACGCCATGGTCACATTTATCGAATGCCTTTGCGAAGTCCGTGTATATCACATCAGCATTCTGTTTTTCTTCTAATGCCTCAGTGACTTTATCGTAGTGCTCAAGTAGCTGTGAGAGGCACGATCTTCCCGCTCGAAATCCATGTTGGCCTGGGTTGTGAAGGTCATTGGTCTCCATGAAATTGGTGACCTGACTCCTAATCACTCTCTCAAATACTTTTATTATGTGCGATGTTAGTGCAACTGGTCTATAATTCTTTGCCAATGCTTTGCTCCCTCCCTTGTGTAGAGGGGCTATGTCTGCTACTTTAAGTGCATCTGGTATCTCCCCCGTGTCCAAGCTCTTCCTCCACACTATACTGAGTGTGGAGGAATTAATCATACTACATAATTATGTAGTATGAAAATCATGGCCTTTTGACAACGTTGTGTCATATTATTTGTTGATGGTAACATGTGTCACCCTCTCACCCTACAGTGTGGACCATGTATCACCCCCTCACCCTACAGTGTGGACCACGTGTCACCCCTCACCCTACAGTGTGGACCATGTGTCACCCCCTCACCCTACAGTGTGGACCATGTGTCACCCCTCACCCTACAGTGTGGACCACGTGTCACCCCCCTCACCCTACAGTGTGGACCATGTGTCACCCCCCTCACCCTACAGTGTGGACCACGTGTCACCCCTCACCCTACAGTGTGGACCACGTGTCACCCCCTCACCCTACAGTGTGGACCATGTGTCACCCCCTCACTCTACAGTGTGGACCATGTGTCACCCCCTCATCCTACAGTGTGGACCACGTGTCACCCCTCACCCTACAGTGTGGACCACGTGTCACCCCCCTCACCCTACAGTGTGGACCACGTGTCACCCCTCACCCTGCAGTGTGTTCAGCACTTGGGCGGATCCTTCGGCTCCATATGTAACGCTGGAAATAAGCTTGTCAACAATGTCTCCGTTTGGGTGACATTTCGAGGGGTTTCGGCCACTCTTCTCCATACATCGGTGCTGATCAACCACGGAATCGAACACCGTCGAACTTCCGAGTGCTGGTGTCAATGCCCTCGTGAGGTTGAGCTTCATTTCCAGGGTCCCGGTTCTTAATCTTTAATACACTGGCGTCAGTACTTTCTAACTGTCCTTACCTTGTCGTTCCCAAATCATGTCTTGTCTTTTCACTTCTCCGGGTAGCCGGTCGACCGAGCAGACAGCACGCTGGTCTTGTGATCCTGTGGTCTTGGGTTCGATCCCAGGCGCCGGCGAGAAACAATGGGCAGAGAATCTTTCACTCTATGCCCCTGTTACCTAGCAGTAAAATAGGTACCTGGGTGTTAGTCAGCTCTCACGGGCTGCTTCCTAGGGGTGGAGGCCTGGTCGAAGACCGGGCCGCGGGGACACTAAAAGCCCCGAAATCATCTCAAGATAACCTGAAGATATTCTTCTGTGATATGAGGTGGTGTTATTGTGGACTGTTTTCGTAACTCATCCCCCGAGCTCTGAAACTATGCTGGTGGTAGACCTCTAAAATGTGTCCACCTTTAGGCGGTAATGAGGTGTGGGGCATAATGTATACTCAAGAATAGTCTTACAGTTTAATGAGTTATCATTTACTCAAATTCCTGAAGGTGGTTCTTGCCCACCTGGTGTAAACTGCTTCTTGTCTGCCTTGTCTGTGTTTAGAGGAGGGAGAGAAGTTAACAATGCTCACTAATAATGAGCAGCACGTCACTCTCTGGGCATGCAGGGTGCGCCTGCACACCCTGGTTACATCCCAGGCAACAAGAACACACCTTGGACAAGTGGTTACTCTGAGCAAAACAATTAAAGGAACACACACTATGCCAATGACCTTTGCCACTAATCAACACCCTATGTGAACACCGAGGATACCTTCCGCATCCTGAATCCCCCATTGGTTGATACCTGGTTGATACCTGGTTGATGGGGTTCTGGGAGTTCTTCTACTCCCCTAGCCCGGCCCGAGGCCAGGCTCGACTTGTCAGAGTTTGATCCACCAGGCTGTTGCTTGGAGCGGCCCGCAGAGCCACATACCCACCACAGCCCGGCTGATCCGGGACTTCTCTTAGGAAACAGTCCAGTTTTCTCTTGAAGATGTCCACGGTTGTTCCGGCAATATTTCTTATAGTCGCTGGGAGGACGTTGAACAACCGCGGACCTCTGATGTTTATACAGTGTTCTCTGATTGTGCCTATGGCACCTCTGCTCTTCACTGGTTCAATCTTGCATTTTCTTCCATATCGTTCACTGAAGATCGAAGATCGAAGATCTTAAAGATTCATTGAAGATCGAAGACATCCCACCACCTCGAAGACACCTTGTCGACACCCAAAGACCTCCAAGATACACCCCCAACGCCCTAAGGCGCGCCGTCCAACAACCTTGGCCACACCTACACAGGGCAGACACGCCGGACGGCTGGAGCCACATTCCCTTACCGCAACAGTGACTGTGCGATCAAGGGACAAAATAACTTTCACTACCCCTGCCCCCTTTCCCTGCTTCCCCGGCCGTTATGACCACCGTAAATATGGCAGCCTCGCAGTTGACCATTTTTCTCTACCGGTCATAATAGTTTCTCTGTCTGTAAGCTTCCCGACCCCTTACACGAACCCTCCATGGAAGTTGCACACAAAAGAGATCGCCGACGCAAAAGGTAGAGCGTTTTAATTAGGCGTCAGAAGTCCCACTGTAAGATGTGGAGTGACGCGCCGGCTTTGTTCTCGATCTCATCTTCGCTAATTAGAGACACGGGGTTCAAGTCCCTCTTTGGCAATCCCTACCACCACCCTCTCTCTCCTCAACCTTCCCTTTCTTGCTCCATCCTTCCACCTCCTCCTCGACGGCTGCCTCCCACCCCTCGCTCAGCCCTTGAGGGAGAGCTTGGCCAGCAGGTAGGGAAGAGGGAGGGAGGTGAGGGGCGAGATGTGCCATGGTAACCGTACCTGGCAATATTGACGGCTCACTCCACTCTCTCGTCTCAGTGAGCGACCCGAGCGACGCCGCACCTCCTGGACAACTCTTAAACACTGCAACATAAAACATCACACTTCCGGGTAATTTCATTAATCGTGTAGTTGAAGGACTTTTTCAATTCCGTCATACTAGTGGCGCGATATTCATAATTTTTCGCGTGCGTGCGTGTGTATGTGGGCGTGTGTGTGTGTGTGTGTGTGTGTGTGTGTGTGTGTGTGTGGTGTGTGTGTGTGTGTGTGTGTGTTGTGTGTGTGTGTGTGCCTGCGTGTGTGTGTGCCTGCGTGTGTGTGTGGCCTGCGTGTGTGTGTGTGCCTGCGTGTGTGTGTGTGCCTGCGTGTGTGTGTGTGTGCCTGCGTGTGTGTGTGTGCCTGCGTGTGTGTGTGTGCCTGCGTGTGTGTGTGTGCCTGCGTGTGTGTGTGTGCCTGCGTGTGTGTGTGTGCCTGCGTGTGTGTGTGTGCCTGCGTGTGTGTGTGTGCCTGCGTGTGTGTGTGTGTGCTGCGTGTGTGTGTGTGTGCCTGCGTGTGTGTGTGTGTGCCTGCGTGTGTGTGTGTGCCTGCGTGTGTGTGTGCCTGCGTGTGTGTGTGTGCCTGCGTGTGTGTGTGTGCCTGCGTGTGTGTGTGCCTGCGTGTGCGTGCCTGCGTGTGCGTGTTTGTCTTTACATATCAATATATGTACTTACCTTTTAGTGTTGGTAGGTTGAACATCAGCTCCTAGTCCCTTATTGCAATGGCTCCCGACCTGAATACTTATTATATCTATTCTTGATATTATGTATAGAGTTAGCCCCTAACTTCCACCACAGTCAAGACATTCCACTCACTCATCTGACACAGACGAAGTGCCTCCTTCCGTCCCGTGGGCTCGAACCAGTATCCACATTCCACAAATTCCAATTCCTCATATCCTTGATTATGCTAAATCGTTCGGTTGTGTCCATGCTAATTCTTCCGAGAACCTTGTGGCTTTTGATGACATCGTGCACTATTTTCTCTTACCCAGCGTAGCCGGGTCCAGTTCCTCATAACTCTGCTTCTCTAGGTCTGGAGCACCAGGATTGATCAACCATTTACACAATCACTTACGAAGCCTATGCACCTGTCCTTAATCACGGTGACTGCTTAAGAGTTATTAACCAGTGAATGAGCTCCCAAGCACTACGGGCTTGTTTATAACAATAACAACCTTGGGTGGTCAAGTTTCCAAGCTTGTAAACTGTTTAATACATATAAACAAAGCCGCCACGATTGACGAAAGATGTGCAGGTTTCGCAAGTGGTTGCATAACTGATCAATCCTGGCCCAGTCTTGTAGTCAGCCAATCCCAGTCAAACCCTCTGACACTTTCTAGCTTTTTATTTTTTGGGGGTGGGGGGGATCCAGGCTGGCGCTATATATTCAAATATTGGTCTGACGTATGTAGTGTACAACGACCTGAAGACTTCCTTGTCTGGATGTGTGAAGGCTGCAAATTGGGTTATGATGGTGTGTGTATACTGTGTCTGAGGAAGGTCGTGTACAAGTATGATGAATAGCACCAGGCTCAGGTAGGAGCCTTGTGGGGCTCCAGCTGCTGCTGGCGTGGAGGACTCCAGCTGCTGCTGGCGTGGAGGACTCCAGCTGCTGCTGGCGTGGAGGACTCCAGCTGCTGCTGGCGTGGAGGACTCCAGCTGCTGCTGGCGTGGAGGACTCCAGCTGCTGCTGGCGTGGAGGACTCCAGCTGCTGCTGGCGTGGAGGACTCCAGCTGCTGCTGGCGTGGAGGACTCCAGCTGCTGCTGGCGTGGAGGACTCCAGCTGCTGCTGGCGTGGAGGACTCCAGCTGCTGCTGGCGTGGAGGACTCCAGCTGCTGCTGGCGTGGAGGACTCCAGCTGCTGCTGGCGTGGAGGACTCCAGCTGCTGCTGGCGTGGAGGACTCCAGCTGCTGCTGGCGTGGAGGACTCCAGCTGCTGCTGGCGTGGAGGACTCCAGCTGCTGCTGGCGTGGAGGACTCCAGCTGCTGCTGGCGTGGAGGACTCCAGCTGCTGCTGGCGTGGAGGGACTCCAGCTGCTGCTGGCGTGGAGGACTCCAGCTGCTGCTGGCGTGGAGGACTCCAGCTGCTGCTGGCGTGGAGGACTCCAGCTGCTGCTGGCGTGGAGGACTCCAGCTGCTGCTGGCGTGGAGGACTCCAGCTGCTGCTGGCGTGGAGGACTCCAGCTGTGCTGGCGTGGAGGACTCCAGCTGCTGCTGGCGTGGAGGACTCCAGCTGCTGCTGGCGTGGAGGACTCCAGCTGCTGCTTGCGTGGAGGACTCCAGCTGCTGCTGGCGTGGAGGACTCCAGCTGCTGCTGGCGTGGAGGACTCCAGCTGCTGCTGGCGTGGAGGACTCCAGCTGCTGCTGGCGTGGAGGACTCCAGCTGCTGCGGCGTGGAGGACTCCAGCTGCTGCTGGCGTGGAGGACTCCAGCTGCTGCTGGCGTGGAGGACTCCAGCTGCTGCTGGCGTGGAGGACTCCAGCTGTGCTGGCGTGGAGGACTCCAGCTGCTGCTGGCGTGGAGGACTCCAGCTGCTGCTGGCGTGGAGGACTCCAGCTGCTGCTGGCGTGGAGGACTCCAGCTGCTGCTGGCGTGGAGGACTCCAGCTGCTGCGGCGTGGAGGACTCCAGCTGCTGCTGGCGTGGAGGACTCCAGCTGCTGCTGGCGTGGNCCCCCTCACTCCTGTCCACGCTCTCAGCCCCCTCCACTCCTGTCCACGCTCTCAGCCGCCTCCACTCCTGTCCACGCTCTCAGCCGCCTCCACTCCTGTCCACGCTCTCAGCCGCCTCCACTCCTGTCCACGCTCTCAGCCGCCTCCACTCCTGTCCACGCTCCCAGCCGCCTCCACTCCTGTCCACGCTCTCAGCCCCCTCCACTCCTGTCCACGCTCTCAGCCGCCTCCACTCCTGTCCACGCTCTCAGCCGCCTCCACTCCTGTCCACGCTCCCAGCCGCCTCCACTCCTGTCCACGCTCTCAGGCCCCTCTACTCCTGTCCACGCTCTCAGCCCCCTCTACTCCTGTCCACGCTCTCAGCCGCCTCCACTCCTGTCCACGCTCCCAGCCGCCTCCACTCCTGTCCACGCTCCCAGCCGCCTCTACTCCTGTCCACGCTCTCAGCCGCCTCCACTCCTGTCCACGCTCTCAGCGCCTCCACTCCTGTCCACGCTCTCAGCTGCCTCCACTCCTGTCCACGCTCTCAGCCGCCTCCACTCCTGTCCACGCTCTCAGCCGCCTCCACTCCTGTCCACGCTCTCAGCCGCCTCCACTCCTGTCCACGCTCTCAGCCGCCTCCACTCCTGTCCACGCTCTCAGCTGCATCGCCCATACAAATTGCTGCCCCAAAGCTGCCTGTGCACGCACAGTAGTAGGGAGGACCGCTGGTATAAGCTGCACACCGAGTGTGGCTCAGGCACCACACAGACACCCACCACATTCCTCCAGCACCCTCCAGAGAGAGCGCGAGCAGCGACACCCGCCCCGCCAGGCAGGGTGACATCAGTGCGACAGCGGAAAGCTCTTCTACGTCCTCCCTCAAGAATATAGTGACACCCGAGTCAATCATGTGGTATCGAAGACTGACAGGTGACGCTGGAGGTGAAGGGTGTGGAAGAGCTTAGGGGAAGTGTTCGTCTCATAGGGACAGTAATGAACAGAACACTTCCCTAAGAGCCTCGTGGAGGAGAATAAACTGTAAACATGCAGGAGAATATAGTGTAACATTAAGAATGCACCTAGTTAGCCACTGTCCCCCCACCCCCCCCACCCTAAATCCCCCCATCCCCCACTCCCCGTCACACGTCCCCTCCCTTCACTGTCCGCTTCTAGTCCTTCACTCTGACCTCGTTTCTTGCGCGCTTGTTAGTAAGCTTTCTTTAGCTTATTCCTCTAGATAACTCATCTAGTCAGTCTTATCATTGTCTCGGTCGCTGTCTGTATGAGGGGGGGGGGTGAGGTGACTGTTGTTTAACAGCTCCTCTCCATGGGTAGCATGGGTAGGAGTGGGAGGGGCAGTGGGTTACCTGGCTAGGAGAGAAGTAACTTACCTTATCTGGAAAGGGAATGGGGGAAGACAAAGGGGGGGGGAGAGGGAGGGAGGGAGAGGGGGGGAGAGAGAAGAGAGAGAGAGAGAGAGAGAGAGAGAGAGAGAGAGAGAGAGAGAGAGAGAGAGAGAGTGTATGGAAGGGAAGGGTGAGAGGTAGGGAGAGATGGGAGGGAGGGCGGAAGCTGGAACGCTCTGGTGCCTCCAATCATCACAACTGTTGCTCCCACACTACTAATCTGGTCCTCTCCCACAGTATATCTACCCAACACCCCGTCTACACCACCTATATTTAAGCCGCGAGTCACTACACGTTGGGGCAGGCACACACAATACCGCTCCTGTGCCAGGTAAGTCCACTACGGGCTCACCATAGACCGTGCTACTTGGAACTTGTTCCGAATAGCTAAATCTACAACAACAACAACATACACCTTGGGAACAATACACAGCGTGCCAACCATCGCTCAGTACTAACCTGGATGAACTCGCCGGAATAAGCTTGCAGGGTCCCGCCTCTAATTCCTACACACTGTAAGTCAACGAAATCGCCTCACGTTAGTTTGTCTTACTATATTCACAACACTTGCACCGAAGAAGTTCATTGTGACATCAGGGCGATGCCAAGACATCATCCCCAACAGAAGACGCCCTCTAAAATGACGTATGGAGTACTCATTCCACCGCTCGTCAGGGTCGAATTGCCACCAGACAAATCTTCTAAACCAGGGCAATACCCTTGCCTTCACACCAAGGGAAGAGCGGTTCTCACCTCCAGCACAAGCAGCTCTCAACAACGTATACCACAAGTGCCTTGCAATTAAAATATCACCATAGAAGCATAAGCCCTCCATGCAAGATCCCTCTCGCAAATACAACATCATCCAAAATTTTGAGCTGGATACAGTAAAGTCCAATCACTTGGGCTGGACGGTAGAGCGACGGTCTCGCGTCATGCAGGTCGGCGATCAATCCCCGACCGTCCAAGTGGTTAGGCACCATGCCTTCCCCAACGTCCCATCCCAAATCCTTATCCTGACCCCTTCCCAGTGCTATATAGTCGTAATGACTTGGTACTTTCCCCTTAATAGTTCTTGGATAAAGTAAAGGACTAAATATATATTATGTGGAGAGTGTGCCGACGAAGAGGACAAGATTCAGCAGTTATAATGAAGGGAAAGAGCAGCCGGCAGACTTGGCCAAGCAGTAGCTGTGTCCTGACACACGAGAGGCGTTAAAACACAACATTCTCAAGACATCTTACATCCACGCAGTGAGATCCTTCCTTGATAATGCTGCCCCGGCAGTCGTGCAGCCATACAAGGCGGGACCAAAGAGCCGACACTCAACCCCCGCAAGCACAACTAGGCGAATACAACACAGCCATAAAGAGCACCACATGAATGGATGAAAACTGAAGGATGAAAACTGAACATTTATGAGAAGAAACAAACGTTAAACAGATAGAATATGAACCCTGAACTCACTCAAGAACAGATAAATGTGGTTGATGGCTTATAGTTAAGAAGCTAGGCACCACCAGGCATTCAAGATCTGACACGCAGAAGGACCTGACCACTGTACCGGAGAACCAATCACCACCCTCGGAACTGTACCAGACTACCAATCACTACCCTCGGAACTGTACCGGACTACCAATCACCACCCTCGGAACTGTACCAGACTACCAATCACCACCCTCGGAACTGTACCACACTACCAATCACCCCTCGGAACTGTACCACACTACCAATCACCACCCTCGGAACTGTACCACACTACCAATCACCACCCTCGGAACTGTACCAGACTACCAATCACCACCCTCGGAACTGTACCACACTACCAATCACCACCCTCGGAACTGTACCAGACTACCAATCACCACCCTCGGAACTGTACCGGACTACCAATCACCACCCTCGGAACTGTACCAGACTACCAATCACCACCCTCGGAACTGTACCAGACTACCAATCACCACCCTCGGAACTGTACCAGACTACCAATCACCACCCTCGGAACTGTACCGGACAACCAATCACCACCCTCGGAACTGTACCAAACTCTACCAGAACAAATAAAACACAGAACCATCTCTCACCTCAGACTGAACACCATTACCGTATGACGCGACGTTACAATTACCTGCTACACGAACAGCTGTGTTGATCAGCAATCTGCTCATGTACCAGCTGCTTCCCTCTCCCTAACCTGTTTCACCTGGTGAGAGAGTATGCCTCCACACCTGCCTCCACACTAAACACCTGCCTCCACACCACACACCTGCCTCCACACCTCACACCTGCCTCCACACCTCATACCTGCCCCCACACCTCACACCTGCCCTCCACACCTCACACCTGCCCTCCACACCTCACACCTGCCCCCCACACCTCACACCTGCCCCCCACACCTCACACCTGCCTCCACACCTCACACCTGCCCCCACACCTCACACCTGCCCTCCACACCTCACACCTGCCTCCACACCTCACACCTGCCTCCACACCTCATACCTGCCCCCACACCTCACACCTGCCCTCCACACCTCACACCTGCCCTCCACACCTCACACCTGCCCCCCACACCTCACACCTGCCCCCCACACCTCACACCTGCCTCCACACCTCACACCTGCCCCCCACACCTCACACCTGCCCCCCACACCTCACACCTGCCCTCCACACCTCACACCTGCCCCCCACACCTCACACCTGCCCCCCACACCTCACACCTGCCCCCCACACCTCACACCTGCCCCTTACACCTCACACCTGCCCCCACACCTTACACCTGCCCTCCACACCTCACACCTGCCCTCAACACCTCACACCTGCCCCCCACACCTCACACCTGCCCCCACACCTCACACCTGCCCCCCACACCTCACACCTGCCCCCCACACCTCACACCTGCCCCCCACACCACACACCTGCCCCCCACACCTAACACCTGCCCCCCCCCCCACACCTCACACCCAGATATTCCTTACCAAACCATCCCTTGAAAGTGCACGTGCTGCCCTGTTCTTGCCAGCGTTCCCAACGTCAAGAAACTGTCGTACTAAAGTGCCCTTATCCTAACCTACCAGAGGACCCAAAACAGAAAACGAGACATATGTCAATTTCGCGAGCCGCGACCATTTTCTAGTACGACAGTTTTTGCCCTCGGGTAAATATATATGTCAAATTGCGACGAGCTAATAGGCGCCACGTGACAAGTATACTGATAAGGTAATAATTACTATCGAGTCTAAAGCAGCCGTTTAAGCCCTAAGATATGCTGAGTAATCTGACGAGGCAAGGAGGAAGGCAAGGAGTGAGGAAGGCAAGGTGTGAGGTAGGCAAGGAGTGAGGAAGGCAAGGAGTGAGGAAGGCAAGGAGTGAGGAAGGCAAGGTGTGAGGTAGGCAAGGTGTGAGGAAGGCAAGGAGTGAGGAAGGCAAGGAGTGAGGAAGGCAAGGAGTGAGGAAGGCAAGGAGTGAGGAAGGCAAGGAGTGAGGAAGACAAGGTGTGAGGTAGGCAAGGAGTGAGGAAGGCAAGGTGTGAGGTAGGCAAGGTGTGAGGTAGGCAAGGTGTGAGGTAGGCAAGGTGTGAGGAAGGCAAGGTGTGAGGAAGGCAAGGAGTGAGGAAGGCAAGGAGTGAGGAAGGCAAGGAGTGAGGAAGGCAAGGAGTGAGGAAGGCAAGGAGTGAGGAAGGCAAGGAGTGAGGAAGGCAAGGAGTGAGGAAGGCAAGGTGTGAGGTAGGCAAGGTGTGAGGTAGGCAAGGTGTGAGGTAGGCAAGGAGTGAGGAAGGCAAGGAGTGAGGAAGGCAAGGTGTGAGGAAGGCAAGGTGTGAGGTAGGCAAGGTGTGAGGTAGGCAAGGTGTGAGGTAGGCAAGGAGTGAGGAAGGCAAGGTGTGAGGAAGGCAAGGAGTGAGGAAGGCAAGGTGTGAGGAAGGCAAGGTGTGAGGAAGGCAAGGTGTGAGGAAGGCAAGGTGTGAGGAAGGCAAGGAGTGAGGAAGGCAAGGAGTGAGGAAGGCAAGGAGTGAGGAAGGCAAGGAGTGAGGAAGGCAAGGAGTGAGGAAGGCAAGGAGTGAGGAAGGCAAGGTGTGAGGAAGGCAAGGTGTGAGGTAGGCAAGGTGTGAGGAAGGCAAGGTGTGAGGAAGGCAAGGTGTGAGGAAGGCAAGGTGTGAGGTAGGCAAGGTGTGAGGAAGGCAAGGTGTGAGGAAGGCAAGGTGTGAGGAAGGCAAGGTGTGAGGAAGGCAAGGTGTGAGGAAGGCAAGGAGTGAGGTAGGCAAGGTGTGAGGAAGGCAAGGAGTGAGGAAGGCAAGGAGTGAGGAAGGCAAGGAGTGAGGTAGGCAAGGAGTGAGGTAGGCAAGGTGTGAGGAAGGCAAGGAGTGAGGAAGGCAAGGAGTGAGGAAGGCAAGGAGTGAGGAAGGCAAGGAGTGAGGTAGGCAAGGAGTGAGGTAGGCAAGGAGTGAGGTAGGCAAGGAGTGAGGTAGGCAAGGAGTGAGGTAGGCAAGGAGTGAGGTAGGCAAGGAGTGAGGTAGGCAAGGAGTGAGGTAGGCAAGGAGGGAGGTAGGCAAGGAGGGAGGTAGGCAAGGAGTGAGGTAGGCAAGGAGGGAGGTAGGCAAGGAGGGAGGTAGGCAAGGAGGGAGGTAGGCAAGGAGGGAGGTAGGCAAGGAGGGAGGTAGGCAAGGAGGGAGGTAGGCAAGGAGTGAGGTAGGCAAGGAGGGAGGTAGGCAAGGAGTGAGGTAGGCAAGGAGTGAGGTAGGCAAGGAGTGAGGTAGGCAAGGTGTGAGGTAGGCAAGGAGTGAGGAAGGCAAGGAGTGAGGAAGGTAAGGAGTGAGGTAGGCAAGGAGTGAGGTAGGCAAGGTGTGAGGAAGGCAAGGAGTGAGGTAGGCAAGGAGTGAGGTAGGCAAGGAGTGAGGAAGGCAAGGAGTGAGGAAGGTAAGGAGTGAGGTAGGCAAGGAGTGAGGTAGGCAAGGAGTGAGGTAGGCAAGGAGTGAGGTAGGCAAGGTGTGAGGAAGGCAAGGAGTGAGGTAGGCAAGGAGTGAGGAAGGCAAGGAGTGAGGTAGGCAAGGAGTGAGGTAGGCAAGGTGTGAGGAAGGCAAGGAGTGAGGTAGGCAAGGAGTGAGGAAGGCAAGGAGTGAGGAAGGTAAGGAGTGAGGTAGGCAAGGAGTGAGGTAGGCAAGGAGTGAGGTAGGCAAGGAGTGAGGTAGGCAAGGAGTGAGGTAGGCAAGGAGTGAGGTAGGAGCCAGGGGAGCCGGTACGCAGGCCCGGGCAGGAGAGCAACATGCGCCAAGGGAACAGTAACAATACAGTTGTCCACCACGACGAGGAGTCAGTGTCAACAAGAGTCAGTGTCAACAAGAGCCAGTGTCAACAAGAGCCAGTGTCAACAAGAGTCAGTGTCAACAAGAGTCAGTGTCAACAGGAGCCAGTGTCAATAAGAGCCAGTGTCAACAAGAGCCAGTGTCAATAAGAGCCAGTGTCAACAAGAGTCAGTGTCAACAAGAGCCAGTGTCAACAAGAGTCAGTGTCAACAGGAGCCAGTGTCAATAAGAGCCAGTGTCAATAAGAGCCAGTGTCAACAAGAGTCAGTGTCAATAAGAGCCAGCTAGAGCACCCACAATGAGAATCGGGACAAAAACAAGTATTAAGACAAGGACACACACACGAAGTCAAGGACTTGGTGTGTGGAAATAGAGGAGATATGATAACAACGTGCAAGATACTGAGGGAAATAGACAAGGGCAGCTTCATTAAGTTGAGAGACAGTGGGACAAGAGGGCACAAGTGGAAGCTGGAGTCGCAAATGAGTAGAAGAAATGTAAGGAAATACTCGTACCCTGTACGGAGGGTTAGCAAGTAGAATGCACTGAGAAGTAGAAGTTGTGGAAGCCACCTCCACTCACAGCTTGAAGGAAAGGTTCGACAAAGATAGTGAGTGGTAGAATAGTGAGGCTTTAACACAACGTGCACAACAAGGTTAGTAGGCGGGTAATAAAAAGATAAGACCTCACTGGCCTTTAGTCACTTATAGGTATGTACTGATAGACAAGGACACGTGCCAAGACAAGGACACGTGCCAAGACAAGGACACGTGCCAAGACAAGGACACGTGCCAAGACAAGGACACGTGCCAAGACAAGGACACGTGCCAAGACAAGGACACGTGCCAAGACAAGGACACGTACAAAGACAAGGACACGTGCCAAGACAAGGACACGTGCCAAGACAAGGACACGTGCCAAGACAAGGACACGTACAAAGACAAGGACAACCAAGTTAATGTAACAATTGACAAATTATGGAGTACATGACAGCGACCAGACAGATGACTGGTGTAGTACCTTGTGGTAACTGCTCAGTCACCAACTGCCCAGTTTGTGCCCGCGCGCGCGCATGTAAAAGAAAGAAAGAAAGAAAGAAAGAAAGAAAGAAAGAAGAGAGAGAGAGAGAGAGAGAGAGAGAGAGAGAGAGAGAGAGAGAGAGAGAGAGAGAGAGAGAGAGAATGAATTAAGCGTGTGGGTGTACGCCTGTACGCGTGTGTACTCGCCTATTTGAACGCATCTAATTGTCCTTGCAGGATCGAGTTTCAGCTCTTGGACACCGGTTTTGCAGCTGTCATCAAATATTATAACTGGTGAGCTAAATGACGCGCATCGTATCTTTTAAAAGTGAGAAAGATGCTGGCTTCTACCACCTAGTAATCTGGTTGGTAACTATTCTGATTGATACCTGGTTGATGGGGTTCTGAGAGTTCTTCCACTCCCCAAGCCCGGCCCGAGGCCAGGCTTGACTTGTGAGAGTTTGGTCCACCAGGCTGTGAGAGTTTGGTCCACCAGGCTGTTGCTTGGAGCGGCCCGCAGGCCCACATACCTATATTCTGAAATAAACACTTCCACCCCTATGGTATCCTCTGCGTTAGCTTCCATCCATATCATCTTGATCTATTGGTACTCACTCTTAACGTATCATTTTTTCGCTGCCAATCCTCTTAAGTATATAATGCATGTTTGTGTATTTGTGGTTATATATTTACTATTTGTGTATACTCGCCTAGTTGTGCTTGTGGGGGTTTAGCTTTGGCTCTTTGGTCCCGCCTCTTAACTGTTAATCAAGGCGGGACCAAAGAGCGTGTATGCGCGTGCTTATACTCGCCTAGTTGTGCTTGCGGGGGTTGAGCTTTGGCTCTTTGGTTCCGCCTCTCAACTATCAATCAACTGGTGTACAGATATGCATGTGTGTATGTGTATGTGTGTGTGGATATGTGCGTGTGTATGTGTGTGTGCGCGCGCGCGTGCGTGTGTGTGCGTGTGTGTGTGTCTGCTTGTGTGTGCGTGCCTGCCTCTCGCCCCAACTAGGGTGTACTGAGGGGTTGCTGAGCGCGCATATAGAATCAGTTCATGGCGACGGTATTGCCAATTGGATGTAAACTTTTCAGAGAGATTCGTCCGCCCGTCTGACCCACAAACCCTTGCCTGCCCTCAAGGGCGCTGCCACAACACACTAAACTCCGTACTAGTGAGAAGAAGAGTAGGGCTGATAGCGGTGATAACAAGGATGGCGTGTGATAACGGGAGAGATGGAAGAGAGAGGTAGGGATGATGCTCGTCAGCAGGAGGAACACGCATAGCGGCCTAGTGCGCAGTTACTGACAAGATAACTCCCCCCCTCTCCCGTCCCAAACCACCATCTCTGCCTCCTCCTCAAGCTTCCTCTCAATGCAAGCACAGTACTTATTTTGTCATGCAAGGCCTTGACTACCATTGCCTACTCTTCTCCTTGCTCCCCTAACAGCTCCCTTTATCAATCTACCACTGGGAGTTTAATGTGATTACCGTTATCAGGCCTATGTCGATCTTGCAAGCACAGTTTTCTATTTTTATGGACACTTTTTAGTAAAGAAACATTCTTGATGCTGTTGTTTAGAGAGACTAACAGCTCTTCCTGCGACAGTTCGTCCTGATTTTCCCCAAACAAGATCTGCCAATCATTTTACACTCAGGTCAGTAATTGATCGGTGGACAGTGACTACCTCTCCTCCTTGCTGTTGTTGGACAACAGTTATAGAATGGAACTCAAGCGTTCACTCCTCTCTATTGGAACCCGGGTCGTGCTCCTATGTTAGACGAATGAGAGGGTGTGTTGCTAACTACCACTCCACACACGTTAATGACGCGGACATATGGTTGTTGCGTGGTAGATAATGTGATGTGATGGTATGTGTGTGTGTTTTATCCTGCGTCACCTCCCTCGCTCACCCCACCTCGCCTCTATGACCAGTGGTTCACCTCGCAGGTACTGGCTCTTCAGGCGCCACAATATGGCACGTTGTCGGCCTCTATGGGCACGTTGTCGGCCTCTATAGGCACGTTGTCGGCTTCTATAGGCACGTTGTCGGCTTCTATGGGCACGTGTCGGCTTCTATGGGCACGTTGTCGGCTTCTATGGGCACGTTGTCGGCTTCTATGGGCA
>WNGS01163947.1:14588483-14615417 GCA_020271785.1 Procambarus virginalis | reverse complement strand
TGTGCTGCAGTCTGCTATGCTGTGGTGTTTTCACGCCATCCGGTATAAAAAAAAATCAATTATGCTTTACGATAAAAGGACAAAATGGCTTCCTTGAGAACAGCGCCGCCCAATATGCTTCTAAAGTAATGTTCACGTCAATATATTACGAATAGAGATAACGTGGAATAAAGAATAATCAATAAGGAAATACTGATCACAGGGCCACGTGGGCCAATAAAGCAAGCAACCTTTATTAAGATCACATATTGCGTGTTGCGGGTTTGAAGTCAATGCGATGATTTGACTTTCTAAAAGATATTAGATGGAAAATATAGAATACAATTTACACAGAAATCACAATTGCGTGATGCATCAAATGAACAAATCCACAAGGGCCGTGACGAGGATTCGAACCTGCGTCCGAGAGCATCCCAGACGCTGCCTGGGATGCTACTGTTAGCTCAGTCGATTAAGGCAGCGTCTGGGATGTTCTCGGACGCAGGTTCGAATCCTCGTCACGGCCCTTGTGGATTTGTTCATATAGAATACAAGTTGCTGTTGAACTTTGCATCGCTCTTTTCAACAGCGATGCAAAGTTCGCTATTGAAAACTTAAGCTTTCACTTTCTTGCACAAACTTAAGCATTTTATGTTTCTGGTCCCACCGTTATCGTCTTGAGGTTATCTTGAGATGATTTCGGGGCTTAGCGTCCCCGCGGCCCGGTCCTCGACCAGGCCTCCTTTTTGTTAGACATCCACAGGAAGCAGCCCGTAGCAACTGCCAAACTCCCAGGTACCTGTTTACAGCTAGGTGAACAGGTGCATCAGGGTGAAGGAAACTATGTCCATTTGTTTCCACCTCCACCGGGGATCGACCCCGAACCTCAGGACTACGAATCCCGAGCGTTGTCCACTCAGCTGTCAGGCCCCCACACCGTTGTGGTATTCTCCGGACGCTTATGGAGAGTTTTGCCAGAAAGCATCGGGTGCATCAACCAGACTGAGCCATACGTCAGACTGCGAGTAGCGGCGTCTAACAGCCAGGTTGATCAAGTCAACCCATAGACAACCAGGAGTCCTGTTCGGAGACCGAGCCGCAGGGGCATTGATCCTCGAAACCCAAAAAATGTGACATGTACCCGAAGATTTGAAGAAAAGCACCACTTAGATCTATTTACATAATGATGCGATTGTAAGAATTATGGAACGCATTAAGTGCAGTCACACTGGACGAGTACAGGAAAATAAGTGAGAAATAATAAAGAAGGTGGTTCCCAAGACGAAAGGAAAGGTGAAGGTACGAGACCTTCAACACGATTTATAAAATTTATAAATCATCATCAGTAGGTACAAAGGGTAATAAATAACCTAAGCTCCTCTATCCTTTTGGGATGTATATCGTGCCAATATAAACTTGAATTGAACGTGTTAGAAAGACTGTAAGGTGGAGATGGCATTGATGGAGGTGGAAGGATCGTATGAGGAGTGTGTGTGTTATCTTCACCTGGTCAACTGTCTTATTATGTAGAGAACACGCGTTCGTGTAGTAGCGTCTGCATCTATTGTGTACAACACTACAGTAATAGGCTCTATGTGCTAGAGGGCTCACGCAGACAGTCCAAGCAGAGACAGATCAAGATGCGACGGACCAAGCAGAGACGGACCAAGCAGAGACAGACCAAGATGCGACAGACCAAGCAGAGACGGACCAAGATGCGACAGACCAAGCAGAGACGGACCAAGATGCGACAGACCAAGCAGAGACGGACCAAGATGCGACGGACCAAGCAGAGACGGACCAAGCAGAGACGGACCAAGATGCGACGGACCAAGCAGAGACGGGGCCGCCAAACCTCCACATTAACACAATATATATGCCCTCCCTCACACCCTGACGGACACTCAACATTTTCAAATATCGATCTCAACACTCTCTTGGAGGTGGTCACAAAGTTTGGCGGAGCCTTCACCAACCCTTAAACTCGCGCAAAGTGTCCACCAGACTCGGGATCCGTCCGTCTCTTCTTCGGCTCAGGCTACAGTAGGATATTCCTACACACACACACACACACACACACACACACACACACACACACACACACACACACACACACACACACACACACACACACACTATTTGTTGTGGGAGTAAAGATGATAAGAGAGGCACAGGTGAAGGGAAAGTTTATAAATGGGAAATAGAGTGAGAGTTCTTGCGTGGCACTGATCACTTGCCGGCTCCTAGTTCCTGAGCCAAGGATGGGTCAGGAACGTCACACAGTAGTCACACACGGTCGTCTCTCCTGGTGCTCCTGGTAAAAAATATGCAGAATACCCCCGTTGAAGAGCAGAGGTGCAACAGGTACTCTGAGGGAGAACTATCAACATCAGAGGCCCGAGACTGTTCAACACGCTTCCACTACACATAAGGGACATAACTGGCCGACCCCTCACAGTGTTCAAGAGAGAACTATCAACATCAGAGGCCCGAGACTGTTCAACACGCTTCCACTACACATAAGGGGCATAACTGGCCGACCCCTCACAGTGTTCAAGAGAGAACTGGAAAGCACCTCCAAAGGATACCTGATCAACCAGGCTGTGACTCATACGTCAGGCTGCGAGCAGCCGCGTCGAACAGTCTAGTTGACCAGACCATCAACCTACAGGCCTGTTCAGAGACCGGGCCGAGGGGACCTTGACTCCAGAAATCAACGTAAGGTCAGGTTATCTTAACCAAAATAAGGGATAACAATGTTTTCATGTATGATATGCAGGTGTGTGTGACGTCACAGTTGTATCCCTGCTCGGGTTGTGGAGGCGTGAAGACAGTGTCAGCAGCTCCACACCACAACTCAAGGTGATGCCAACTATGCAAGTGTGTAAAGCAGCTTTGGCAATGTCAGTGAGTGTTGCATTGTTCACATATTGCAGACTCCTGCAGTAGTAATGAACTATGATTTAATTTAACTGCTATTTACCGTGAAACCTTCCAGTCAGCAACTCTGCCATTCCGATATGCCGTGAGCAGGGTTATCACCTTTTGCCCCTCCCAACACTCCCCTCTTAATATGCCTGGTGCCAGATTCACGAAGCAGTTACGCAAGTACTTACGAACATGTACATCTTTCCTCGATCTTTGACGGCTTTGTTTACATTTATTAAACAGTTTACAAGCATGAAAACTTCCCAATCAACTGTTGTTATTGTTATAAACAGCCTCCTGGTGCTTCGGAGCTCATTAACTGTTTAATAATTGTAAACAAAGCCGCCAAAGATTGAGGAAAGGTGAACAGGTTCGTAAGTGCTTGCGTAACTGCTTTGTGAATCTGGCTGCAGGAGTTGGCTGATCACCCCCCCCCCCCCTCCCTTCTAATATTCAAATATTCCTTGGATCATGACGGTCTGGTCAGCATTGGCATTTACAAACTCGTTAAAGACATTTACTCCAAAGACTCCAAAAAATATATTTGCGGCATTTACAAACTCCAAAATGATACGAGAGCGCTCGCAACAGTAACAGCCTTGGGTGAGAGCGACCTCGTAAATTGTTTCATAAATACAGACCTAGCCGCAACGATCAAGATAACACGCATGGATCTCTCAAATGGACGCGTAAGTGTTAAGTGAATCCTGGCCATGGGTTCAGGAACCGTTAAGTGTTGTACGTCTTTGATTCACAACAGTTTCTCAACTTCCATTCAGAAAGTATCTCGTACACGGGTTCGTCTGCCTGACAACAGAGGGCAGTGATAGGTCTGTTCTCACCAATCAGAGTGAAGATACCATTTTATTTCTGATCGCTTCACCAATAACATAGCCGCATCAGCGGGTAAACCGGGCCAATCACCTATGATAAATGACACCAGCTGGTGCCTATAGGCAACGGAAAAGAGAGATGTTTGGAGTTTTAGATTTAGCTACTCAGAAGGAAATGTTCATGTAGCACGGGCTATGGTGAGCCCGTAAATGAAGAGAGAGAGATGGCTGGAGATATATAGAGCGAGGTGTGGCAGCACCTCGCTGTAAATACACAGTTTAATTAATTCTGAGGTATGCTCAGGACTTGAGTGTACCTGTTGGTTGGTCAGTGAGCTAAGTGGCAGCCTTAATAACACACACACACTGTGGTCCAGTGACTGTCATTCTTGGTGGTTGGTGGTGGCCTTGGTGGTGTGGTGTACCTGGTGGTGTGGTGTACCTGGTGGTGCACCTAGTACACCTGGTGGGTGTACCTGGTGCACCACCACCAGCATAACTTTATATTTTAAATCAACGATTTATAATACAATAAAGTGTATACTGAAAACGTTTTCTTTCAGAATTTGGTTTTCTGTAAACGGAATTCTCGGGTACATTGAAATAGTTTTCGAATTCCATAATTCATATTATCATCAATAATGCACCATATTAACATAAACTAACGTAATGATACCTAACCTAAACTAACCTTAACTTAAAGTAACCTTAAACTAACCTAACCATGGATAGAGTAGATAATGACACTAGATAATGTAGTCGTTTCCGATACATTTTCGGGAACAAATATCCTCCCTGAGGACAGGTTGACAGTTAGGCACGCACACACACACACACACACACACACACACACACACACACACACACACACACACACACACACACACACACACGGGGCCTGGGGGATAGCGCGCAGGACTCCGTAATTCTGTGGTGCGGGTTCGATTCCCGCACCAGGCAGAAACAAATGGGCAAAGTTTTTTCACCCTGAATGCCCGTTACCTAACAGTAAATAGGTACGTGCGAGGTAGTCAGCTGTCACGGGCTGCTTCCCGAGGTGTGTGTGTGTGTGTGGTGTGGGGGAAGAAAGTAGTTAGTAGACAGTTGATAGGCCGGCCGAAAGAGCAAAGCTCAACCCCCGCAAACACAACTAGGTGAACACACACACACACACACACACACACACACACACACACACACACACTAAACACAAAAGAGTAACAGAAATCGACAAAACCGAGAGAGAAATTCTTTAACCCGCTAGACCTCACTCCCCGGAGTCACTGACATAAGTGCGCGTGGTCAGATTACCCTCGAGTTTAATATGTAATATGTTCCAAAGTATCACTTGTGGCTTAATGACGAAACTTACAACTGGAATCATGAGACTTGGTGAGGGTCTCGGGGGGGGGGGGGGAACCCTCGTCTTTACTGTCATGTGTATGAGAGTTGGGTCTGGTGGCCGCTCTCGCACAAGACAGTACATATATGACTTATTGATTAGTCAATATTTGGCTTATTAATAAATACATATGTGGTATATTCCAAATTATATTTTGTTTTCAAGATATAAACTCTTCTTATAGATTTTTAATACACCAGTTTTAATATTAGGAATTTCTGTTTCAGTTTTATTAAGCACTAGAGATTTTATACAAAATTTGACAATATCCGGAGTTACTTTATAATTTATTTAAATATTTTAGTTTTGTGTTATTATTTTTATAAAACTGTAATATCACTATACATATAGGTTAAGTACTAATTGCAATTAAGAAGCAATAAGGTGCTTATCTTAACATACTAAGAAGGTTAGGATAGGTCGGTGTTTTCTATTCAGCTTTTCAAGGTAAACTCAAATATTCACAATAAATTAGTATGTCACATATGCACTTATTAATAAGCCAAATACTGACTATAAGCAAGTGCGAGAACGGGTTGCTGGTGTATATTAGATATGTTTAATCATACTCATGAATTTGGCATATATCAGATAATTGTAAGCATGCACAACAGAGTCTGACGTATATCAGATAAGTTAAATACTTCAATGATTTACAATGCAAAGACTGAGTTGATGGTCAGAGGGAGAGGGGGGAGGGAGGGGAGACCTTACCTAGTTCTTACTAATGTCTCTGCAACGTTGCCATTAGGCGAGAGACCCATAATGGCGCCCACCACACAGTTTCACAACTGCAGCAGCACCAGGTCGGATCTTGTAACACAGCTTGCCTCACCTCCCGCCTGTACCACATACTCGCCAGTAAACTATTCCATGATTTACACCAAAAATTATCTCATGATTTACATGACATGTTGGTTCAGCGACCTCATCCTCGGCGGTTTTATGAGTGGTGTTGCAAGTAACAGTGAGGTTTTATGGGGTAATGTTGCAAGTAACAGTGAGGTTTTATGGGGTAATGTTGCAAGTAACAGTGAGGTTTTATGGGGTAATGTTGCAAGTAACAGTGAGGTTTTATGGTGTAATGTTGCAAATAACAGTGAGGTTTTATGGGATAATGTTGCAAGTAACAGTGAGGTTTTATGGGGTAATGTTGCAAGTATCAATGAGGTTTTATGGGGTAATGTGGCAAGCAACAGCGAGGTTCTTATGGGGGATTTGGAAGTAACAGCGAGGTTTTATGAACGATATGGCAAGCAGCAGCGAAGTTTTATGAGTGATGTGGCAAAGAGCAGCTAGATTATAAAAGAGATATGACAAGGAGCATCGATGTTTGTGTTGTGGCATGGAGAAGAGATGTTTTATAAGATGTGGTAACTACTAATGACGTTTTACGAGATATAGCAAGAATCATATATGTTTCATGATGATGTAGTAAGAAGCAGCGAACCCCCCCCCCCCAATCGTATCCCAGTACAGGGTGAACACCTCACCAAGTTCAAACACAGTGTCAGCTTTGAAGCTTGCTAACTAACTCATTATGAGGAGTCGATGTGTCGCTTGAGACGAAGTGTATTGGCTGGTGAAGCCTCCACCCTCCCTGGGCCCTCCCCAAGCAAGTTGCAACATTGCCGTCCGCCTCAACAACTGCTAACTAACTCCTCTAGCAACTTCCCGGCTCAAGTTTTTCTATACGGATCTATATACGTCTTCGACCACCTCCGCTCCTTTTATCCTTAGTGATTCGTCGTTATTACTCCTCGCATTGCCGCCTTCACCACGTCAACAACCCGAGTCCTTCCCCACATGCCCCACTTCTTCCTCGCCCCCACCATCCTCCCCAAACCCGGCCCGGGGCCAGGCTTGACTCGTGAGAGTTTGGTCCACCAGGCTGTTGCTTGGAGCGGCCCGCAGGCCCACATACCCACCACAGCCCGGTTGGTCCGGCACTCCTTGGAGAAAACTATCTAGTTTTCTCTTGTTGCCGCGGTTGTTCCGGCAATATTTCTTATGCTCGCTGGGAGGGTGTTGAACAACCGCGGACCTCTGATGTTTATACAGTGTTCTCTGATTGTGCCTATGGCACCTCTGCTCTTCACTGGTTCTATTCTGCATTTTCTTCCATATCGTTCACTCCAGTACGTTGTTATTTTACTGTGTAGATTTGGTACTTGGAACTCCGGTATTTTCCATGTGTATATTATTTGATATCTCTCTCGTCTCCTTTCTAGTGAGTACATTTGGAGAGCTTTGAGACGATCCCAATAATTTAAGTGCTTTATTGCGTCTATGTATGTCGTATATGTTCTCTGTATTCCCTCTATTTCAGAAATCTCTCCTGCTCTGAAGGGGGAAGTGAGTACTGAGCAGTACTCGAGACGGGACAACACAAGTGACTTGAAGAGTACAACCATTGTGATGGGATCCCTGGATTTGAAAGTTCTCGTAATACATCCTATTATTTTCTGGCTGAGGCAATATTTGCTTGGTTATGCTCCCTAAACGTTAGGTCGATAGACATCATTATTCCCTTATCCTTTACATGCTGCTTTCCTTCTATGGGCAAATCTGATTGTGTTTTGTACCCTGTATTATGTTTAAGGTCCGCATTTTTTACCGTAGCTGAGTACCTGGAGGTAGGATTTAAGACCTGAGAAAATTTTCACCACTACGTCATAACTACTTTTTAAGTAAACCCTATCCAATCCAACCCCATCCTAACCTAACCAAAATAGGATAGAAACTGAATCTTGTATATATTTGGTTTGCACAAGGCGTGAGATGTCACTAAGACGTCATAATGTTATTCTGACTCAGGTTTTGCATAAAACATAAATAACTTGCTCGCTGCACAGAATCAAAGATTTAGAATCTCTTTTGTATGGATGCCATCTCACATAAATATAACCCATCATAATCACACAGACACTGCAGCCAAATTAGTGTGTAATATGGATGAAGATGAATTAGACCCAGACATCCCCATCTCCGTTATAAAGTCTATATTGTTCCGAACACTCGAATCAAGTAGAGAAATTACTGATTTATTTACATCCTAAACCTATGTATATGGGCAGCACAAAACGTCCACCATACCGTTACCTGTGGCAGGTGGCTCCAGGTGACGGATCTCCCAATCCTGAGCACTCCAGGTGCAAACCCTGAGAGCAGGAACTGTCATGACTTCACACACTACATAAATGAGTGTCCAGTCATTAGACCCTGCAGACCTGCCGCCACGAGGTACCTGGAGTTTTGCAATCACTTTATTAACTCTCGTGTTCTTGAGAATATCCTCATAATACACAAAAAGTTTGCCAGTGCAGACTACTGATCACATGGCCCTGCATGACTAACCATCCTGTGTGATGGGGACTTTTAGCCTCACGTAGCCAGTTCTTGACACACACTGTACTCCCCTTCATGTAGCCTGGGGGCAGCTGCACATAAGCATATGTACCTCGTTAATACATAAACGGCACTAGTATCCTGGGCACGGTGAGGAGAGCGGCGGCGTGCCCCAGCTTCCTCTACCACAACCATGTACAGTAAGTGCTCCACACCCACCACCAAGGGGGACAGTGAGGATTGATTTCCTGTCAATACAGTGTCAACGTTATCGACCACAGAACCCCCTATCCCCCCCACCATGTACCTCTCCAGCCTTCCTTCAGATCCTCCATACACTGTCCACTGTATTAATCACATACAATACAGCTCCATGCACCTATTGAGGCGACTGGCAAGGGGACATCCTCCTCTGACTCATACTCACTCGACTCTTTACCACACAACTAATAAAAATTACCTGGCTCCTTACCGTAACTTCAAATTGCCAAGTGTACGAACCCTACAGTGGATGAGGAAACACAACTTTCCCACCAATTAACAAGCTGAGTGTAGCAGCCTCCGGGATGGCAGTGTACTGTGTCTTGACTACCACTCCATAAGGCTGTGTCGTTACTCTCGCCCAACATCACCAGGGTATTCATCAATAGCTGAAAAGCTTAATGAGGTGACCAGGCTCTTATTACTCCCATATGACTCAGTCCCGCCGCCTGGGAGGTGACCTCCCATAACTCCCACTCAAGTGTGTCAGCATGGGAGGCTCCCAGCCAGCCGGCGGTCTGCTAGGCTTCGTCACCCACGGTAAAGCAACAAGCGGCAGATTACTCTCCTTTGTAAAACTACTCACAAATCTGTCTAAAACTGGCTCCGTCATTCTAACAATGAGACGGTAAGCGCTTCCCCGCATGCCGGAGGTTGGCTGGTGCACCGCCCGGGTTCACACTGTAACTACTCCCTTCTATAATGACCAATGGACACCACTGTGTGAATCACGGTTACTGATATATATAATATATATATATATAATATATAATGAACTCTGCTTGTTCATATGTTCATATATGACTCATAACGGTTGTCCTCGACTATCAGCAGGTTGGGTTAATGTCTGTGTGGCTCAGTCTGTGGGATTATACTCTCAAAGCCACAGTTATCTCATATGAATGTTAATAATAAGTATTGGACACTATGTGAGACAGTTCGTACCAACACGCTGTCACGCCAAGTCACGTCAAGTCACGTCAGGTCACGCTAAGTCACGCTAAGTCACACCAACTTGCCGACTCCGAGGTTGCTGATGCTGACCACTGATAGTTACCGTTTTGTTAGCGCTGACCAAATCAGTGTGATCATTCAGACTGTCAGTAGATGGACAAAGGGTTCAGCTTTCACTAACGCCACACTCTCCAACATTACGTAAAGAGGAGCTGTTATCATTTTACCATCCACTTTAATCAGTTATACAAGCCTGGTTCCTGTGTGTACAGGCCTGGTTCCTGTGTGTACAGGCCTGGTTCCTGTGTGTACAGGCCTGGTTCATGTGTGTACAAGCCTGGTTCATGTGTGTACAGGCCTGGTTCATGTGTGTACAGGCCTGGTTCCTGTGTGGACAGGCCTGGTTCGTGTGTGGACAGGCCTGGTTCGTGTGTGTACAGGCCTGGTTCCTGTGTGTACAGGCCTGGTTCATGTGTGTACAGGCCTGGTTCATGTGTGTGTACAGGCCTGGTTCATGTGTGTACAGGCCTGGTTCCTGTGTGGACAGGCCTGGTTCCTGTGTGGACAGGCCTGGTTCGTGTGTGGACAGGCCTGGTTCATGTGTGTGGACAGGCCTGGTTCATGTGTGTGGACAGGCCTGGTTCATGTGTGTGGACAGGCCTGGTTCATGTGTGGACAGGCCTGGTTCATGTGTGGACAGGCCTGGTTCATGTGTGGACAGGCCTGGTTCATGTGTGGACAGGCCTGGTTCATGTGTGGACAGGCCTGGTTCATGTGTGTGGATAGGCCTGGTTCATGTGTGTGGACAGGCCTGGTTCGTGTGTGGACAGGCCTGGTTCGTGTGTGGACAGGCCTGGTTCATGTGTGGACAGGCCTGGTTCATGTGTGTACAGGCCTGGTTCATGTGTGTACAGGCCTGGTTCATGTGTGTACAGGTCTGGTTCCTGTGTGTACAAGCCTGGTTCCTGTGTGTACAAGCCTGGTTCCTGTGTGTACAAGCCTGGTTCATGTGTGGACAGCCTGGTTCCTGTGTGTACAGGTCTGGTTCATGTGTGTACAGGCCTGGTTCCTGTGTGTACAAACCTGGTTCATATGTGTACAGGCCTGGTTCATATGTGTACAGGCCTGGTTCATGTGTGTACAAGCCTGGTTCATGTGTGGACAAGCCTGATGGTTCCCAGCCCGGTTGATGAAACTATTTATTTGTTTTTTATTTATATATATATATATATATATATATATATATATATATATATATATATATATATATATATATATATATACAAGAAGATACATTGGGATTGTGAAGATACATTGGGATTGTGAGGATACATAGCATAGTAATAACATTCTTGTAAAGCCACTAGTGCGGGCAGCGTATCGGGCAGGGATTCGTCAATGTGAACGTACTGTGTAACCCAAAACTTTATTTTGTTGAAATTACTATTAATGCGTATTATATTTTTGTGTGTAGTTAGGCCTAGGATATTTTAGTTGGTATTTTCGTTCTGTTGGCAGTTATCCGTATTTGTGGTATGTGGATAAAGCGTTTAGCAACCCGTCCTCGACTCAAGTCCATTACATCCAGCGGTCGACCCCACAGACACATTCATAATTTTTTTACATGCTGTTCATTCAAAACGGGAATGTTCTCAAATATTAATTAATATTATAATATATTAGCATATTGTGCATATATAGGTTAGGTTAGGTGTTTAGGTTCTGTTGGCGATTATTTGTCTTTGTAGTACGTGGGTGAAGCATTTACAGCGTTGTGGTTCGAACAAAAGTCGTCAGCGAAGCACTTGTTCCTGAAGTGTTCGAACGTCATCAGTTGTGAGTCGTGTGTAAACCGTTTTTCATTCATAAACAGCTGGGGGTTCGGCGGGTGGGTGGCATGACTTTTAGACTTTGTTTATGAAGACGGGCTGGCTTATGAGGACGGGCTGGCTTATGAGGACGGGCTGGCTTATGAGGACGTGCTGGCTTATGAGGACGGGCTGGCTTATGAGGACGGGCTGGCTTATGAGGACGGGCTGGCTTATGAGGACGGGCTGGCTTATGAGGACGGGCTGGCTTATGAGGACGGGCCGGCTTATGAGGCCGGGCTGGCTTATGAGGACGTTTTGCTTGGCTTCCTCCTCCCAGGGTTCACTCGAGACGCTGGTGGTCGACTCCCAACAACACGAAGCCAGCAGCTCTAAAATTGCCCTCAAGATTGTCTTATATTATCGTGGGAATTCTGGCGTAGCAGACGATGACTTGACATTCCTTATATATATAGTTAAAGAGTAAGGTAAGTGCTTTGTAAAGCTTAACACAAGCACCAGGATGGTGCAGGAGAGTTAACACCAGCACCAGGATGGTGTAGGAGTTAACACAAGCACCAGGATGGTGCAGGAGAGTTAACACCAGCACCAGGATAGTGCAGGAGTTAACACCAGTAGTGTGAAGGAGACGAGGGTGGTTCTCCCCACCAACCATGGCTGCAACTCCTCACCGACACACAAGAACAGGCAAATTATTCCTACCTATACAGGATCCAAAACTTAATAACTGATGGTCACTGTGGAGCAATGTACATCACTGTGTAGGGAGTGAGGGTGCCAGGGTGCCACCAGGCGACGGGTCAGGGTGCCACCATGCTGCGGGCCAGGGTGTCACCATGCTGCGGGCCAGGGTGCGGGCCAGGGGTGCCACCATGCTGCAGACCAGGGGTGCCACCAGGGTGCCGCCAGGGTGCCACCAGGCCAGGGCGCCACCAGGGTGCCACCAGGGTGCCGCCAGGGTGCCACCAGGCCAGGGTGCCCCCAGGGTGCCACCAGGGGGACCCTCCGCCTATACGCCTCCCTAGCGATGATTCATTAACGTTATTAACATTCTCTGGCATTGTGGCGTGGCATTAACTGGTCTTTTAAACAGTAGTACGAGAGCGTCTTGCCGACCCAGGGAGCGATGAAGCGCGCGCCAACATAATAGAGGCATTAGGTCGGCTTAAATACAACTAATGATGGAGCTATACAGCACAGGGCTAAAGGGTTCCTCGTCGACCACAGAGAGCACAGGCTTAGCTCCAGCCACCAGGCCGGGGCTCGTTAGAGACGCTCGCCCCACACCCTCACACAGCCCCCTCCATACACAGCACCCTCCACACACAGCCCCCTCCACACACAGCCCCCTCCACACACAGCCCCCTCCATACACAGCACCCTCCACACACAGGTCCCTCCACACAGGTCCCTCCACACACAGGTCCCTCCACACACAGGTCCCTCCACACACAGCACCCTCCACACACAGCCCCCTCCACACACAGCACCCTCCACACACAGCCCCCTCCACACACAGCACCCTCCACACACAGGTCCCTCCACACAGGTCCCTCCACACACAGCCCCCTCCACACACAGCCCCCTCCACACACAGCCCCCTCCACACACAGCCCCCTCCACACACAGCCCCCTCCACACACAGGTCCCTCCACACAGGTCCCTCCACACACAGGTCCCTCCACACACAGCCCCCTCCACACACAGCCCCCTCCACACACAGCCCCCTCCACACACAGGTCCCTCCACACACAGCCCCCTCCACACACAGGTCCCTCCACACACAGGTCCCTCCACACACAGGTCCCTCCACACACAGGTCCCTCCACACACAGGTCCCTCCACACACAGCCCCCTCCACACACAGCCCCCTCCACACACAGCCCCCTCCACACACAGCCCCCTCCACACACAGCCCCATCAACACAGCCCCATCAACACAGTCCAATCAACACACAGCTTCCCTCCAGGGGCTGCCAGACCTCTCCCATCCCCCCCCCCCATTCCGGTGGTACATTACCAGACTTTAAAACCAAAATACCCAGAATGAACATGTTTGTGTATGTGTAGCGTTGTGCTGTGTGTATGACTAGTGTATGTTGCACTCACACTGTGAGCTGCTCTACACTACACATCCTGGCTCTCGGGGTCAAGAGCGGTCAGACACCTCCTCCACAACATTAGAGAGGGAAGCAGGCAAGTTTGATATAACACGACGCTCTATAATGAGGTGGTTGATGACAATTTAGAGCTCTTCTATTCCTGTAACCTGGCTTATGTCTTCCATGGTAACTGCCTGGTCTGTGAGGATGTTTGTCTTTGTAGCCCGAAGGTTCCCTCACATGGCCATCACAGTCAGGCTGATCCGGTAACTCGGTACAAATGAGTCCAGTTCTCTCTTTTGCAAGCTACCGCTGTTGTTCCAGCGACATTTCTTACACGTGTTGCCAAGAACCCGAACAGTCGAAGGGTCTTTGATGTTTGCAATGTGTTCTCTAATTGACCTCATGGCACACTGACTCTTCCTTAGATATATTCTGCACATCCTACTCTCTCTCTCTCTCTCTCTCTCTCTCTCTCTCTCTCACACACACACACACACTCTCACGTTAACACAGCCTCCCCCCTCCCCATCAAGCATAGACATGTTCAAAATGTTCATGAAGTTTAGCAGAAAAATAAGAATGCGGAACATAATTGTAATACTGAAGAAGAGAGGCGGGTTAAAGTGATAACGCGTAGATGCACGTGGAATACGTAATGAGAGTGGATTGATTGAATTCTATGACCAGGCAACAAAAATCAGGCAAGAAAGAAAGGGATGGGAACAGACTGCATATTTTCGGATTGCCAGAAAGCCTTTGACACGGTTCCACATAAGAGACTAGTGCACAAACTGGAGATGCAGGCAGAAGTGAAAGGGAAGTTAGACCGCTGGATAAGGGAGTACCTAAGCAACAGAAGACAGGGTCACTGTGAGAGGTAAGGTCTCATAGAGGCGAGGCGTCACCAGTGGAGTCCCTCAGGGATCAGTTCTTGGACCTATACTGTTCCTGATATATGTAAATAATATCCCAAAGGGAATAGATTCGTTCCTCTTAATGGTTGCCGATGACGCAAAAATTATGAAGAGGATTAAGACAGAAGAAGATTGAATGAGGCTACAAGATGACCTACACAAACTGAAGGAATGGTCCAACACAGGGCTACTAACGTTCAACCCAAGTAAGTGTAAGGTAATGAAACTAAGGGGAGGAAACAGGAGGCCAGACACAGGATACCGAATGGGAGATGAAGTCCTTCAAGAAACTGACGGAAAGATCTAGTTGATATCACGCCAAACCTGTCTCCTGAAGCCCACATCAAAAGAATAACATCGGCGGCGTATGCGAAGCTGGCTAACATAAGAAACCTGTATAAGGAATCTTTCAAAACCTTGTATGCTACATATGTAAGGCCAATCCTGGAGTATGCGGCCCCAAAATGGAGCCCGTACTTTTTCAAACACAAGACGAAGCTGGAAAAAGTTCAGAGGTATGCCACAAGGCTAGCCCCAGAACTAAGAGGCATGAATTATGAGGAAAGGCTAGGGGAACTGCACCTCACATCGCTGGAAGACAGAAGAGCCGGGGAGACATGATCCCACAAACAAATTTCTCAGGGGAATTGACAGGGTGGACAAGGACAGATTATTTAACACGGATGGTACACACACTAGGGGGACACAGGTGGAAGCTGAGTACCCAAATGAGCCACAGAGACATTAGAAAGAACTTTTTCAATGTTAGAGTAGTTAGTAAATGGAATGCACTAGGAAGTGATGTGGTGGAGACTGACTCCATACACAGTTTCAATAGTAGATATGATAGAGCTCGAGAAGCTCGGGAATCTGTACACCAGTAGGGTGACGGTTGAGAGGCGGGACCAAAGAGCCAGAGCTCAACCCCCGCCCCCGTAAGCACAAATAGTGAGTACACACATACACGGGAGCTCTTAACATTAACCAGTTTAGTTATTCCTGAAGATAGCAAAAAGTTCTTACATCATGTTGAACAACGGCGCGCAACAAGAGTCGCAGATAATTGAAAAATGACAACATAGTTAAACAATAATATTGGAAGGAGACGAGGTGTTGCCTCATAAGGCGTAGAGGATTATCTAAGCCAGCCAAAACTCTCTCCCAGAGTTTGAAAAGAGAGAGAGAGAGAGAGAGAGAGAGAGAGAGAGAGAGAGAGAGAGAGAGAGAGAGAGAGAGAGAGAGAGAGAGAGAGAGAGAGAGAGAGAGAGAGAGAGAGAGAGAGAGAGAGAGAGAGAGAGAGAGAATGAGAGGTGGTGGAGAGCAACACAGCGGGTGACGACTGGGGGCAGCTAGACTGTAAATATTCCCGCCCCGGCATTTATCACGGGACAAAAATGGCGGCCGGGCCTCAGGTGTGCACGTGTCACACCAACAATTCATTAATGCCTCCGCTAATTGGCAGGTGTAAACTAATCAATAAAAATGTGAACGCGCGCTCCCGGACTTCTCTAGCCTGCGACGTTGTTTTATTAACCTCTACACCCGATTTTACTCACGCTGTATTAAAACAACACCTTACTCGTTATTAAAAGACAACACAACACGTTACTCACTCTTTACTAAAGCATTTAAGGGGGATTTGTGCTTAGGACTAACAGATAAGTTTGTAAGTAGGGAACTTACAAACTTATCTGTTGGTAGATAACTAAGTTGACGGGAAACTTGGTAGATTCACACAAAATATTCACGTGCAAACACAATCTTTTCAAACTGAGGGTTAGCGGCCCACAGAGAACTTTGGGTAGAGGTTATAGAGGCTAATTAATGCGATGAAAGAGCCTAGAGGCGTGTGGATGACGTGAGGGCGACCAGGACTTACAGGTCGGTGTTGTGTTGACACTTGGAGCTGACAGTAGAGAGACGCCCTCCATACGTGTATGGTGGGCGTATGACCTACGGTGGTCCAAGAGGTAGGAGGACTGCAAGCCCCACCACCAACACCTCTAGGCCCACCATCACCAAGCCCCACCACCAACACCTCTAGGCCCACCATCACCAAGCCCCACCACCAACACCTCTAGGCCCACCATCACCAAGCCCCACCACCAACAACAATAGGCCCACCATCACCAAGCCCCACCACCAACACCTCTAGGCCCACCATCACCAAGCCCACCACCAACAACAATAGGCCCACCATCACCAAGCCCCACCACCAACACCTCTAGGCCCACCATCACCAAGCCCCACCACCAACAACAATAGGCCCACCATCACCAAGCCCCACCACCAATACTTCTAGGCTCACCATCACCAAGCCCCACCACCAATACTTCTAGGCCCACCATCACCAAGCCCCACCACCAACAACAATAGGCCCACCACACACACCACTCTACTCTTGGAATCTGACGCCAGCAACATCGCTCACCAGTCAACCCGTCCTCCTAATAGAACGTCGCATGTTGACGTATACTCTACGTAAGGCCAAAAACTGTCGGACTAGAAAATGGTCGCGGCTGGTGAAATTGACACACTGTCCCGTTTTCTGTTTTGGTTCCTCTAGTAGGTTAAAATAAGGGCACTTTAGTACGTCAGTTTCTTGACGTTGGGAAACCTTAGGAGGACGGACTGCACCAACAGCCCGTCCACGCAACTAATAGATCGTGTTTTTCTTCACGGTAACCAACGTTACAAATGCATCCTGCTATGAAAAGTGACAGCTCACATAAATCTACATTTTTCATACATCAGACTCGATAAGTTAGGGAGACTCTTTGGCTTCGTACGTTTATGCTTAGGTTAGGAGGTTGAATTTTGTACGGAGTGGCAAACCAAGAGAACAGTTAGCACCAACATCACTGTCCGGCAACACAAGTCACTATTACTGCTCCTGTAATTTATAATTAGAAAGCTTATCTTATCGCGAGCGTTGAGCAGTTCCTCCACGCTTTCACGAGTACATAACGCCAACACCCGCCCTTAAAGTGGCCATGATATATCAGGGTTTAGGTCCGGTATTGCAATTACTGCGTAATGTGCATACAACGGCACTGCCATCTGGCGAATGACACACTTACTACACGCTGGATAAACACGGTAAATTACCGTATTCACTCAAGTGTCTTACGAAAGTGCATTTTTGGTTATAAAACTTTCCTCTGCATACAGATAAAGGTAACTGATACAATTAATTAATTAATTTCTATATTTTGTCTTTTTGCTAGACACAACATATAATATATTAACTGTTGACCAGACCACACACTAGAAGGTGAAGGGACGACGACGTTTCGGTCCGTCCTGGACCATTCATTCACAGTCGACTTGAGAATGGTCCAGGACGGACCGAAACATCGTCGTCCCTTCACCTTCTACTGTGTGGTCTGGTCAACATACTTTAGCCATGTTATTGTGACTCATCGTCTACATAATATATTAACTCTTTCCTTGTGCTGCAATCACAGCACACACACTCCACCAGTGTCAATTTCACGTTAATGCATCTATTATTGTACGCTAAGAGATAAAAGCGTACCAAACTTGATGGACTTGAGGAAATATCTGCATATAGGAAACGTTTCAGCAAACCGTTAAGGACTGGTCGCTAGGTGGCTGAGTTTGTTCATACCTTATTTAAGGGTAAACTTTTAACGTCGTGCGCAAGTCCAACAGAAACATGAAATGTCTTTCCTGGGATAATCACATGTCCCGCGTGAGGCCGGGATACCATTCCATCCCTCCCTGCCCTTGTGTGGCAGTGCACAATAGAAAGTTATTTCACATATTCATACATTAAAACATTGAATGTAACCATGATATATATGTGCTTCAGCCTACAGTTTAGACCTATTGTCTTATGTATGACCCTCTGTCCTGCGTGACAGTGAATACTAGCATTATCCTCACTTTAATAAGCCTTAATCGAAATCCTCAGATTAGGCAAAATTGTAATTAATTTTGTCAATAAAGATAATAATAATAATAATAATAATAATAATAATAATAATAATAATAATAATAATAATCCTAAAGCGCTGCCTATCAAACACTCATCCACCTGTCAGCGGGCAGGTCACATTTAGATACAAACTACCGTCTTCTCAGGTGGTGACAGTTCTGCCAGCCAGCACCAAACTTGTGCCAGCCCACATTAACTTGGTAAGACCTCAATTCTCTTTATCTGAATCCATTACCCTTCTGCCTCTGAAGATGGAGGGAATATGAAGATTAGTGCTTGAATCGTTGATTCTGGCATATTTTATGTACAAATAAATCATTGTCATATTTTAGCTAGAATATTAAAAACTAATAATATATATTATATATATATATATTTTAATTTATTATTTGTGCCTGTAGGATCGAGCAGTTAACTCTTGAACCCCGCCTTTCTCATGTCAGTAGAAAGGCGTTATATATAGTTATACATATTCACCTATATTTCTGTCATATCTATAACATATATTTATCTGCCTCGCCTCCAGGGTGCAAGTCACAACAGCTGACTAACTCCCAGGTACTTGTGTACTGATAGGTCAACACAGGCGTCAAGTGAATGAAACTCTGCTCATTTGTTTCTTCGTCCGCGACTCGAACCTGGACCACGTGGACTGCGAATCCCAAACGTCACGAGCGCACGCGCATGTATGTACGCTCACCTAATTGTGCTTGCGAGGGTTACGGTTTTCTCTCTTTGGTCCCGCCTCTCAACCGTCAATCAACAGGTGTACAGGTTCCTGAGCCTACTGGGCTCTATCATATCTACACTTGTAACTGTGTATGGAGTCAGCCTCCACCACATCACTGGCTAATGCATTCCATCTGTTAACTACTCTGACTCGGAAAAAATTCTTTCTAACGTCTCTGTGGCTCATCTGGGTACTAAGTTTCCACCTGTGTCCCCTTGTTCGTGTTCCACCCTTGCTGAAGAGTTTGTCTTTGTCCACCCTGTCAATTCCCGAGAATTTTATAGGTGGCTATCATGCCTCCTCTTAATCTTCTGTCTTCCAGGGACGTGAGGTTTAGTCTGGGATACTCTCGGACGTAGGTTCGAACCCTCGTCACGGCCCGTGTGGATTTGTTCGTGAGGTTTAGCTTCCGTAGCCATTCCTCGTAGCTCATACCTCTCAGTTCTGGGACTAATCTGGTGGCATACTTCTGAATCTTTTTGTTGTGTGTTTAACTTGGTATGGAGTCCAAGCTGGAGCTGCATACTCCAGGCTTGGTCTGACATACGTGGTATACAAGGTCCTGAACGATTCCTTACAGAAGTTTCTAAAGGCAGTTTTTATGATGAGCAATCTAGCATATGCCGCTGATGATATCCTTTTGATGTGGGCCTCTGGGGACAGGTTCGGTGTGATATCAACTCCCAGATCTTTCTCTCTATTTGACTCTTGCAGGATTTCACCTCCCAGATGATACCTTGTGTTCAGCCTCCTGCTCCCTTCGCCTAATTTCATTACTTTACACTTTCCTGAGTTAAACTTTAGTAGTAATTTTTTAGACCATTCCTCTAGTTTGTCCAGCTCGTTCTGTAGTCTCTGTCTATCTTCATCTGTATTGATTCTTCTCATAATTTTACATCACCAGCAAACATTGAGAGGAATGAGTCCATACCCTCTAGAAGATCGTTGACATATATCAGAAACAGGATGGGTCCAAGTACATGCAACTGTGTGTGTGGTGTGTGTGTGTGTATGTGTGGTGTGTGTGTGTGTGTGTGTGTGTGTGGTGTGTGTGTGTGTGTGTGTGTGTGTGTGTAAACTACATCACACATTTTTCACCCTCGACTACTCTTGGCTTGGGGACATACCCGCCAGTGAGCCAACATTGTCAACACCCCGAGCCACACTGTATATACACAGACGCAAGTCATTTAAAATAAAACAAAATAATCCCCGACAATAAACTTCCCTGCGAGAACGTGGTGCGGAGCGCGCACTCCCGTCTTAAAACACCCACTTACAAATACCATGCAGGAATATATCACCAGATTTTTATCTGACGTATAAACCTTTAAAATACGACACCATTCAATTAAGAAGCCTATAAAAAATACACGACAAAGCTATTTACACCGATCCCATTATCGTGTCGGAACCTCTCACACATCTGGCTCCAGACCTGAGATGTCATAATGAACTATTGCTAAGAATGTGTCATCTTTAGTGAAAATGTCCACCAATTATCAGCTTGGAATAGAAAAATGATTTCATTCGTCCTATTCCTGGAGATGTAGTGTTTTCAACCAGTATAAAACAGCCTCCATTAATCAAAGTAGATGATTAAAACACTGTTGGTAAGGAACACGTCACGACACGACCCGTTGCTACACACAATTAACCATGCGTGGAACAACACCTGCTGTTCATAAAGCACAAATTTCAATGATCCGTAAACAATGTGTGTGTTCCAGTGAACAACAATATAGGTGTTTAATGCTCCATAAACAACATCCAGGTCCTCTGGGTGTTTGAATGATCCGTAAACCAGACTGGCAGGATGCTCCGTAAACCAGACTGGCAGCATGCTCCGTAAGCCAGACTGGCAGCATGCTCCGTAAACCAGACTGGCAGCACGCTCCGTAAACCAGACTGGCAGCACGCTCCGTACACCAGACTGGCAGCACGCTCCGTAAACCAGACTGGCAGCATGCTCCGTAAACCAGACTGGCAGCACGCTCCGTACACCAGACTGGCAGCACGCTCCGTAAACCAGACTGGCAGCACGCTCCGTAAACCAGACTGGCAGCACGCTCCGTAAACCAGACTGGCAGCACGCTCCGTAAACCAGACTGGCAGCACGCTCCGTAAACCAGACTGGCAGCACGCTCCGTAAACCAGACTGGCAGCACGCTCCGTAAACCAGACTGGCAGCACGCTCCGTAAACCAGACTGGCAGCACGCTCCGTAAACCAGACTGGCAGCACGCTCCGTAAACCAGACTGGCAGCACGCTCCGTAAACCAGACTGGCAGCACGCTCCGTAAACCAGACTGGCAGCATGCTCCGTACACCAGACTGGCAGCACGCTCCGTACACCAGACTGGCAGCACGCTCCGTACACCAGACTGGCAGCACGCTCCGTAAACCAGACTGGCAGCACGCTCCGTAAACCAGACTGGCAGCACGCTCCGTAAACCAGACTGGCAGCACGCTCCGTAAACCAGACTGGCAGCACGCTCCGTAAACCAGACTGGCAGCACGCTCCGTAAACCAGACTGGCAGCACGCTCCGTAAACCAGACTGGCAGCACGCTCCGTAAACCAGACTGGCAGCACGCTCCGTAAACCAGACTGGCAGCACGCTCCGTAAACCAGACTGGCAGCATGCTCCGTAAACCAGACTGGCAGCATGCTCCGTAAACCAGACTGGCAGCACGCTCCGTACACCAGACTGGCAGCACGCTCCGTAAACCAGACTGGCAGCACGCTCCGTAAACCAGACTGGCAGCACGCTCCGTAAACCAGACTGGCAGCACGCTCCGTAAACCAGACTGGCAGCACGCTCCGTAAACCAGACTGGCAGCACGCTCCGTAAACCAGACTGGCAGCATGCTCCGTAAACCAGACTGGCAGCACGCTCCGTAAACCAGACTGGCAGCATGCTCCGTAAACCAGACTGGCAGCATGCTCCGTAAACCAGACTGGCAGCATGCTCCGTAAACCAGACTGGCAGCATGCTCCGTAAACCAGACTGGCAGCATGCTCCGTAAACCAGACTGGCAGCATGCTCCGTAAACCAGACTGGCAGCATACTCCGTAAACCAGACTGGCAGCATGCTCCGTAAACCAGACTGGCAGCATGCTCCGTAAACCTGACTGGCAGCATGCTCCGTAAACCAGACTGGCAGCATGCTCCGTAAACCAGACTGGCAGCATGCTCCGTAAACCAGACTGGCAGCATGCTCCATAAACCAGACTGGCAGCACGCTCCGTAAACCAGACTGGCAGCATGCTCCGTAAACCAGACTGGCAGCATGCTCCGTAAACCAGACTGGCAGCATGCTCCATAAACCAGACTGGCAGCACGCTCCGTAAACCAGACTGGCAGCACGCTCGGTAAACCAGACTGGCAGCATGCTCCGTAAACCAGACTGGCAGCATGCTCCGTAAACCAGACTGGCAGCATGCTCCGTAAACCAGACTGGCAGCATGCTCCGTAAACCAGACTGGCAGCACGCTCCGTAAACCAGACTGGCAGCATGCTCCGTAAACCAGACTGGCAGCATGCTCCGTAAACCAGACTGGCAGCATGCTCCATAAACCAGACTGGCAGCACGCTCCGTAAACCAGACTGGCAGCATGCTCCGTAAACCAGACTGGCAGCATGCTCCGTAAACCAGACTGGCAGCATGCTCCGTAAACCAGACTGGCAGCATGCTCCGTAAACCAGACTGGCAGCATGCTCCATAAACCAGACTGGCAGCATGCTCCATAAACCAGACTGGCAGCATGCTCCGTAAACCAGACTGGCAGCATGCTCCGTAAACCAGACTGGCAGCATGCTCCGTAAACCAGACTGGCAGCATGCTCCGTAAACCAGACTGGCAGCATGCTCCGTAAACCAGACTGGCAGCATGCTCCGTAAACCAGACTGGCAGCATGCTCCGTAAACCAGACTGGCAGCATGCTCCGTAAACCAGACTGGCAGCATGCTCCGTAAACCAGACTGGGGGCGTGGTGGGTGTCACGACGAGGCAAGAGAGACGTGGGAGAGTAAGAGAAGGAACATCTTCCCCCCCAAAAGCGTCCATCATGACTGGACATGACTTACTACAGTAGTCAACCACAGTCGTTACACATCAGCCGCTCTCATACAGTTAACTGTTAATAACTCAACTGTATCACGTGAAAATGTCTCTCTCGAGAGAATGAAATTAGAAGTTCTAATTTAACGTTTTTTGTTTTTTTTTGCACAACGTGTGAAGTCACGTGTTGTGACATCCTGCTTATATATAACACACACACGCACGCACGCACGCACGCACGCACGCACGCACGCGCACACACACACACACACACACACACACACACACACACACACACACACCACACACACACACACACACACACTCTACCCGGCTGGGCTCTGCTCTCTCTCCTGCCTCTCCCTATACCCCTTCTCCAACTTTCTCCCCAGGACTATTATGTTAGCCAGTAGCACAAATCAATCCAGGGAGCCGTGTGTGATATAATATGTAAAGGTTGAATGTCGTGTTATTTCCCGAGGTGTAAGGTGACGCAGAGGTCAGCACTTGTGTCATCAGTGAATGAAAGGAGTATCTGGACACCAGTACATAGTGGAGTGTGTTCATAGTACACATGACTATTCCATAAAAATAGTTTTCTGATTGATTGGTGAAGATTAAGCCACCCAAAAGGTGGCACGGGCATGAATAGCCCGTAAGTGGTGGCCCTTTTGAGCCATTACCAGTATCAAGAGCTGATACTGGAGATCTGTGGAGGTGCGACTGCACCCTGCGTGACGGGACACGTCTCCCGAGATAGTTTTGTGTGTGTTTAAACCGTATATATTGTTAGGATGGGATGGGGTGGGATGGGGTGGGGCTGGGATGGTATGGGATGGTATGGGATGGGCTGGGATGGTATGGGATGGGCTGGGCTTGGGTAAGGTTAGGTAGGTTTTAAATTCCGTTAGCGAGCCGCCTTATACACGTGCGCCATGTATCCATACCAAGGTACCAATTTAAATACCTAGAGTCCGTACGTGTACGGGGCATTAATCTTGGTGCCAATTTCCAGCGCTGGTATATCGTCCACACTGAGTTGTCATGACTCACAATGGAAGCTCCCCTTCTCATTAAGGAAGCTGCTAACGTGCACCAAACCCACACACTTGAGAACAAGGCAGGTGACCTCGACTTTTCTTGAGGTTATCTTGAGTAACTTGGTTACTGTTCAGGACTGGACAGTTACCATTCGTTGCCAACGTTGTCATTCCTTTCATCTTCTGATGCGTGGGTTGGGTGTGTCAGCCCCGTTATTGTGACTTACTGTCTGCCAATTGGAGGAATGATGTAATCAGGTCATCACAAACAATGCCCAACCGATTCTGAGGAAATGTCACTTGAGGGAAGGTGACTCCCATAGGGTACAATATCCAAGAGCAACGTTACATAACGTTATCTACGTTGAATTAATGTCGATTCAACGATGAAAAACGTTACTCCTAGATGTCGTGACAGGGTTGTAGAGTAGTGTGTGAATGATATATTCAAAATAACATCTTTTAGGGAACTATTCAACCCGCCATTCGCTAAATACGTCGCATTTGTTACGGAATGGACCACAAAGTTAACACTGCGACCAGTAGGTACAAATAAACCACGTAATATTGTTTCCATAGGTTAGGTGGGTTGCTTGGGTTCGTACGTTTCTTACTTGACAAAACAGTTACAATTTTTACGGAGTGATATATCTAGCGAAGGAGCTAAATTGCTGTTATAGCGAGGCCTCGTTGGCGAGTTCTAGATTTATGTGAACATGTCAAGATATACAGACAATCTATACATATGGATATAGATTGTGGCACACATATATGTATATTAATTATTTAAAGTCTTACTAACACTTGCAGGTGTTGTTATATATGTACATTACTAACAGGTAGTAATGTGATGGACGTGAAGATTGTTGTGGCGCTCTCTATACTGGGGGAGTGGAGGCGGGCGCGCTGGCCGCTCTCTTGTCTCATGAACATTGTACTCTATGGTGGTGGTGGTTATCATGGTGGTGACGGTGACTGGTGGTGGTGGTGGTGGTGGTGGTGGTGGTGACGGTGACTGGTGGTGGTGGTGGTTATCATGGTGGTGGTGGTGACTGGTGGTGGTGGTGGTTATCATGGTGGTGGTGGTGACTGGTGGTGGTGGTGTGTGGTTATCATGGTGGTGGTGGTGGTGACTGGTGGTTGTGTGGTGGGTGGTGTGGTGGGTGGGTGGTGGTGGTGGTGGTGGTGTGGGTGGTGGTGGTGGTAGGTGGTGGTGACGGTGATATGCTGGTACTCGCCATGTTGTGCTTGTGGGGTTGAGGTTAGGCTCTTTTGTCCCTCTTCTCGACTGTCAATCAACTGGTGATGATGCAACCCGTCCTCTTAAAAAGAACGTCACTTTTGGCTCGTTTGCGCGATATGACCAAATTTCGACGTAATTTGAAATGAAATCGACTCACAAAAGTGACGTTCTGTTCCGTTTTCTATTTGAGTCGTCCGGCGTACGCGCAGAGGTTCTGAGGGGACACTTTAAATTAACGTTTTCATAACGTTTTGAAACTTTAAGAGAATTTCCTGCCCACCTAACCTATCAGAGGACCCTTAACTTACTGTTGTTGAAAAAAAAAATCCCAAATTTATTTTCATATTTTTTTCATTTTCAAATTACGTCCAAATTCGGCATTCTGCAACTTCGCTTCTCAACTGTCCTATCCATGCTGAATATCCACAGAAACTTATATCCACTCCTAGATCTTATTTTAACAGATTTCTCTCCCCTCCATTTCGCCCACAACGATTGAGGTTGCCAGCTGCAACCACACTGTACTGGTGTACAGACTCCTGACTTGTTGTTCTATCCTCAGTTACCTTGTCACCTTGTCCAGTTACCCTGTCACCTTGTCCAGTTACCTGGTCCAGTTACGACGCCATCAGCAGCCACACATGTGCCTGTTCATTTGCACATCTTCCAACGTCATTGGGGAACCCACCGAAAGTTGATCACCCTTCTTTGATTGACTGGCATCATCACAGCTCCCTCCAGTCCCTCTGTCTGTCCATTGTTCCCTCTGGTGCTGCAGCATGTGGCTTTCCTTGTAACCCATACCTCTTTGCTCTGGAATTAGTCTGGTTAGAAATTTTCTCCAGCTTTGCATCGAGTGCGCGCCAGGTTTGTTGTAAGCCAGTTCTAGAGTAAGCCAGTCACTGAATACGCAAGATAGCCAGGTTGTGATGGCGTAAGCCAGGCCAACATCACAACACTTGCGTTAAGCCAGTGCATGTAAGCCTTCATAGTGCATGTAAAGCCTTCATAGATAATGCTTGCTGCCAACAGTGTGCCAGATTTAGGCCCTTGCACTCTACACCTGCTCACCCACTACCACACACTACACACAGCCGTACTACACCTTCACTCGTACACACACCTGTACTCACACACACAGCTTACACACACACACACCTGTACTCCACGACCACAAAGTACACCCACTCGATACACACACCACATGTACAGCTTACACCCACACTGTACCCCACACAGCTTACACCCACTCGTACACAACACCTGTACTCACACCCAACGTACACCCACTCGTACACACTACACTTAAATGATGAACCAACATACTATTCCTGAACTCTGCACA
>WNGS01163947.1:14551258-14578709 GCA_020271785.1 Procambarus virginalis | reverse complement strand
ATGCATAATAATTTAAACTTGGAAAATATTAGAGAGGCTGATTCCAAATGTGCACATAACTAATTCCAGGCGAGACCAGGAGGCACGGCAGGAAGTGCAAAAATCCCCGCAGAAAGCAGAGGTGCAACAGGTACTATAAGAGACAATTCCAGCATTACCAGTGGGCTTAGGCTTCAACACCCTCCCTCCAACACCCTCCCTCCCAATACCCTCTCTCGGAGAAGAGCTAGCAGATCCGTCACGGTATTCAAGAGAGAAGTTAAGAAACGCCCCCCAGAAGACACCTGATCAACCGCGGACAGTGACTCGTACGTCAGAATGCAAGCAGCTGCGTCTAATAGCCTGGTTAGACGCCTAGTCAGATACAGAGCTGCGTCGTGTAGCCCGGGAGAGCTGCTTATTACATAGATTTCCATCACTTCCTTGCACTTAGTAGATCGACTTCGTCTGCTTCCCTCCTCATCCTCGCCCCCCCCCACCCCTCCCTCACACCCCGTTGCCATGACAACATCTAGTCATGTAATAATCAGTCAGTAGAGATCCGGCTAATTATAGGGGGCCCAAATAGATGTTACTGAACCGGGAGTGGCCATAAGGCGACTACCAGAGCCTCGCTGCTTCCCCGTCGCCTTGGTGGTGACCAGTGACCGACTTTGTAACGGTACTGGTGACCGGTGCAACGGTACTGGTGACCGGTGCAACGGTACTGGTGACCGTGCAACTTAGGTACCGGTGACCGGTGCAACTTAGGTACCGGTGACCGACCCAGCTTAGGTACCGGTGACCGGTGCAACTTAGGTACCGGTGACCGGTGCAACTTAGGTACCGGTGACCGGTGCAACTTAGGTACCGTTGACCGGTGCAACTTAGGTACCGGTGACCGACCCAGCTTAGGTACCGTGACCGGTGCACTTAGGTACCGGTGACCGACCCAGCTTAGGTACCGGTGACCGTGCAACTTAGGTACCGGTGACCGGTGCAACTTAGGTACCGGTGACCGGTGCAACTTAGGTACCGGTGACCGGTGCAACTTAGGTACCGGTGACTGGTGCAACTTAGGTACCAGTGACCGGTGCAACTTAGGTACCAGTGACCGGTGCAACTTAGGTACCGGTGACCGGTGCAACTTAGGTACCGGTGACCGACCCAACTTAGGTACTGGTGACCGGTCCAACTTAGGTACTGGTGACCGGTCCAACTTAGGTACTGGTCAGTACTCACTTCACCTACAGGAGTGTTTCCTGAAATAGAGGCAATACTGAGAAATATAACACACATAGACAGTATAAAACATCTAAATTATTAGTACCGTTTCAAAGCTCTCAAATGTACTCTCTGAAAAGGAAACGAGAGAGATATTAAATAATGTATATAAGACACATATAGGAAGACCAGGTGCAAATTTTGCAAAGAAAAATTACATATTTGAGAGAGTGATATGGCAGGAAGTGCAGAATAGAGCCAGTGAAAATTAGAGACGCCATAGTTATAGCCAAATACTGTGTAAACGTCAGAGGTCCTATTCAATATCCTACCAACAAACATAAGATATATTGCCGGAACAAACGTATTCAAGAAACAATTAGACACTCTCCATAGCGATATCTAGACGGTATCTGATATCTAGACAATCGGGATAGCGGGAACGTAAAGGAATTGATACAATTGTGGAGAGGTGGGTGAATTGTGACGGTTATGTAATAAGTTTGGGGATTGTGGGGGGGGTATGTGGAAACTTTGGGGAGTGTGGGTAATTGTGGTAGTGGGTGGTAAGTGTGGGGGGGGGGAGGTCGGGTGAGGCTGACAGTAGCGGCTGTTAATGACTCGCCCAGCGGGGTACCTGGCCATCAGGCAGCCGCGATGACGTAGTACTTCCTCCGCCCGCTCACCCCGTTGCACTTTATTGGCCGCAACTATCGTAATTACCATCCATGAAAGATCAATTAATCCCAGGCTCGGAGCTGGGGCCGCCTCGCCTTGCGTCTGCCTACTGTACCGGCGCCCGAGCTGACGCCCGAGCCCAAGCAGTGATACCTACGCATGTCTCCCTTCCCTCTTTATTACGCGTCGCGTGGGGGGGGGGGGGACATTGGGAAAGAATTTAAGGAGTAGGGCGTGAACAAGCGGTAACTACTGGTGGGGGTGGGTGCGGTGGGCGGGGTGGGTTATACTCGCCACCCCCACCACCCGCCGACACCACAACATTCCACAACTCGTAAGTCTTTCGCTACTTGACGTTGATGGTGTAATTTGGCCTATTATCAATTTGATATTGTTATTAAGTCTTAAAAGCCTGGTATCCTTTACCTGGGGAGATGATGATGAGGGCGGCAGGTGTGTGTCGGAGGCGCCTTTGTGGGGCTGGTGAGTACTTGTCACTCAGTCCGGTCCGACCCGACCCGACCCGACGCGACGCGACCCGACCCGACGCGACGCGACCCGACCCGCGCGACTAGCCGTGTTATGCTCCGGGCCGTCTAGAAGTGAGATATAGATAGCTGGGCAGACTGCATCTTTTTCCATTGCCAGAGAGCTCTCGACACAGTCCCTCATAAGAGACTCCTACACAAGCTACATAAACTGGTTGGCGTAACTTTGAACATTGCCATGTTGGATGACGGAGGTGATTGCTGAGTACATTACCTCAGCGATAATTTGTTAGACTACATAACGGACAAATAGACTCATGTTAGTGTTGAGGATACTTGAAGACGAACTCTGGATTACCACTCTGGACTACCACTCTGGACTACCACTCCGGACTACCACTCCGACTACCACTCTGGACTACCACTCTGGAACACGCTGCTGGACTTCATCCAAGAGCAGTGTAAAGTTATTTTAATAAGAACAGGAGTGAGAAGACTCCAAAAGCCGTGCAGCATGAAGGAAGGTATCTTTTTGCACCAGAGAAAGTGTGTGTGTTGGTAGTCGGGTAGTTCACAACCACATGGTCCCGGTTTGATTCCAGGGCAGGACAAGTCGTTTGGCCAATGTTTCCTTTCGCTTGTTCCCACACTGGGAACCCACCTGTCCTCCCACACTGGGAACCTACCTGTCCTCCCACACTGGGAACCCACCTGTCTCCCCACACTGGGAACCTACCTGTCCTCCCACACTGGGTACCTACTTGTCTCCCACACTGGGAACCTACCTGTCCTCCCACACTGGGAACCCACCTGTCCTCCCACACTGGGAACCCACCTGTCCTCCCACACTGGGAACCCACCTGTCCTCCCACACTGGGAACCTACCTGTCCTCCCACACTGGGTACCTACTTGTCCTCCCACACTGGGAACCTACCTGTCCTCCCACACTGGGTACCTACTGTCCTCCCACACTGGGAACCCACCTGTCTCCCACACTGGGAACCCACCTGTCCCCCCACACTGGGAACCCACCTGTCCCCCCACACTGGGAACCCACCTGTCCCCCCACACTGGGAACCCACCTGTCCCCCCACACTGGGAACCCACCTGTCCCCCCACACTGGGAACCACCTGTCCCCCCACACTGGGAACCCACCTGTCTCCCCACACTGGGAACCCACCTGTCTCCCCACACTGGGAACCCACCTGTCTCCCCACACTGGGAACCCACCTGTCTCCCCACACTGGGAACCCACCTGTCTCCCCACACTGGGAACCCACCTGTCTCCCCACACTGGGAACCCACCTGTCTCCCACACTGGGAACCCACCTGTCTCCCCACACTGGGAACCCACCTGTCTCCCCACACTGGGAACCCACCTGTCTCCCCACACTGGGAACCCACCTGTCTCCCCACACTGGGAACCCACCTGTCTCCCCACACTGGGAACCCACCTGTCTCCCCACACTGGGAACCCACCTGTCTCCCCACACTGGGAACCCACCTGTCTCCCCACACTGGGAACCCACCTGTCTCCCCACACTGGGAACCCACCTGTCTCCCCACACTGGGAACCCACCTGTCTCCCCACACTGGGAACCCACCTGTCTCCCCACACTGGGAACCCACCTGTCCCCCCACACTGGGAACCCACCTGTCTCCCCACACTGGGAACCCACCTGTCTCCCCACACTGGGAACCCACCTGTCCCCCACACTGGGAACCCACCAGCTAATCAAAGTCTGCAGCATACCCAGCTGGCTAACGTCCGGATAGCCTTCAAGAACCTAGACAAAGGTGCCTTGGAAGGCTATATACCACCTGAAGTGAGACCCACTCCTCGAGTGAAGGAAGAAATAAATCCCCGCTGGAAAGGTTTGCAACAATAATGCTCGTGTGCAACACGGGACAAGGTCTAGGCACGCCCCAGGCCGGGCTTGGGGAGTAGAATAACTCTCGGAACCCACTCCAGGTAAACTCCAGGTCACGGGGGGAACTGGATCTTACCACATTGGAGAAAGAAAGGGACGGTGGACATAAAAACATCATGCAAGAATGATGGGTAATTTTCCCAACACATTTAGGGGTGATACAACCTACTTAGCACGGGTGGGACGCGAACAAGGGGACACAGGTGGAAACTTAGTACCCAAATGAGCCACAGGGACGTTAGAAATAACTTTTTCACTGTCAGAGTGTGAGCTAAACTATGTTGGGTCCAGGGTGTGAGCTGACCATTGTTGGGTCCAGGGTGTGAGCTGACCATTGTTGGGTCCAGGGTGTGAGCTGACCATTGTTGGGTCCAGGGTGTGAGCTGACCATTGTTGGGTACAGGGTGTGAGCTGACCATTGTTGGGTCCAGGGTGTGAGCTGACCATTGTTGGGTCCAGGGTGAGAGCTGACCATTGTTGGGTCCAGGGTGTGAGCTGACCATTGTTGGGTCCAGGGTGTGAGCTGACCATTGTTGGGTCCAGGGTGAGAGCTGACCATTGTTGGGTCCAGGGTGAGAGCTGACCATTGTTGGGTCCAGGGTGTGAGCTGACCATTGTTGGGTCCAGGGTGTGAGCTGACCATTGTTGGGTCCAGGGTGTGAGCTGACCATTGTTGGGTCCAGGGTGTGAGCTGACCATTGTTGGGTCCAGGGTGTGAGCTGACCATTGTTGGGTCCAGGGTGTGGGCTGACCATTGTTGGGTCCAGGGTGTGAGTGGCTGCGTGTGTAAGGCGCCTTTATTACTGTAAAGGCTGTAGGTGTATTCACTGTCATGAGTAAATAGGCAATTATTGTTCATCATGCGCGGGACACCCACTGTCATGGGTCTCACCTGTGGGACCCCCATAGCCTCCCCCATCACCTGTGGGACCCCCATATCTTCCCCCATCACCTGTGGGACCCCCATATCTTCCCCCATCACCTGTGGGACCCCCATATCTTCCCCCATCACCTGTGGGACCCCCCATATCTTCCCCCATCACCTGTGGGACCCCCATATCTTCCCCCATCACCTGTGGGACCCCCATATCTTCCCCCATCACCTGTGGGACCCCCATATCTTCCCCCATCACCTGTGGGACCCCCATATCCTCCCCCATCACCTGTGGGACCCCATATCTTCCCCCATCACCTGTGGGACCCCCATATCTTCCCCCATCACCTGTGGGACCCCCATATCCTCCCCCCATCAACACCCATCACAGGTATGTATACAAGTGTCCACCCGTCATCACAGGTGTGTGTACACGTGCCCACCCGTCACCACAGGTGTGTGTACACGTGCCCACCCGTCATCACAGGTGTGTGTACACGTGCCCACCCGTCACTACCCATCACAAGTGTGTGTGTACACGTGCCCACCCGTCACTACCCATCACAAGTGTGTGTGTACACGTGCCCACCCGTCACTACCCATCACAAGTGTGTGTGTACAAGTGTCCACCCGTCACTACCCATCACAGGTGTGTGTGTACAAGTGCCCACCCGTCACTACCCATCACAGGTGTGTGTGTACACGTGTCCACCCGTTACCACAGGTGTGTGTACACGTGTCCACCCGTCACCACAGGTGTGTGTCCACCCGTCACCACAGGTGTGTGTATTCATATAAACCATACACAGATGGGGTTAGGCTTATTAAGGCCATGTCCGCCCCCCCCCCTGGCATTACATCACAGGTGCACGACACCTTCACACAAGTTGACAGGTATGACGCAGCTCTTTCCTCGCCTCCTCTCTCAGCCCCCCCTTTCCCTCCCCCTCACCGAGCCCCCCTCCCCAGCCACTCCCCCCAGCCACTCCCCCCCAGCCACTCCCCCCAGCCACTCCCCCCCTAGCCACTCCCCCCCAGCCACTCCCCCCAGCCACTCCCCCCAGCCACTCCCCCCAGCCACTCCCCCCAGCCACTCCCCCCCCCACACCCCACTCACCTGGACGGACGGGACAAATACCTGTTCATCACCAGGAAATACCGAAGGCTAGAGCGCCATGGATGGAAGGCGTCAGAGGCACACCTGGAGAGGCTCTCCAGTAGAGCGAGTCAGCGGAGCGGTTACCTGAGGGTGTTGGCGAGGCGACCTCTTGTGCATACACCTCTAGAGGCGACCTCGTGTGCATACAGCCCTAGAGGCGACTTCAACTATACATATCGCTGTATGGGCGCTGGTGGCTGAGTGGACAGCACGCTGGATACGTAGTCCTGTGGACCGGGGGTTCGATTCCTGGCGCCGGCGGAAACAAATGGACAATTTCTTTCACCCTGATGCCTCTGTTATGTAGCAGTAAATAGGTACCTGGGAGTTAGACAGCTGTTACGGGCTGCTTCCAGGGTGTGTGTGGGGAAGGGGGGGGGAGTTAGTGACAGTTGATGGATTGATAGTTGAGAGGCTGATATCACGGTTGATATCACACCGAACTTGTCCCCAGAGGCCCACATCAAAATAATATAATCAACGGCATATGCTAGGTTGGCCAACATAAGAATTGTCTTTAGAAACTTGTGTAAGGAATCGTTCAGGACCCTGTATACAACTTGTGTCAGACCAACCCTGGAATATGCAGCTCCAGCCTGGAGTCCATACCTAGTTAAACACAAGACAAAGTTAGAGAAGATTTAGCGGTATGCCACCAGGCTCGTCCCGGAACTTAGAGGTATGAGCTACGAGGAAAGGCTAAAGGAGCTGAACCTCACGTCCCTGAAAAACAGAAGAGTAAGGGGAGACATGATAACCACCTACAAAATTCTCAGGGGAATCAACAGGGTGGACAAAGACGAACTCTTCAGCACGGGCGGGACACGAACAAGGGGACACAGGTGGAAACTTAGTGCCCAAATGAGCCACAGAGACATTAGAAATAATTTTTTTTCAGTGTCAGAGTAGTTAACAAATGGAATACATTAGGCAGTGATGTGGTGGAGGCTGACTCCAAACACAGTTTCAAATGTAGATATGATAGAGCCCAATAGACTCAGGAATCTGTACACCAGTTGAGAGGCGGGACCAAAGAGCCAGAGCTCAACCCCGCAAACACAAAAAGGTTTGTACAACAAGGTGAGTACACACACACGTTTGCAAGAGGATGCCCAATCTTGCATAAACACTTGATTTTCAGTATTGTGAGAATCAGCATCTGCCGTTACTGCTTTATGCCTTGTGTCACTGTCGCCCACACTCCCAGCCCCCTGGTCATTGACCGCCCACACCCCCAGCCCCTGGTCATAGACCGCCCACACCCCCAGCCCCCTGGTCATTGACCGCCCACACCCCCAGCCCCTGGTCATAGACCGCCCACACCCCCAGCCCCCTGGTCATTGACCGCCCACACCCCCAGCCCCCTGGTCATTGACCGCCCACACCCCCAGCCCCCTGGTCATTGACCGCCCACACCCCCAGCCCCCTGGTCATTGACCGCCCACACCCCAGCCCCCTGGTCATTGACCGCCCACACTCCCAGCCCCTGGTCATTGACCGCCCACACCCCAGCCCCCTGGTCATTGACCGCCCACACCCCCAGCCCCCTGGTCATTGACCGCCCACACCCCCAGCCCCTGGTCATTGACCGCCCACACCCCCAGCCCCCTGGTCATTGACCGCCCACACCCCCAGCCCCCTGGTCATTGACCGCCCACACCCCCAGCCCCTGGTCATTGACCGCCCACACCCCCAGCCCCCTGGTCATTGACCGCCCACACCCCCAGCCCCTGGTCATTGACCGCCCACACCCCAGCCCCCTGGTCATTGACCGCCCACACCCCAGCCCCCTGGTCATTGACCGCCCACACCCCCAGCCCCCTGGTCATTGACCGCTCATACCCCCAGCCCCCTGGTCATTGACCGCCCACACCCCCAGCCCCTGGTCATTGACCGCCCACACCCCCAGCCCCCTGGTCATTGACCGCCCACACCCCCAGCCCCTGGTCATTGACCGCCCACACCCCCAGCCCCCTGGTCATTGACCGCCCATACCCCCAGCCCCTGGTCATTGACCGCCCACACCCCCAGCCCCCTGGTCATTGACCGCCCACACCCCAGCCCCCTGGTCATTGACCGCCCACACCCCCAGCCCCTGGTCATTGACCGCCCACACCCCCAGCCCCCTGGTCATTGACCGCCCACACCCCCAGCCCCTGGTCATTGACCGCCCACACCCCCAGCCCCGTGTCATTGACCGCCCACACCCCAGCCCCTGGTCATTGACCGCCCACACCCCAGCCCCCTGGTCATTGACCGCCCACACCCCCAGCCCCCTGGTCATTGACCGCCCACACCCCAGCCCCCTGGTCATTGACCGCCCACACCCCCAGCCCCTGGTCATTGACCGCCCACACCCCCAGCCCCTGGTCATTGACCGCCCACACCCCAGCCCCTGGTCATTGACCGCCCATACCCCCAGCCCCCTGGTCATTGACCGCCCACACCCCCAGCCCCCTGGTCATTGACCGCCCACAACCCCAGCCCCCTGGTCATTGACCGCCCACACCCCAGCCCCCTGGTCATTGACCGCCCACACCCCAGCCCCCTGGTCATTGACCGCCCACACCCCAGCCCCCTGGTCATTGACCGCCCACACCCCCAGCCCCCTGGTCATTGACCGCCCACACCCCCAGCCCCCTGGTCATTGACCGCCCATACCCCCAGCCCCTGGTCATTGACCGCCCATACCCCCAGCCCCCTGGTCATTGACCGCCCACACCCCAGCCCCCTGGTCATTGACCGCCCACACCCCAGCCTCCTGGTCATTGACCGCCCATACCCCCAGCCCCCTGGTCATTGACCGCCCACACCCCAGCCCCCTGGTCATTGACCGCCCACACCCCAGCCCCCTGGTCATTGACCGCCCACACCCCCAGCCCCCTGGTCATTGACCGCCCACACCCCAGCCTCCTGGTCATTGACCGCCCATACCCCCACCCCCTGGTCATTGACCGCCCACACCCCCAGCCCCTGACGTGACCCCCTTGTGTGTGTGTGTGTGTGTGTGTGTGTGTGTGTGTGTGTGTGTGTGTGAGACTCCTGACTGTGATGCAGAAATGTCAGAGAGATGAAACATTTTTCTGTAGTTTTGCAAAGCACCTTTTGGATATTTTTGCATGCAAGATGGTCAATTGAATCTTCCAGTTGAGTTATTGGTCAACAACTACAGCGATGACTGGGTGTGAGGAAGAGAGGGGGGGGGGCTCTTGCTGCGCCTCTAGCTATAAGGACTCTTACGTCTGGCTCTTGCTCTCTAACCGGACTCTTAACTGCGTTGTAGAACACGACGTTGTTATCACGTATACAATATTGTTCCTCACATTACCTTTCAAGGTAGGGGAAAGGTAACGTATTCCCTTCAAGGTAGGGGAAAGGTAAGGTGTTCACTTCAAGGTAGGGGAAAGGTAACGTATTCCCTTCAAGGTAGGGGAAAGGTAAGGTGTTCACTTCAAGGTAGTGGAAAGGTAACGTATTCCCTTCAAGGTAGGGGAAAGGTAAGGTGTTCACTTCAAGGCAGGGGAAAGGTAAGGTTTTCCTCGCGTTACCTCTCAAGGTAGGTTAGGTTACAAAGCTAGAACATTCAGGGAAGGGGAACTATCAGGAGAAAGCTCCAGGCCATTACGACTATTTAGCACTTGGAGGGGATAAGGATTTGGGATGGGACGGGGGAAAGGAATGGTGCCCAACCACTTGCACGCTCGGGGATACAACGCCGACCCGAGATGATTTACTGTTCTCATCGAAAAGTGAACTTAACTGCTCGGACCGTTTCACAGCTCTCGAAATGTGCTTCTTGAAACGGAGGTGAGAAGAATATATAATAATATACACATGGGAAGTACAAGAAGGTCAGTTGCCAAACCTGCTCCACTGTTATAACACACTAGGTTGAGAGAGATGGCAGCAAGTGGAAAATATATTACATGAATCTTTGATATTTAATATTCATGAATTACATGAATATATTACACAATCGACTTGAGAATGGTCCAAGACGGACCGAAACGTCGTCGTCTCTTCACCTTCTAGTGTGTGGTCTGGTCAACATTACATGAAGAGTCTGGGTGCCAGAGGCACAGAACACACAATTCTTCTGTCATATATGAAATGTTGCTGGAATAAGAGTAGCTTCGAAGAGGGGTAGAATGAAATGAATGAAATTATCGGGGTGGGGGGAAAGCGCCAAGCCATTACGACTATATAGCACTTGGAAGGGGTCAGGATAAGGATTTGGGATGGGACGGCGGGGAAGGAATGGTGCCCCAACCACTTGGACGGTCGGGGATTGAACGTCGACCTGCATGAAGCGAGACCGTCGCTCTACCGTCCAGCCCAAGTGGTTGGAGAGGGGGGTAGAAATAGCCTAAGCTACTCTATCCCTTTGAGATTTCTTTCTTTCTTATCTCAGTAAACATACTTGAACTTGAAGTAGCTTCGAAGAGAGACATTGGCATGTTTAGTTTCCGGATCAGCCAGGCTGTGATGGCTACGAAGACACACTCAAGAGACCAGATAATCAACAGCGAAGTTCAAATAGTGTCGACCAACCAGGCTGTAGTGGATATTTGGGCCTGCGGGCCGCTCCAAGCAATAGTCTGTTAGACCAAGTTCTCAAGACAAGCCTGGCCCGAGGCCAGGCTTGAGGAGTAGAACAACTCCCAGAACCCCATCAAGCAGATATCAATAATCAAAACTGCGATATTAGAACTCTCAAAATCATCAACAGGTAAACAACAGGTAAGCCTGCCAATTTACAAGGAACTGGTCAACAGAGAACAAAAGTGAATCCTTAAACCCGATATCCTTCACTAATATTACAGAACATTTTTGAACATGTTTTGAAGAGAGACGAGTTGGTCCGTGAGTGTTGGCTCACAATAATGGCCGCCTGGTTGTAGAGCTCCAGTATACTCGGCCAGCAGTCATCAACTATTTACGCAACAAGTTACGAAACCTGTACATCTTTCCGCAGTTCATAGCGGCTCTATTTACCTTAAAAAAGTATTCGAGCTTTGGAACTTCACAGCCCGAGGTTATTATTGTTATAAACAACCTCGTAGTGCTTCAGAGCTCATAAATCTTTTTAATTAATAACTATAAACAATGCCGCCAAGATTGGGGAAAGATGGACAGGTTTCGTAAGTAGTTGAATAAATGCCTGGTGAGAGAAGGAAGAGATGTTTACCTTAGCTATGACAGGGGCGGCGTTGAAGACTACAGACAAACGCATGCAGACTTCACCCTCAAGATGACAGTAATACAAGATAATTGGGTTGTACACTTGTTGCTCAATTAGAGAGGCAGCCGAGAACCTCTCCAGGGAATAATTCTCGAGTGTGTGTGTGTTTCCTGGAAGTGACCCGGATTAAGTGATATTATCCTCGCATGAACGAAATAATGAACATTCATTCCTTGGTACGATCTTAAATTGTATAAAATGTAAAGTTAGCATTGAGGTGGGAGGTCAGTAGGGCAGTGGGAGCAAGCCAGTGGTGTCAGGGTGGCCCCCGCTCGGCCGTCTGGGCCACTGGCACCACCTCCTGCAACAGTGGACCCAAGCGCCATTCTCCGTGGCTTACTTTCCCATGCAGACTACTGCGTCTCGCACGCCAGTTCCCCGAGACACCGTGTGGGGGCAGCACCTCCTGCGTTCCTCCCACCCCACACTCCACCCTTTGACAATCATTTTTAACTTTCTCAGCTCAGAATTCCATCAGACGTGATAAATATCAAATAATGACATCAAATATTTCTAATCCCAGCATGTATATAAGAGAGTAACAAGCGTAACTAAGGATAAAGGGTTATTGCGGGGGGAGGTGAAGCAGAAGTCAGAGTTGTGTGAGGGTATGCAGACACGGGGCGGGTGTGCGTGGTGGACAAGGCGCCACGTTCAACAGGTGTCGTCTGCGCCCAGCTCCGCCATGCTGTATGTGTCCTCACAGTGTTTCTGTCCACCTTACACCTCATGGTCCCAGTTCGTAACTAGGCCAGCTCATAGCTAAGACTGTTTCACACAATGAGAAAGTGCTATCGAATCGGCTTAATGAATTAAGACTAATGACATGTAATTCCCGCTCGACACGATCAAATAACATTTGCTTAATATAGCGGCCTTGATACAGATCTAATTAAATCAAAGTTTCATTTTAGAATTATGTTTCGTGTTCTTGTTAATATAAAAAATGGTTGGGAGCACTAGTTCAGTATAATGAAATAACTTTAATATTATAACTGGTGTGTCCCATAGTGGCACACTGACCTGGTGACACCACTCGTGTGTCCCATAGTGCCACACTGACCTGGTGACACCACCCGTGTGTCCTATAGTGCCACACTGACCTGGTGACACCACCCGTGTGTCCTATAGTGCCACACTGACCTGGTGACACCACCCGTGTGTCCCATAGTGCCACACTGACCTGGTGACACCACTCGTGTGTCCCATAGTGCCACACTGACCTGGTGACACCACTCGTGTGTCCCATAGTGCCACACTGACCTGGTGACACCACCGTGTGTCCCATAGTGCCACACTGACCTGGTGACACCACCCGTGTGTCCCATAGTGCCACACTGACCTGGTGACACCACCCGTGTGTCCCATAGTGCCACACTGACCTGGTGACACCACCCGTGTGTCCCATAGTGCCACACTGACCTGGTGACACCACCCGTGTGTCCCATAGTGCCACACTGACCTGGTGACACCACCCGTGTGTCCCATAGTGCCACACTGACCTGGTGACACCACCCGTGTGTCCCATAGTGCCACACTGACCTGGTGACACCACCCGTGTGTCCCATAGTAGTGCCACACCATGTCATGGCCCATGAGAGGGTGTGACCCCAGGCCATAGTACATGCTGTGGTGGCGTCCCAATGTTGTGTTACTGCGGCTTACGTCACTTTGCTCCTTACTGCTCTCGTAACGGATTGTTCTTAGTTAACTTTCTTGTTCTGACCTGTGACCTGCGCTCAACCACTTGTGCTGGACGGTAGAGCGACGGTCTCGCTTCATGCAGATCAGCGTTCAATCCCCGACCGTCCACAAGTGGTTGGGCACCATTCCTTCCCCCCGTCCCATCCCAAATCCTTATCTTGATCCCTTTTAAGTGCTGTATAGTCGTAATGGCTTGGCGCGCTCTCCTGATATCACTCCATGGTCACGTGAACCTATCACGTGCCCAGCCTGGTGACTGTTGTCAATCTCTCGTTGAATCACATGTGATAAAAGAGTATTGATTTTTGTATTTGTGTAGGTGATTGTATATGTATGTGTATATGTATATATGTACATGCGAACAAGCCTGATTGGTCCCCAGGACTATATGCGAATGAATGTATGTACATGTATGAATGATTAAGTGTACATGTATATATAACATTAATAATTGTGTAACTAGCGTCTAAAGATTGTTATTTACTTAGCTACACAAACTAGAGGCTTCAGTTCCTGAACCGATTATGTGCCTATGTAACCCTTTACACCCCCCCCCACGGGATGGGTATGGGGTGCATAATAAAGAAAGAAATTGAATCTTTTACTTATTTATGTTTTCATTTACACCTTAGCTGCGCTTGCTCTTTTTTTTTCCCCCACTTGAAAACTGTCCGGCTTGTCCGTCCCATCAGTATCTTGTATATAGTGATCATGTCTGATCTGTTCCTTCGCTCTAGGGGTTTTGTGAGTTCCCATAACCCTCTGTCCTTGTATTTTAGCCCTCTTAATTCTGGTACTAGTCATGTGTCAACCCTTTTCCCTTTGGACGAGTAGTTTGGAAAGATAATATGTGCAGGCTAACACGGTGCAGGAGTGATAAGATAAAAGTTTTAATACTAAATAGTAGTAGTGAGAGTAACATTAGTAGGCCTAGTACTGGCAACAGTAGTAGTGCTGGCAACAGTAGTGGTGCTGGCAACAGTAGTAGTGCTGGCAACAGTAGTGGTGCTGGCAACAGTAGTAGTGCTGGTAACAGTAGTGGTGCTGGTAACAGTAGTAGTGCTGGCAACAGTAGTGGTGCTGGCAACAGTAGTGGTGCTGGTAACAGTAGTGGTGCAGGCAACAGTAGTGGTGCTGGTAACAGTAGTAGTGCTGGTAACAGTAGTGGTGCAGGCAACAGTAGTAGTGCTGGCAACAGTAGTGGTGCAGGCAACAGTAGTAGTGCTGGCAACAGTAGTGGTGCTGGCAACAGTAGTGGTGCTGGCAACAGTAGTGGTGCTGGCAACAGTAGTAGTGCTGGTAACAGTAGTGGTGCAGGCAACAGTAGTGGTGCTGGTAACAGTAGTAGTGCTGGTAACAGTAGTGGTGCAGGCAACAGTAGTAGTGCTGGCAACAGTAGTGGTGCAGGCAACAGTAGTAGTGCTGGCAACAGTAGTGGTGCTGGCAACAGTAGTAGTGCTGGCAACAGTAGTGGTGCTGGCAACAGTAGTGGTGCTGGTAACAGTAGTAGTGCTGGTAACAGTAGTGGTGCTGGCAACAGTAGTGGTGCTGGCAACAGTAGTGGTGCTGGCAACAGTAGTGGTGCTGGCAACAGTAGCGGTGCTGGCAACAGTAGTAGTGCTGGCAACAGTAGTAGTGCTGGCAACAGTAGCGGTGCTGGCAACAGTAGCGGTGCTGGCAACAGTAGTAGTGCTGGCAACAGTAGTGGTGCTGGCAACAGTAGCGGTGCTGGCAACAGTAGTAGTGCTGGTAACAGTAGTGGAGCTGGCAACAGTAGTAGTGCTGGTAACAGTAGTGGAGCTGGCAACAGTAGTAGTGCTGGCAACAGTAGTAGTGCTGGCAACAGTAGTGGTGCTGGCAACAGTAGTGGTGCTGGCAACAGTAGTGGTGCTGGCAACAGTAGCGGTGCTGGCAACAGTAGTGGTGCTGGCAACAGTAGCGGTGCTGGCAACAGTAGCGGTGCTGGCAACAGTAGCGGTGCTGGCAACAGTAGCGGTGCTGGCAACAGTAGCGGTGCTGGCAACAGTAGTGGTGCTGGCAACAGTAGTGGTGCTGGCAACAGTAGCGGTGCTGGCAACAGTAGCGGTGCTGGCAACAGTAGCGGTGCTGGCAACAGTAGTGGTGCTGGCAACAGTAGTGGTGCTGGCAACAGTAGCGGTGCTGGCAACAGTAGCGGTGCTGGCAACAGTAGCGGTGCTGGCAACAGTAGTGGTGCTGGCAACAGTAGTGGTGCTGGCAACAGTAGCGGTGCTGGCAACAGTAGCGGTGCTGGCAACAGTAGCGGTGCTGGCAACAGTAGCGGTGCTGGCAACAGTAGTGGTGCTGGCAACAGTAGTAGCAATAACAAATTTATAGTGAATTAAAAACTACATTCGCTGGTGTATGTTTTTCTAGTCGTACATATTCAATATAATTCGTAAAAATAACTGCGCATTTATAATAGTTTACCACAAATTCAAATGAATCATTTGGTAAAGAAAATGTGATACAAATAGCCTAGCACTAATCATCATTGATATTTATACCTGCCAAACTATGCAATAAAGCTATGATGCTGAGTGGAATAAATTGTTTACAATTTACGAACATTAACTTATACATTATAGAATGAGACATAAAAATACAGCTAAAGCAGCAGACCAATAAGAAGCCTATTAAGCATTTTATATCAATTGATTCAGGGAGGATTAAGAGTCCTCTTTGAACACAGAGCTCTTATAATATAAAGCTGATTTCAAGTGGAATTAAAACTGCTTGTCAACACTCTTTGTGAGAGTAATTCCTTAATAATTCCAAGTATCCAGTTAAGGGCGTCTCGTCAATGTACGAACTTTATCTTCGTCAACGCTTGTAGTAATGGTAATTAGCATTGATTTTTAAATTCACGGTTCCAGAGTAAGGTCACAGAGATTCAACCACTAACTGGTCGGAACAGCGGTGGTATCATCTCTTGCTGGTCGGTGTTCGATCCCCCGAGAGTGCAAGTGGTTGGGTGCCGTTCCTTCCCTCCGGCCTGTCATATTCACAGTCTGGTGTGTGCTTCCAAGTCTGTTAAGAGTGAGTCAGACCCCCAGATTCGGTCTGACCGAGAACCCAGGCCCCTCCACGTCCGTCCAGGGCCCCTCCACGACCCTCCAGGCCCCTCCACGTCCCTCCAGGCCCCTCCAGGTCCCTCCACGTCCCTCCAGGCCCCTCCACGTCCCTCCAGGCCCCTCCACGTCCCTCCAGGCCCCTCCACGTTCCTCCAGGCCCCTCCACGTTCCTCCAGGCCCCTCCACGTTCCTCCAGGCCCCTCCACGTCCCTCCAGGCCCCTCCAGGTCCCTCCACGTCCCTCCAGGTCCCTCCACGTCCGTCCAGGGCCCCTCCACGTCCCTCCAGGCCCCTCCACGTCCCTCCAGGCCCCTCCAGGCCCCTCCAGGCCCCTCCACGTCCCTCCAGGCCCCTCCACGTCCCTCCAGGCCCCTCCACGTCCCTCCACGTCCCTCCTGACCCCTCCAGGCCTCCCTCCGGGTTCCTCCAGCTCCAGGCCTTGTCAAGGTCTGGGTGCGACAGTCTCCAGGGGATTGTCTCTTTAACCCCCCCCCCCCCTTGGTGAGTTGGGCTGTGGGCTGGTATCTTTAACTAGTATCATTGTACTGGGTTTGCTAGCATCATATTCGTCCCGAACATAGACCACTTACAAAGATAATGACTCTCCCTAAAATTACAATGTATCCAGACTTGTCATTATAAATATTTTATTCTTTATCCCTTTTACAGACATTCACTGTGGCCCCTGTAACCGTAGGGTGAGTGAGGCTCAGTCTTATACACTGTACACGGTAACCGCAGGGTGAGGCTCAGTCTTATACACTGTACACTGTAACCGTAGGGTGAGGCTCAGAGTAGCGCTAAGATATTTATAACTGTAAAAATTCCAGATATTTTAACTCGACGTTGTGTTGCCTTAGGGTAAAAGGAGGTCAAGTGAGGTCCGGATAAGAGTAAGCAAGAGAGAGAGAGGGAGGGAAGGAGAGAGAGAGAGGTAGGTTACTTCTGGCTATGATGAGAGCATTCAAATACGATTCACATTTTGTGTTTGGGAACCTTTTCTACGCCGCTGATGATATCTAGTTGATGTGGACTTCGTGAGACTTGTTCGGCATAATGCCAGTTCCCAGGTCATTCTTCCTGGTTCCTGGCGGATTTTTTGCTCCCATTTGGGACCTTGTGTCTGGCCTCGTGCTCCCAGCACCTATTACTTTACATTTGATTGAGTTAAACTCTAGGAAATCGTTCTTCTTCCTGCGACTGATATAAAATCATTGTTCATTACATTGATAGGGTCTCCCCAGGTACTAGTTGTGAGCAGTCCTGTGCCTCCCACTATCTCGGTTTTATATACTTGGAGAGACAGTTTATGATTCATCTCTTGCTATCTTAGCTTAATAAGCTCCTCTAGTTATACATTGATCATTGTGAATAATAGGTAGGACTGCTTTTATTTTGCATTCTATAAGTACCTTCCCGTGTCCGATTAGATGCTGTTGAGTAAGCTATGGCCCGACTGTCCCAAAGTCACCGTAGAGCACGTCCGGACACAGCCTCCAACAGTGGCGCATACGGTGACACAAACACTACAAGACAGACACATACAAGACACATACAAGACACGTACAAGACACGTACAAGACACGTACAAGACACGTACAAGACAAGTACAAGACACGTACAAGACACGTACAAGACACGTACAAGACACGTACAAGACACGTACAAGACACATGCAAGACAACCTGTCCTCTTACAAAGAACGTCGCATTTCGCTCGTATTCGTTAAACAAGGCAAAAAATGATCGTACTTGAAAATAGAAGCGGCTCGCAAAAGTGACGTACTGTCCCGATTTCTGTTTTGGGTTCTCTGGTAGGTTAGGATAACGGCGATTTACGTTGACCGTTTTCTTGACGTTGGGAGACCTTAAGAGGACGAGGTGCGCAAGAAGCTTGCGGGACCTGTCCTTCCCGCCGGGACCTGTCCTTCCCGCCGGGACCTGTCCTTCCCGCCGGGACCTGTCCTTCCCGCCGGGACCTGTCCTTCCCGCCGGGACCTGTCCTTCCCGCCGGGACCTGTCCTTCCCGCCGGGACCTGTCCTTCCCGCCGGGACCTGTCCTTCCCGCCGGGACCTGTCCTTCCCGCCGGGACCTGTCCTTCCCGCCGGGACCTGTCCTTCCCGCCGGGACCTGTCCTTCCCGCCGGGACCTGTCCTTCCCGCCGGGACCTGACCTTCCCGCCGGGACCTGTCCTTCCCGCCGGGACCTGTCCTTCCCGCCGGGACCTGTCCTTCCCGCCGGGACCTGTCCTTCCCGCCGGGACCTGTCCTTCCCGCCGGGACCTGTCCTTCCCGCCGGGACCTGTCCTTCCCGCCGGGACCTGTCCTTCCCGCCGGGACCTGTCCTTCCCGCCGGGACCTGTCCTTCCCGCCGGGACCTGACCTTCCCGCCGGGACCTGTCCTTCCCGCCGGGACCTGTCCTTCCCGCCGGGACCTGACCTTCCCGCCGGGACCTGTTCTCCACCAAACCATTACGACTATATAGCACTGGTAAGTAGTCAGGATAAGGATTTGGGATGGGACGGGGGGGAAGGAATGGTGCCTAACAACTTGGGTGGTCGGGGATTGAACACCGACCTGCATGAATCCAGACCGTCGCTCTACCATCTACCCCAAGTGTAGATGGGAGTTTTTACGTAATTAAGTTTCCTCGGTTATATTTGATATATTTCATTCTCCGATGCCGTAAGTTCCATAAACAAGTGTTAAGGTATTTCACTGAATGCGAGGGTATGCTACGTTCATGATAGCATACCATTCCAAAATTAAACTTACACCAATGAGAATGCATTTCACTGTATAGAATATTATTTTCACAACAAAATTAAATATACACTTTTAATATTAAAGGCCACCTGATGTTGAAATGGGGGGAAAAATCAATATTTAATGTAAAACTACTTTTAATGTAAGCAGTGCTTCCGTACCTTCAAAATAAGTACAAAATTTGTAAGTAATAAGTACAATAGTTCTACCTCAATTAGAAACAAAGTTATGAATGACTTGTAAGCGTATAAGCAAACATTTTGTAATTGATTTTCACACTGGCAGCCCTTCTCTGTGAAGATCGTTCACCACTGACAGCCACAAGTTTGCATACGTACGCTACTTCATGTTCTCCACCATCCTACCATATTTCATGGAAATCCGAGATGGGTTGCAACCCCATTTTTGTGATATGGTATAAAAGGACTTAGGTATGGAAGGACTATGGTATGGAAGGACTATGGTATGGAAGGATGATATAGTATGTTAGGACTCGTATGATATACTGCAAAGGGTCATACTTATATACCTTCAACTCACTCTCACTAGCTTTATACCCCTCACACACTTACTGACAACAACGACCAACAAATTACAAATCATTAATATTAATCAACGTGGAATAATATCAGTATCACAGCCATATTGCATAAACATGGAATAATAATAATATTAATATTTATACCGAACAAATATGTTAATCGCCTGTTATTTCCCAATTAATCAGGGGTAAATATTCGAATTATTCGCAACACACAAGTGTCCTCACCGCTTCTTGCATTGTGTTGCTCGCTCCTCACGTTGTCACTGTTCCCTAGGCAACATGACACATACACAGGGATAGTGATCATTAAGAAATCTTGGTATGATTAACATACAAACTATATACAGGAATGTTGACCAGATCACACTAGAAGGTGAGGGGGGGGGGACGACGACGTTTCGGTCCGCCCTGGACCATTCTCAAGTAGATTGTGAGTCTCACAATCGACTTGAGAATGGTCCAGGACGGACCGAAACGTCGTCGTCCCTTCACCTTCTACTGTGTGGTCTGGTCAACATACTTCAGCCACGTTGTGACTCCTCGTCTGCAATATACAGGAATGGTTGACCCCCAGACCACACACGTGGAGATGGACAAACGTCGACGTTTCGGTCCGTTTTGGACCATTATCAAGTCGCGTGATTGAAGGAATGGAAAAGACAGTTAATATAATAGTGAAATGAAAGGCGAGATGAAGGTAACAGAGAAAGCCTGAAGGTAAGAATAAGAGAATAAAGGTAAGAATAAGAGAATAAAGGTAAGAATAAGAGAATAAAGGTAAGAATAAGAGAATAAAGGTAAGAATTAAGAGAATCAGAAAGCCAACTTAAAGGGGTGCAGATTATTTCTTTGAACCGCCATCAAAATGACTGCGGCGGTGCTGTTGCTCTAGTCCCCCCCCCCCTCCCAAGTCATGTCAACAGTCTTCCCTTAACTTGAGAAGGTTAGTTCTTCTAAGATTAGTTCTAGTTGCAGTATTAAAACAGTTTGGAGATCAGTAAATGACGCAGGAAGCTTCATCGTTTGTTAACACATTAAGGTACCTGGTCATCTGTGCAGCTGTCAGGGACTCTACCCATCCTCCGAATTGACAGTACAGTTTAATATTAAGTGTAATAAGTACATTTCCTGACTGTCATACATAGTACGTAATTGCACTTATGGGGCTGTTACATTTACCTCCCCATTTATTCTCCTCGTTTTCTGTTAAGACACTCAGGATTTTAGGATGAAGTTTTCAAGTTTAGTTTGCTATACACAAGTTTTAAATATCAGGAATTTCTTTTTCAGTTTTATTAAATAAATGAGATTTTATACAAAATTTGAAAATATCCTGAGTTTACAATTTATTAAAATATTTTAGTTTTGTTTTATTTTTTTTATAAAACTGTAATATCAATATAGCTATAGAATCTTAACATCCTAGTTTCCCTTGAAAGCCTCATAGAAAACACCTAATTCCTAACCTACTATAGTATTGTTAAGATAAGCATTTTATTTGCTTCTTAATTACAATTCTACTCTAACCTATACCTATAGTGGGTTAAGTAACAATTGTATTACGAAGCTATAAGATGCCTTATCTTAACATACTAAGTAGGGTAGGTAAGGTCGGTGTTTCTCTGAAGCTTTTCAAGGGACACTATTAGGTGTGTTTAGTATGTTCAACTATGCACGAAGTATTAAGTCTATATTGACTATACGAGTTTGTGAGGACGGGTTGCAACCAGACGGTGTATGAGTTTATGACTGGGGTGGTTGGCCTGAGTAAGGTCACGTGCTCCGTTAAGTCCAAGGGGTGACCTTATTGTGCTTGGTAGCGTTGCAGTGGTGTGTCGGGCACTCGTTCAGGTTACATTCTGTACCGCCCCACATAACCCCAGCAGAAGCTGAGGCGCCGTATCTTTGATACAAGGATCACGTCACCCCTACAGTACACTACATGATGAAGTCTTAGAGTGAAGCCAGCGTCGTAAGCCACGTACATACAATGAATGTTCCACGTCTTAAAGAGTTGGTTAGAGTCGGGCATGATTAGATGTGGCAGGCGGGCTAGTTCGAGACTTCGGGGAGAGGGGGGGAGGAGCTTCTAGAGAGGATGATCTGGTGTTGTTCGTCGCCCTGATGGATGCTGCTTGCACAGATTAACTGTCATTACGACGTGGAATGCGCTGGGGGCCATTTAACGGGTCATTTAAATGATACACGCCGGAGGAGAGACCTGAGGGTATCCTCCCCGGCGCCTTTCTGTACACAAGTGTTTGTTCTGTGGTGGCACGCCCCTGCCACCCACCATCACTCGCCTCCGTTCCGCCCCTGCCCACCCACCTCAGGGTCCCGCCGCCCCTGCCACCCACCTCAGGCCTCCGCCGCCCTCCCACCCACCTCAGGCCTCCGCCGCCCCTTCCCACCCACCTCAGGCCTCCGCCGCTCCTGCCGCCCCTGCCACACACAAGAGGCTTCCCCGGCGCCCACCTACCACCCACCAGAGGCTTCCGGCGCGTCCCTACCACCCACCAGAGGCCTCCGCCACCCACCAGAGGCCTCCGCCCCCACCAGAGGCCTCCGCCGCCCACCAGAGGCCTCCGCCCGCCCACCAGAGGCCTCCGCCGCCCACACGAGGCCTCCGCCGCCCACCCAGAGGCCTCCGTCTCCCCAGAGGCCTCCGCCGCCCACCAGAGGCCTCCGCCGCCCACCAGAGGCCTCCGCCGCCCACCAGAGGCCTCCGCCGCCCCACCAGAGGGCCTCCGCCGCCCACCAGAGGCCCCCGCCCGCCCACCAGAGGCCTCCGCCCCCCACCAGAGGACCCACAGGAAGCACCGCCTCCCGTAACCCCTCGACGAAGTAGTTGGCAAGAGCAATCCGTGAGAAACATGAAATCGAGGGCACAGCAATACTAGCAACACAGGTGGGCCAACACAGAGACTCAACGTTATGAGCACCTCCATAATGAGCACCTCACAATGAGCACCTCACAATGAGCACTTCACCGCAAGCAGTTGACAGTGAGTGGCCCCTCATGTCAAGTCACCTTGACAAGGGTCACTTCTCCAACTTCCCCAACTGAGACATACTGGACGACTTTCAAACTACTCTCGTCTTCCTCATCACCACAGACCCACTGTGGGTCAACGAAGGCTTACTAACACCGTGGTGGTGTAATGTGGGGACGGTCTGGTTAAGGGTACAGTGTGGGGCTGTGTCAGGTGGTACAGTGGTGGACTGTGTCATGGTGAGGTAATGTGGGGGGGTGTCAGGTGGTAAGTGGTGGGGTGTAGTGGGTACAGTGTGGGGACTTGTGCAGGTGGGTACAATGTGTGGGGTTGTGAGTGTGTCAGTGTGGGGTGTGACAGTGTGTCACAGTGTGGGGTTGTGAGTGTGCACAGTGTGGGTGTGTGAGTGTGCACAGTGTGGGGTTATGGTGAGTGTGTACAGTGTGGTGTTTGTGAGTGTGCACAGTGTGGGGTTGTGAGTGTGTACAGTGTGGGGTTTGTGAAGGTGTGTACAGTGTGGGGTTTGTGAGTGGTGTACAGTGTGTGGGGTTGTGAGTGTACAGTGTGGAGGTTTGTGCGTGTGTACAGTGTGGGGTTGTGGGAGTGTGTACAGTGTGGGGTATGTGAGTGGTTACAGTGTGTGGGGTTTGTGAGTTGGTACAGGTGAGGGTGTGGAGTGTGTACAGTGGTTGGGGTGTGAGTGTGTACAGTGTGGGGTTGTGAGTGTGTACAGTGTGGGGTTGTGAGTGGGTGACAGTGTTGGGTGTGTGAGTGTGGTACAGTGTGGGGTTTGTGAGTGTGTACAGTGTGGGGTTGTGAGTTGTGTACAGTGTGGGGTTGTGAGTGTGTACAGGTGGTGGGGTTGTGAGTGTGTACAGTGTGGGGTTGTGAGGTACAGTGTGGGTGGTGTGTGGGTGGTGTACAGTGTGGGGTTGTGAGTGTGTGATACAGTGTGGGGTTGTGAGTGTGTACAGTGTGGGGTTGTGAGTGTGTACAGTGTGGGGTTGTGAGTGTGTACAGTGTGGTGTGTGCAGTGTGTACAGTGTGGGGTTGAGTGTGTACTGGTGTGGGGTTTGTGATGTGTGTGTAATAATTATAAACCCGAACCTTAATTAACAAGGCCGTATTATTCACAGTGGAAAGCCTTAATGAATAATAAAAACATCTCGAACTAAAAAATAAAATATTTACTCTATTTATATCTTAACTATTTAACTTATCTCCAGTGTGGAAACGGTTATTTGCGTGTGATAAATGAAAGGAACTGCCCCTTGGTTGGACGGCACCGTGGCAGTGGCCAGTAGGGCTACTCCGTCACTGCATGTGGCGGGAAATTCCAAATTGCAAATTCGGAAACGGTGCAACGTTAATTGTATCGTTGCTCAAAGGAATAATTTGATCGGCATTAAAATTATTAGTGATCATCAGCAATGGGAATATTTCACTGTGTCATTTTGAATGTTACATTTTGGAGGGATATCCCGCCATAAAAGGAGGAATATCCCGCCATAGTGGAGGAATATCCCGCCATAGTGGAGGAATATCCCGCCATAGTGGAGGGATATCCCGCCATAGTGGAGGAATATCCCGCCATAGTGAAGGAATATCCCGCCATAGTGAAGGAATATCCCGCAATAGTGAAGGAATATCCCGCCATAGTGAAGGAATATCCCGCCATAGTGAAGGAATATCCCGCCATAGTGGAGGAATATCCCGCCATAGTGAAGGAATATCCCGCCATAGTGGAGGAATATCCCGCCATAGTAGAGGAATATCCCGCCATAGTAGAGGAATATCCCGCCATAGTGAAGGAATATGCCGCCATAGTGAAGGAATAATCCCGCCATAGTGAATGAATATCCCGCCATAGTGAAGGAATATCCCGCAATAGTGAAGGAATATCCCGCCATAGTGGAGGAATATCCCGCCATAGTGAAGGAATATCCCGCAATAGTGAAGGAATATCCCGCAATAGTGAAGGAATATCCCGCCATAGTAGAGGAATATCCCGCCATAGTAGAGGAATATCCCGCCATAGTGGAGGAATATCCCGCCATAGTGGAGGGATATCCCGCCATAGTGGAGGAATATCCCGCCGTAGTGAAGGAATATCCCGCCATAGTAGAGGAATATCCCGCCATAGTGGAGGAATATCCCGCCATAGTGGAGGAATATCCCGCCATAGTGGAGGAATATCCCGCCATAGTGGAGGATTATCCCGCCATAGTGAGGGAATATCCCGCCAGTAGTGGAGGAATAGCCCGCCACTAGTGGGGAAATATCCCGCCATAGTGGAGGAATATCCCGCCATAGTGGAGGAATATCCCGCCATAGTGGAGGGATATCCCCCATAGTGAGGAATATCCCGCCATAGTGGAGGAATATCCCGCCATAGTGGAGGATATCCCGCCATAGTGAAGGAATATCCGGCCATAGGGGCTTCCCATAGGACAGGAATATCCCGCCATAGTGAAGGAATATCCCGCCAAGTGAAGGAATATCCCGCCATAGTGAAGGAATATCCCGCCATAGTAAGGAATATCCCGCCATAGTGAAGGAATATCCCGCCATAGTGAAGGGAATATCCCGCCATAGTGGAGGATTATCCCGCCATAGTGGAGGAATATCCGCCCATAGTGGAGGAATCTCCCGCCCATAGTGGAGGATTGTGTGGGTGTGAGAGAGAGTATGGCCGGAGTGGGTGGGTTAGGTGGTATAATCTAGGTGGGTGATGCAGGCCCCACGTACTCCCACCCAGCTAGTCAATACCAGGCCAGGTGCGCCACATACCCTCCCTGTCTGTCTCTCTCCACCGCACACCTACCCCTCCCGCCCTCGTCATTGTTGGGGGTGATGGCAGGCAGGGAGGGACGTAGGGAGGGAGGGAAGGAAGGAGAGAGAGAGAGGGAGGGGGAGGTGTGCCGTAGGGGAGGTGGAGAGGCACTGTGGGAGGGGGCCACCAGGTGAAATTTGTGGGAGATGTAGCCAAAGATCACGCTCTCTGGGTCCTTGCTGGTGTGTGTTAGTGTGTCCCCCCCCCCTCCCACCACAACAACCTCCCACCTCACTAAACTGTTGGGTACTCCACCTGGTTGTACTCACCTGGTTGTGCTGGCGGGGGTTGAGCTCAGATTCTTGGTCCCGCCTCTCAACCGTCAATCAACTGGGTGTACAGGATCCTGAGCCTACTGGGACTCTATCATATCTATATTTGAAACTGTGGTATGGAGTCAGCCTCCACCACATCACTGTGTTAATACAATACATGTACAAACTACTCTGAACACTAACAAGTTCTTTCTAATGTCCCTGTGGCTCATTTGGGTACTCAGCTTCCACCTGTGTCCACCTTGTTCGCGTCCCACCCGTGCTGAAGAGTTTGAATCGCCAGCAGAACCTAACACCTGACCTAACCTAACCTATGCCTATTTATAACACAATATGCTAAGATATTATATATTAATTTATACTTGAGAAAATGTCCCGTTTTGTATGAACAGCATGTTAAATTTATGAATGCGTTTGTGGGGTTGACCGCTGAATTAATGGACTTGAGTCGAGGACGGGTTGCCCATATTTACGTGTGTTTTAATCTGTAGCTTGTACGTCTAATTTTAGCGGATTGGTCGTTTCCGTAAAAAAAAAGGTCTGAAGTATTAAGTGGGAGGACAGGTTGACCCATCACCCGCCCTGTGATGTAGGTGTCGTCCGTCGATGCGTCGTCCCTTCACCTTCTAGTGTTGTGTTGGTCTGGTCAACGTAGGTGTCAGTAGGCCTACTGATGAAGATTAAGCCACCTAAGAGGTGGCACGGGCATGGAATAGCCCGTAAGGCCTACATTACCTTCATTACTTTTATATTTTTGCGAATTGTTAAGTACAAAGAGGGGTTTCGGTGAGGGGGGGAGAGGAGGAAGGAAGGGGAAGAGGGGAAGGGGAGAGGAGGGAGGAGGGAGGGGAGAGGAATATAGGGGTGATGGAAGGGGTAATAATATAGTGGTGAGGGGGGGCCGCGAGGGAGGGAGGGGGTCCGAGGGGGGGGTGGTGTCCGCATAGAGTGACGGCCCTCCCCCAACCAATGTGAAGAACCTCTCACACACTCACAGCTCCCTGGACAAGAGGGAGCCAGCATTAGCTTAGCTGCCAACACCCACCATCGTGTCAGCAACGCGGACAGCCCCGCCTGCCTTTCTAACCTCGCACTGTACTTCCCACTTCTAACTTCCCTTCACCTATGCCTCTCCTTCCTCTGTTACTCCACCTCACGATGACACGCTCCGGTGTTGACCGCCCCTCCTCACCCCTCAGCCCACCCACTGTGTATCTGCTGGGGGTTAGGGACAACCCCCCCTCCACCCCCCCTACCCCTCCACCCTGCCCCCCCCTACCACCACCGCACTCTAGCTAACACACTGCTTATCCTCTATCATGCTTCTCTCTTCTCATCTATCCTCCCCCCTCCTCAGGGTCCAGGAGGGTCTGTCCCCGTCCCCACACATCCATGGTCCACCGTCCCCCTCCCAACGTCCCTTCCCCTTCAGGTCCAGGTCCCCCCCCCCCCCCCTTGACCCCACCCCTAAGGTACCAGTGACCCAACATGTCGCGGCATCACTCCACTAATCAGGCACATGGATATTCTCCAAACGACTCACTCCTCGTTATGGACATGAACCCTCGTCTCCTGCCCTCTGCCGTCCCCTCCCTCCCCTCCCTCTCTCTCCCTCTGCCTCCTCCTCCCTTCCTCTCTCCCCCCTGCCATACCCCCTCCCTCCCTCTC
>WNGS01163947.1:14537375-14550293 GCA_020271785.1 Procambarus virginalis | reverse complement strand
TAGTAATTGTAATTAAGAAGCAATAAAATGCTTATTTAAAAACTAAGAAGGTTAGGATAGGTCGTGGTTTGCTATTCACCTTTTCAGGTAAATTCAAATCTCTCCCCCCTCACCCTCCCTTCCCTCTCTCCCCCCTCACCCTCCCTTTCTCTCTCCCCCTCACCCTCCCTTCCCTCTCTCCCCCCCACCCTCCTTCCCTCTCTCCCCCCTCACCCTCCCTTCCCTCTCTCCCCCTCACCTCCCCCTCCCTCTCTCCCCCCCTCCCCCTCCCCTCAACATAACTAACGCTCGCCTCGTATCCATTGCTGACATTCCGCCTGAGAAATAGGTAACCAATTGTTCGATTTGTGACAATTTACAGCGTGATTTGTAGACGTTCTTACAAGTAGCGTCTAAATTGTTTGATGGATGGTCACCTCCGCTGGGTCGGGGGCGGCGGTGCCAGGGGTGGTGCCATGGGCGGGTGGTGCCAGAGGAGAGTGGTGCCATGGATGGTGCCATGGGCGGGTGGTGCCAGAGGAGAGTGGTGCCATGGATGGTGCCATGGGCGGGTGGTGCCAGAGGAGAGTGGTGCAATGGATGGTGCCAGAAGAGGGTGGTGTCGTGTGAGGGTGGTGCCATGGATGGTACAGAAGAGGTGGTGTCGTGGGAGGGTGGTGCCATGAATGGTGCCAGAGGGTGGTGCCATGGATGGTGCCAGAGGGTGGTGGTGCCAGAGGAGAGTGGTGCCAGAGGAGAGTGGTGCCATGGATGGTGCCAGAGGAGGGTGGAGCCATGGATGGTGCCAGAGGGTGGTGGTGCCAGGGTGGTGGTGCCAGAGGAGAGTGGTGCCATGGATGTGCCAGAGGAGGGTGGTGCCATGGGTGGCCTGGGGTAGTGCCGGGGGTGAATGACCTCATGGGTACCGTAGCTGTTATCTTGGGGTCGTGGTGACGGCTCTGGTGGCTGTGTTGCGGACTAGGTACATGAATTAGCAAGTTAAGTAACTGTTTGGGATGATTAGTGTTTAGTGATTGTGGCTGATTGGACTACTGACTGATTGGCAAGGTGGCCGATACGACTGCTGAATGATTAACTTTCATCCTAGTTAAGTTGCAAAAACGACTGTTTTTGACCAAAGTTCGAATCCCAAACAAAATGTGGATCACACAATATATCCTTATTCTCATATCTGATATAGACAAAAATACACGTCACAGCTTCGTGTCGTCCTTTGCAGATGACACAAAAATCAGCATGAAAATACCTCTGCTGAAGACATTGAAAAACTACAAGCAGATGTCAACAAAGTTTTCGATTGGGCAGCAGAAAATAACATAATGTTTAACAGTGATAAATTCAGGTACTCGGGTACGGCAAAAATGAGGATCTGAAACATAATACAGGGTACAAAACACAATCGAATCTTCCCATAGTAGAAAAACAGCATGTCAAGGATTTGGTAATAATGATGTCCGACGATCTAACGTTTAGGGAGCATAACCAAGCAAATATTACGTCAGCCAGAAAAATGATCGGATGGATTACGAGAACTTTCAAATCCAGGGATCCCATCACAATGGTTGTACTCTTCAAGTCACTTGTGTTGTCCCGTCTCGAGTACTGCTCAGTACTCACTTCCCCCTTCAGAGCAGGAGAGATTGCTGAAATAGAGGGAGTACAGAGAACATATACGGCACGCATAGACGAGATAAAACACCTAAATTATTGGGATCGTCTCAAAGCTCTCCAAATGTACTCTCTAGAAAGGAGACGAGAGAGATACCAAATAATATACACATGGAAAATACTGGAGGGCCAAGTCCCAAATCTGCACAGTAAAATAACAACGTACTGGAGTGAACGATATGGAAGAAAATGCAGAATAGAACCAGTGAAGAGCAGAGGTGCCATAGGCACAATCCGAGAACACTGTATGAACATCAGAGGTCCACGGTTGTTCAACGTCCTCCCAGCGACTATAAGAAATATTGTCGGAACAACCGTGGACATCTTCAAGAGAAAACTGGACTGTTTTCTAAGAGAAGTTCCGGATCAGCCGGGCTGTGGTGGGTATGTGGGCCTGCAGGCCGCTCCAAGCAACAGCCTGGTGGACCAAGCTCTCTCAAGTCGAGCCTGGCCTCAGGCCGGGCTTGGGGAGTAGAACTCCCAGAACCCCATCAAGCAGGTATAGCGCCGAGGGCTGGGCGAGGCCGCCGAGGGCTGGACGAGGCCGCCGAGGGCTGGGCGAGGCCGCCGAGGGCTGGGCGAGGCCGCCGAGGGCTGGGCGAGGCCGCCGAGGGCTGGGCGAGGCCGCCGAGGGCTGGGCGAGGCCGCCGAGGGCTGGGCGAGGCCGCCGAGGGCTGGGCGAGGCCGCCGAGGGCTGGGCGAGGCCGCCGAGGGCTGGGCGAGGCCGCCGAGGGCTGGGCGAGGCCGCCGAGGGCTGGGCGAGGCCGCCGAGGGCTGGGCGAGGCCGCCGAGGGCTGGGCGAGGCCGCCGAGGGCTGGGCGAGGCCGCCGAGGGCTGGGCGAGGCCGCCGAGGGCTGGGCGAGGCCGCCGAGGGCTGGGCGAGGCCGCCGAGGGCTGGGCGAGGTTACAAAGAAATCGTTAGCGGATAATCGAGGCGGTGACGAGAGGACATAAAATGAATTTGTCATAAACAAACTGATGCCAAGCCCCCGTCCTGCGGTGCCAGCCCCTCTCCTGCGGTGCCAGCCCCTCTCCTGCGGTGCCAGCCCCCCTCCTGCGGTGCCAGCCCCTCTCCTGCGGTGCCAGCCCCCCTCGTACGGTGCCAGCCCCCCTTCCCCACCCTGGCCAGGGGCCGGTCCCTGCCTCACCCCCAGTAAAAACCTCGGGTTGTGATGGAGGAGAAATACGCAGCAATCAGTAAGCGCAGTATCACTTTTTTCTCCTTAAGGAGCTTGTATATTATGTTACACACGATACCAGGTTCGTGCCGCGCGAGGCTCAATGAGACGCCGCCTGGCAGTCATGTGCACGTGGGCCCGGGGAAGGGGACCCCTCTCTGGCTCTGAGGACCCCTTTCTGGGCCCTGAAGACCCCTTTCTGGGCCCTGAGGGCCCCCTCTCTGGCTCTGAGAGCCCCCCTGTATCCGGGGGTGGTTCCCCCTGTGTCCGGGGGAACATCGGTTCACCCTCAGTGGGTTCTTAACCCACCAAGAGTGAGGGGACGATGCCATAGAAACCCTCCTTCCCCCCCCCCATACTTCCGGGAGTGAGGGGCACTGCCCTTTGTGCCCAGATTCTTATTGATCAATGGGGGGGGGGGCGTCATGATTTATAGACCGTAATTAGTGACTACAGGAATTATATATTTTTTCATTGATATTGATAAAGTTAAATTCACCTAATGGAATGTGTGTGTGTGTATGTGTGTGTGTGTGTGTGTGTGTGTGTGTGTGTGTGTGTGTGTGTGTGTGTGTGTGTGTGTGTGCTTGCGTGTGTGTGCTTGCGTGTGTGCGTGCGTGCGGTAATTGTAACAGTTTTTATAGCCATTGTTACATCTTGTGCGTGTGTATACACGCGAGCATAAATTGCGACAGACCAGATGTATGTACACTTGCGTGCATGTGTACACTCACTCTGACAAGACACTCTCAAAGACAAAGTCACACTCTGAAACACACACCACAAACATGGAGAGCTAAGCTATAAGAACCAGCGGCGAGGAATTTCGAAGCCAATAAGACACGCATAAAAATTTCCTTCAGCGTTGGTTCGGCCAGATATTTTCCTAATTTTCACGCTTGAGTTCTATATGATGAACGTTGGGGGCCTGAAGATATCATAAGAATGAGCTGTTATCGTGCTCTGACCTTTGACTACCTATTACAAGGTGCTGCGGACGGGGGGAAGGAAATTGGAAGATAGCTGGAAATTTTGATGGAGTAATGGGATATCGGTCAGGGACACCACCTAACACTAGGATATCGGTCATGGACACCACCTAACACTGGGATATCGGTCAGGGACACCACGTAACAATGGGATATCGGTCATGGACACCATGTAACAATGGGATATCGGCCAGGAACATCACGTAACAATGAACAGTGCAAAAAAAGTTTCACAGGACATTGATGACTCTTATCTTATAAGTATTCTTGGTATCCACCAATACCGAGAAGCAGGAGTGTGTGATACTCGAGTCCACATGAGAACTACAGAAGCATAGAGCTAGCCAGCGATACAAGGCAGCAAATGCTCTCACATGCAGGCGAGCTTGTGCGCCACATACAGGACTCACACACAACTCGAGAATGAAGGGATCAGGAACGCCAGGATCACGACTCTCAAGAGCGGGGAGTCAACCTGATAATGACATATTCAGTGTGACTGAACCCGACAGTCACATCAGGATGAAACTATTTCTTATTAAGCGATGAAGTTTGCGCAAGTATTTCCGTGTATTACAGAGTGTAAAGAAGTATGTGGAGCGTGTTTCTTGGTTCCAAGAAGTCTTCACAATGGAGCAATGGCATCTGTCTTGAATTTATTGTTGTAAAACATTTAAATGGCCCAGAGAAGGAGCAATGAAGCGCCTGATGGAACTGGATACTATGGGACTAGACATGACATCACAGTGAGCATTAAGAGGAGAGGCGGAAGCCATGTGCTGGCCCCTCGCAGAAATATAGGTATTTTACTAGAAATAAGGAAGTTACCAGATAGTTGGAAGACAACCAACATGCTGCCACTATACACAAAGAGAAGCAAACAGTGAACCACAGGCCCGGTTCACTGCCTTGAATGCATATCGCAGGTCTGAAATGTTAGTTGGTGGAAATGATCTTGAGAAAAACAGGATTGGAACATCCAAATAGTGAAAATCATTTTGAGTCAATGGAGTGAGTTGAACTCGGGTTCCGGGGACTCCAAGACTCGTCCCACGACGGTACAGAAGTCGACCAACCCGGAACTCTACAGAATTCACTGGCGGGTTCTGGAGGCCTCAAACCGGAACCCAACCAGGGTTGAAAATCAAAATGATTTTCCTTGATATATCGCGCCATTGTGATTTCTTGCTATCCGAACAGAGTACTTGCGACCAAACTCTTTAGCTACGTGAAGGCCTGCCACAGTCTCCTCACCAGAGACTGGTCAGCAAGTTGGAGGAGGAACCAGTGTCGGGACTACCTAAACAATGGTGACTGTGGCCAGCACCCGTGTGGGGCGAGGGGTGGCCAGCACCCGTGTGGGGGGGCGAGGAGTGTCCAGCACCGTGTGGGGGGCGAGGAGTGTCCAGCACCCGTGTGGGGGGCGAGGAGTGTCCAGCACCCGTGTGGGGGCGAGGGGTGGCCAGCACCGTGTGGGGGGGGCGAGGAGTGTCCAGCACCCGTGTGGGGGGGGCGAGGAGTGTCCAGCACCCGTGTGGGGGGCGAGGAGTGTCCAGCACCCGTGTGGGGGGCGAGGAGTGTCCAGCACCCGTGTGGGGGGCGAGGAGTGGCCAGCACCGTGTGGGGCGAGGAGTGGCCAGCACCCGTGTGGGGCGAGGGGTGTCCAGCACCCGTGTGGGGCGAGGGGTGTCCAGCACCCGTGTGGGGCGAGGGGTGTCCAGCACCCGTGTGGGGCGAGGGGTGGCCAGCACCCGTGTGGGGCGAGGGTGGCCAGCACCCGTGTGGGGGGCGAGGAGTGGCCAGCACCCGTGTGGGGGGCGAGGAGTGTCCAGCACCCGTGTGGGGGGCGAGGAGTGTCCAGCACCCGTGTGGGGGGCGAGGAGTGTCCAGCACCCGTGTGGGGGGCGAGGAGTGGCCAGCACCCGTGTGGGGGGCGAGGAGTGGCCAGCACCCGTGTGGGGGCGAGGAGTGGCCAGCACCGTGTGGGGGGCGAGGAGTGGCCAGCACCCGTGTGGGGGGCGAGGAGTGGCCAGCACCCGTGTGGGGGGCGAGGAGTGGCCAGCACCCGTGGGGGGGGCGAGGAGTGGCCAGCACCCGTGTGGGGGGCGAGGAGTGGCCAGCACCCGTGTGGGGGGCGAGGAGTGGCCAGCACCCGTGTGGGGGGCGAGGAGTGGCCAGCACCCGTGTGGGGGGCGAGGAGTGGCCAGCACCCGTGTGGGGGGCGAGGAGTGGCCAGCACCCGTGTGGGGGCGAGGAGTGGCCAGCACCCGTGTGGGGGGCGAGGAGTGGCCAGCACCCGTGTGGGGGGCGAGGAGTGGCCAGCACCCGTGTGGGGGCGAGGAGTGGCCAGCACCCGTGTGGGGGGCGAGGAGTGGCCAGCACCCGTGTGGGGGGCGAGGAGTGGCCAGCACCCGTGTGGGGGGCGAGGAGTGGCCAGCACCCGTGTGGGGGGCGAGGAGTGGCCAGCACCCGTGTGGGGGGCGAGGAGTGGCCAGCACCCGTGTGGGGGGCGAGGAGTGGCCAGCACCCGTGTGGGGGGCCAGCACCGTGTGGGGGGCGAGGAGTGGCCAGCACCCGTGTGGGGGGCGAGGAGTGGCCAGCACCCGTGTGGGGGGCGAGGAGTGGCCAGCACCCGTGCGGGGCGAGGGGTGTCCAGCACCGTGTGGGGCGAGGAGTGGCCAGCACCGTGTGGGGCGAGGGAGTAAAAGTATCCAAGATGAGGGGAATGGAGGCAAACCTCATGCGAGGATTCCAAGTCGATATGACAGAACTCAAGGGTTTGCGGACAAGTACACCAGTCGATTGATTGAGAGGCGGGGCCCAAGAGTAGAAGCTCAACACCCAAAGGCAGAAATAGAACAGTTCGCTTCACACTGTGGGGGAAGACGCAGACAGTCGAAATCCCACATAAACTATTCGGAGATTTAGCCATTACTGAAGCTCCTTGGCTCCGTCTTCGATGCAATCGCCAGTGAGGGGAGGTAGGTAAGGAGGAGGAGGGGGGGAGGAGGAGGCTAGGGAATATAGGGGTAAATGGAGGGGTAAGGGAGAGGCTTCTCTATTGAGGCATAATTTTCTCAAAGGTGGAAGGTGCCCACTCAGCAGCGAGTCTCTGAGACGGTACATTGACCCCTTTTATGCAAGCCAAGGACGTCATTCGACCGAATTTGGATTCTTAACCGAGTTTGGGATCCTCAGGTGGCTGGCTGGAGGGAGAGGAGGGAAGGACTTGGAGTGGCAGGGTCGGAGGGGAGTTTTAAGGTCCGTAAAGGTGATTGAAATTGTGTCGATAAGGCGGAAGAGGTGATTCCTGGACTCCGAAACTCAGCGAAAAGTAGCGTTGGAATGTCTTTATGGAGAGGGTGTTGGGGGGGGGGGATAATGTATTATATCTCTCTTCTTTCCTAGCGTTTTGTGAGCGATCTCCAGGAGACCCGCTTGTGCCCGCTGGCGTGCCCCCACAACCCCCACCCACAACCCCCGCCCACAACCCCCGCCCACAACCCCCGCCCACAACCCCCGCCCACAGCTCAACCCCCCTCCCCCAGCTCAACCCCCCTCCCCCGGCGACCAACACCTCCCCCCCCCCGGCCACATATATCAACACAGAAATGCCCGACATACCACTGGAACTTGATCGAACACATTTACAAACCCAATAAGATTTCAATTAGATTCAACAGAGCAGAAGTTGTTGTTAAACACATGGGACAAAATCTTACTGAAGCGACCATACGAGTCATAAATACTCATGTTTCTCCCAAGTAAAACAGAAACCAGCAACACTTAGTGGGCCAGCCAGAGGCTTAGGGCCCACGCAGGAATATCCCTGCCAAACATAACAAAACTATATATATATATATATATATATATATATATATATATATATATATATATATATATATATATATATATATATATATATAACAGTACGCAACGAATACATTCAATCCTGCTTATAATACACATTAAAGAAAACATCTGTGAGCAGGCATGTCTTCAACCCGCTCCCCTCCCCCTTCACGTCTCTGCCTAGAGTGCGAACCTCTGTGCTGAAGCCTCTTGGGCCGCCACTGTAACAGCTGATACACAGTTTACTGGTGTGTGTGTGTAGTGGGCGGGGAGGGGTGTAGTGGGCGGGGAGGGGTGTAGTGGGCGGGGAGGGGTGTAGTGGGCGGGGAGGGTGTAGTGGGCGGGGAGGGTGTAGTGGGAGATGGAGAAGGGTGGCAGAAGAAGACACGGTGGTGCCGTCCCACCTCCTCGTTAACCTGTGATGGACAACGTCGTTTCTCCGCCTTAGCCGCAAATTGGTGCCATCTTCACCGCCTTACTGCCCGAGCTGTCGTCGCCTTTCTCTGTGGGCGGCCCGTCATCTCCCTGGCCGGCCCCGTCATCTCCCTGGCCGGCCCCGTCATCTCCCTGGCCGGCCCCGTCATCTCCCTGGCCGGCCCGTCATCTCCCTGGCCGGCCCCGTCATCTCCCTGGCCGGCCCCGTCATCCCCTGGCCGGCCCCGTCATCTCCCTGGCCGGCCCCCGTCATCTCCCTGGCCGGCCCCGTCATCTCCCTGGCCGGCCCCGTCATCTCCCTGGCCGGCCCCGTCATCTCCCTGGCCGGCCCCGTCATCTCCCTGGCCGGCCCCGTCATATCCTGGCCGACAAGTTCCAACTACTGCGGTATGCGGGCGCCTGACAGCTGGGTGGACAGCGCTTCGGATTCGTTAGTCCTGAGGTTCCGGGTTCGATCCCGGTGGAGGCGGAGACATATGGGCAAAATGTTTCTTTCACCCTGATGCCCCTGTTACCTAGCAGTAAATAGGTACCTGGGAGTTAGACAGCTGCTACGGGCTGCTTCCTGGGGGTGGAGGCCTGGTCGAGGACCGGGCCGCGGGGACGCTAAGCCCCGAAATCATCCCAAGATAACCTCAAGTATGGTAAAATGAAAATGATAAAAGCGGAAACCATATAATAATCGCAATCAAATCACACTATTGAAAGAAAAGGCATTATTAAAGACTTGAGAGTAATCATGTTGAAAACCTTACTTTTAAAGAATATAATAAAGTAGCCGTCACAACTGATAGAAAAATGACACTTTGGATAACAAGAACCTTTCAAACAAGGGATGTCAGACCACTAATTATCCATTTCACAACACTAGGCTCTCTTGGGTTGTATATTGTTGCGCGCTAACGGGCCAATTCAATGCTGGAGAAATTGCTGACTGGAGAACGTGCATAATACCCTCAATAAAACATCAAAATTATTGTAATCGCATAAAATGTTTAAATCTGTATTCTCTAGAGCACAGGCGAGAGAGAGAGATGCATAATAATTACACTTGGAAAATATTAGAGAGGCTGATTCCAAATGTGCACAAAACTAATTCCAGGCGAGACCAGGAGGCACGGCAGGAAGTGCAAAATATCCCCGTTGAAAAGCAGAGGTGCAACAGGTACTATAAGAGACAATTCCAGCATTACCAGTGGGCTTAGGCTTCAACCCTCCCTCCCAACACCCTCCCTCCCAACACCCTCCTCCCAATACCCTCTCTCGGAGAAGAGCTAGCAGATCCGTCACGGTATTCAAGAGAGAAGTTAAGAAACGCCCCCAGAAGACACCTGATCAACCGCGGACAGTGACTCGTACGTCAGAATGCAAGCAGCTGCGTCTAATAGCCTGGTTAGACGCCTAGTCAGATACAGAGCTGCGTCGTGTAGCCCGGGAGAGCTGCTTATTACATAGTTCCATCACTTCCTTGCACTTAGTAGATTGACTTCGTCTGCTTCCCTCTTCAGCACCCCCCCCCCTTCGCCCCCCCTCCTCATCCTCCCCCCCACCCCTCCCTCACACCCCGTTGCCATGACAAAATCTAGTCATGTAATAATCAGTCAGTAGAGATCCGGCAATTAGTAGGGGGCCCAAATAGATGTTATGAACCGGGAGAGTGGCAGTAAGCGACTACCGGAGCCTCGGCTGCTCCCGTCGCCTGGTGGTGACCAGGGGAACGACTTTGTAACGGTACTGGTGACCGGTGCAACGGTACTGGTGACCGGTGCAACGGTGGTGGTGACCGGTGCAACGGTATGGTGACCGGTGCAACTTCAGTACTGGTGACCGGTGCAACTTCGGTAATGGTGACCGGTGCAACTTGGTACTGGTGACGGTGCAACTTAGGTACTGGTGACCGGTGCAACTTAGGTACTGTGACCGGTGCAACTTGGGTACTGGTGACCGACCCAGCTTAGGTACTGGTGACCCGACAGCTTAGGTACCGGTGACCGGTGCAACTTAGGTACGGTGACCGACCCAGCTTAGGTACGGTGACCGGTGCAACTTAGGTACCGGTGACGGTGCAACTTAGGTACCGGTGACCGGTGCAACTTAGGTACCGGTGACCGACCCAGCTTAGGTACCGGTGACCGGTGCAACTTAGGTACCGGTGACCGACCCAGCTTAGGTACCGGTGACAGGTGCAACTTAAGTACCGGTGACCGGTGCAACTTAGGTACGGTGACCGGTGCAACTTAGGTACCGGTGACCGGTGCAACTTAGGTACCGGTGACCGGTGCAACTTAGGTACCGGTGACCGACCCAACTTAGGTACTGGTGACCAGTCCAACTTAGGTACTGGTGACCGGTCCAACTTAGGTACTGGTCAGTACTCACTTCACCTACAGGAGTGTTTCCTGAAATAGAGGCAATACTGAGAAAATATAAGACACACATAGACAGTATAAAACATCTAAATTATTAGTACCGTTTCAAAGCTCTCAAAATGTACTCTCTGAAAAGGAAACGAGAGAGATATTAAATAATGTATATAAGACACATATAGGAAGACCAGGTGCAAATTTTGCAAAGAAAAATTACATATTTGAGAGAGTGATATGGCAGGAAGTGCAGAATAGAGCCAGTGAAAATTAGAGACGCCATAGTTATAGCCAAATACTGTGTAAACATCAGAGGTCCTATTGAATATCCTACCAACAAACATAAGATATATTGCCGGAACAAACTTATTCAAGAAACAATTAGACACTCTCCATAGCGATATCTAGACGGTATCTGATATCTAGACAATCGGGATAGCGGGAACGTAAAGGAATTGATACGAATTGTGGAGAGGTGGGTGAATTGTGAGGGTTATGTGGTAAGTTTGGGGGATTGTGGGGGGGTATGTGGAAACTTTGGGGGAGTGTGGGTAATTGTGGTAGTGGGTGGTAAGTGTGGGGGGGGAGGTCGGGTGAGGCTGACAGTAGCGGCTGTTAATGACTCGCCCAGCGGGGGTACCTGGCCATCAGGCAGCCGCGATGACGTAGTACTTCCTCCGCCCCTGCTCACCCCGTTGCACTTTATTGGCCGCAACTATCGTAATTACCATCCATGAAAGATCAATTAATCCCAGGGCTCGGAGCTGGGGGCCGCCTCGCCTTGCGTCTGCCTACTGTACCGGCGCCCGAGCTGACGCCCGAGCCGAAGCAGTGATACCTACGCATGTCTCCCTTCCCTCTTTATTACGCGTCGCGTGGGGGGGGGGACATTGGGAAAGAATTTAAGGAGTAGGGCGTGAACAAGCGGCAACTACTGGTGGGGGTGGGTTGCGGTGGGCGGGGTGGGGTTATACTCGCCACCCCCACCACCCGCCGACACCACAACATTCCACAACTCGTAAGTCTTTCGCTACTTGACGTTGATGGTGTAATTTGGCCTATTATCAATTTGATATTGTTATTAAGTCTTAAAAACCTGGTATCCTTTACCTGGGGAGATGATGATGAGGGCGGCAGGTGTGTGTCGGAGGCGCCTTTGTGGGGCTGGTGAGTACTTGTCACTCAGTCCGGTCCGACCCGACGCGACGCGACCCGACCCGACCCGACGCGACTAGCCGTGTTATGCTCCGGGCCGTCTAGAAGTGAGATATAGATAGCTGGGCAGACTGCATCTTTTTCCATTGCCAGAGAGCTCTCGACACAGTCCCTCATAAGAGACTCCTACACAAGCTACATAAACTGGTTGGCGTAACTTTGAACATTGCCATGTTGGATGACGGAGGTGATTGCTGAGTACATTACCTCAGCGATAATTTGTTAGACTACATAACGGACAAATAGACTCATGTTAGTGTTGAGGATACTTGAAGACGAACTCTGGACTACCACTCTGGACTACCACTCTGGACTACCACTCTGGACTACCACTCCGGACTACCACTCCGGACTACCACTCCGGACTACCACTCTGGACTACCACTCTGGAACACGGCTGCTGGACTTCATCCAAGAGCAGTGTAAAGTTATTTTAATAAGAACAGGAGTGAGAAGACTCCAAAAGCTGTGCAGCATGAAGGGAAGGTATCTTTTTGCACCAGAGAAAGTGTGTGTGTTGGTAGTCGGGTAGTTCACAACCACATGGTCCCGGGTTTGATTCCAGGGCAGGACAAGTCGTTTGGCCAATGTTTCCTTTCGCTTGTTCCCACACTGGGAACCTACCTGTCCTCCCACACTGGGTACCTACTTGTCCTCCCACACTGGGAACCCACCTGTCCTCCCACACTGGGAACCTACCTGTCCTCCCACACTGGGAACCTACCTGTCCTCCCACACTGGGAACCCACCTGTCCTCCCACACTGGGAACCCACCTGTCCTCCCACACTGGGAACCCACCTGTCCTCCCACACTGGGAACCCACCTGTCTCCCCACACTGGGAACCCACCTGTCTCCCCACACTGGGAACCCACCTGTCTCCCCACACTGGGAACCCACCTGTCTCCCCACACTGGGAACCCACCTGTCCCCCCACACTGGGAACCCACCTGTCTCCCCACACTGGGAACCCACCTGTCTCCCCACACTGGGAACCCACCTGTCTCCCCACACTGGGAACCCACCTGTCTCCCCACACTGGGAACCCACCTGTCTCCCCACACTGGGAACCCACCTGTCCCCCCACACTGGGAACCCACCTGTCCCCCCACACTGGGAACCCACCTGTCTCCCCACACTGGGAACCCACCTGTCCCCCCACACTGGGAACCACCTGTCTCCCCACACTGGGAACCCACCTGTCTCCCCACACTGGGAA
>WNGS01163947.1:14466967-14482332 GCA_020271785.1 Procambarus virginalis | reverse complement strand
CGTTTCAGATGCGTTACTAGTCTCTTGTGAAGCCTTTCCGTATCTTATAGATATGTAAGTTAGGAATTCGGGACTTTAGTTCTGTGCCTCCTGTCTCTCTTCCTGTATATTGGCTGCCTTATAACTATCTGCCATGACTCCTATTTTCATTGACGTATATACCATAGAAAGTGGAAAGCACAGGGCTTCTGCTCCTCCTTTTAGTATCCATGGTGAAATTCTGTCTGGTCCTTCGTTGCGTTCAGCTCCAGCAGATATTTCCTTACCTCATCTTTGGTAATCTTGAGTCCATCACTACCAGTTGGGTGTGACATCTCGCTCAGTTCAGGCACTTTCCCTTGCTGTAGTGTGCATGAGTTTATAAAACATACGAGTGCGCGGCGCAGGAATTTGGGGGACTTGTGCATGCCCAAAGTTGGAGAGAGGATAGGGGTTCAGAATAGAGGATGACGACTCGACAAGGTACACACGCGCCTAAATTTATTACTTCCTCGGGAGACAATATCTCTGCTCTACAGCACGACTCAGATTGACAAATTCTTCAACTTCGTCAATTTAGACATACCATCGTTGGGTCTAGTGACTGCCAGCTGCACGATGACACCCATCTGCACTATTAGACAATACTATCGTGTGCCTCTAAACTACTGTTCAAGCTTGCTTTAAGCGCAGCTTTAATATATATATATTCAGGAACTATCAAAAGAAAGCGGCAAGTTATTATGACTATATAGCACTGGATTATATATGAAGGTATCTATACTGGGCCAATTATATTTATAATTAAAATCTTGCGAAGAAAATCGAGAACTTGAGGAAGGACAAAACCAGAGCCAGAGAGGAGAGCCGAACAGATAGCGTCATGGCGGGTGGTGCGCTTTTACCACCTCTTTCCCCTGGCTGCCGTTTCCCGCCATTATGGCGGCCACAGTTATGCAGGAAGGTGGGCCAATTATAGAGCAAGGCCGGGTCACCTTTATACCAGCACCACGCCCACTCCAGAACACTTCAGACCCACACCCAACTTTTATGGATTTACAGTCTAAACTTTTTTGTTGGTTCTGTTGCAAGGACACCACACCCAGGAGGATGGAAAGTGGAGAGAGGATGGAAGAAGTTAAGCAAGAGGAGAGAGAACTAGATGGCAGAGAGAGACTCACGTACTGACCTAATTATAGTGCTGAAGCACTAGAACAACTCAATGCGAACAAACATCACATTTCTCCTTCAATCACCATCAAGCAGGACTGATCAGAGTTCAAGAAATCATTTTTGAAAGGTAAACTTAAGAACGGAAGTTATTAAAGCTACCCAAGAGGAATTTGTACATAAATATGGAGCGATCAGTATTCTGAACAAGTCGCCAGAATCCCCCATAATGAATATTCCATTCGATCTGTGAACACCAGTCCTGTGCTTGCCAACGTTCTTCAACAGGAACTAGACCAATGAGTTATAATGATGTCTGCATTCGCAATAACTTGTGCTTCTTTATAAACACCTGTATGACATTTGAACACCTGTATGATGGTAGTTGAGCACCGTGTCATCTACAAAAGACAGAACCTGTAGCTATGAATGGAATGTAAACAATATAGATTTATGTACCTAAAAAAAATAAAAGGTTCGTTTCGTAATATTGTGTAGAGAGCCTGAGAAAAAAGGCAACAACCAAACATAACTTTCTAGGCTCAGTATAGTAGATATATACAAAAATTGGCCTGTAATCCCATATATTCGGCCTAGGACAAGTAAGTGCCTTGTAAGTGCCTTGTAAGTTGACAAGTGCCTGGTTCCCGACACACAGATTTATTGTTATTCTGATTCAGTTAAGGCATTTACCATTAAAAAAAGCACAAAACGTTATTTTTTTCGGGAAAACCGTGAATAATTTGTACATTCCACCCATAGTACCTATAGGTACCGCCATTTATGAAATCGGATATCTAAAATTCTGATGAAATCACACGGTTCATACACTCACAGCAGCAACACTCAAATCAGAGAGATTTATTCGCTTAAAATCATGTGTGAAATCCTCTCAACGCTCATCATTTGGGGTGGGGTTACCAACCGGATGGGACAGGGCTCCGAGACCACTTGGCTCATCTCTAGCGGAAAGAATATATTATTTTTTTTTAAACATGCCTAGAACAGGGTCTTTGCAAGCCACACTGAAATGTCCTCGGGTCATCGATGTATGCAATCCATTTATTAATAGATTTAATATGTAAGGTTCATACAATATATGCCTCAACTGCTGTGGTTAAACAAAATTTACAGTAAACGACAAGTTAGCCTACACCTCCTTAACTACACACTGCTGCTCTCCTGGATGAGCTGCCATTAATTACCCCCCCCCCCTTTCCCCGACTTCTCCATAGGTAGAATTCCTTAGAATCACCGACTCTTGAAGGTTCTAGAACGCAGTTCACTATCTGGAACCCTTTCCCCGCCGCCGCCGCCTGGGCCCTTCCCCGCCGCCGCCGCCTGGCACCTTCCCCGCCGCCGCCGCCTGGCCCCTTTCCCGCCGCCGCCGACTGGCCCCTTCCCTGCGCCGCCGCCTGGCACCTTCCCGCCAAGCCGCCGCCTGGCCCTTTCCGCCGCCGCCGCCTGGCACCTTCCCCGCCGCCGCCGCCTGGCCCTTTCCCCCCCCGCCGCCGCCTGGCACCTTCCCGCCGCCGCCGCGCACCTTTCCGCCGCCGCCGCCGGGCCCCTTTCCCGCCGCCGCCGCCTGGCCCCCTTCCCCGCCGCCGCCGCCGGCACCTTCCCCGCCGCCCCGCCTGGCCCTTTCCCGCCGCCGCCGCCTGGCCCCTTCCCCGCGCCGCCGCCTGGCACCTTCCCCGCCGCCGCCGCTGGCCCTTCCCCGCCGCCGCCTCCTGGCACCTTCCCGCCGCCTGGCCCTTCCCCGCCGCCGCCGCCTGGCCCTCCAATTAGAGGTGAACTCGGGAATACATTTAGTCAGACGAGGGCGCCAGAGGGGCCCAGCGACGTCCTCAGCACGAGACAAGATAACAGTAGTAAGCATTGTAGGGAAGAACTAGGTATGCTGATGATGTAGAAAACCACAAGGCAGAGAGCAGACCAGTAGAGGCCTCATGGGACCAAAAGTCATCTACCAATATAATCTACCCCCTTTGTTGACGCTGCTCTACATAGGCTTACCAAGCATGCCAGATACAAATGTATCTGTAAATAGCGCTGGAGAATGATGAGGTAGATGGTAGATGGAATACCTAGTAGATGGGGTAGACCTGGGTTAGGTAGGTGAGAGGATTTATCTTATCGTGGGCTTCTCTGGTGTCGTCTAAGGAATATATATATATATATATATATATATATATATATATATATAAAATTCGAAGTGTATACATGCTGTGGTTTTAAACCCCGCATGATGCCATGGTACCTGGCCCGCATGATGCCATGGTACCTGGCCCGCATGATGCCATGGTACCTGGCCCGCATGATGCCATGGTACCTGGCCCGCATGATGCCATGGTACCTGGCCCGCTTGATGCCATGGTACCTGGCCCGCATGATGCCATGGTACCTGGCCCGCTTGATGCCATGGTACCTGGCCGCATGATGCCATGGTACCTGGCCCGCATGATGCCATGGTACCTGGCCCGCATGATGCCATGGTACCTGGCCCGCATGATGCCATGGTACCTGGCCCGCTTGATGCCATGGTACCTGGCCCGCATGATGCCATGGTACCTGGCCCGCTTGATGCCATGGTACCTGGCCCGCTTGATGCCATGGTACCTGGCCCGCTTGATGCCATGGTACCTGGCCCGCTTGATGCCATGGTACCTGGCCCGCATGATGCCATGGTACCTGGCCCGCTTGATGCCATGGTACCTGGCCCGCATGATGCCATGGTACCTGGCCCGCTTGATGCCATGGTACCTGGCCCGCATGATGCCATGGTACCTGGCCCGCTTGATGCCGTGGTACCTGGCCCGCATGATGCCGTGGTACCCGGCCCGCATGATGCCATGGTACCTGGCCCGCATGATGCCATGGTACCCGGCCCGCATGATGCCATGGTACCCGGCCCGCTTGATGCCATGGTACCCGGCCCGCATGATGCCATGGTACCCGGCCCGCTTGATGCCATGGTACCCGGCCCGCATGATGCCATGGTACCTGGCCCGCATGATGCCATGGTACCTGGCCCGCATGATGCCATGGTACCTGGCCCGCATGATGCCATGGTACCTGGCCCGCATGATGCCATGGTACCTGGCCCGCATGATGCCATGGTACCTGGCCCGCATGATGCCATTTAATTTGCCCTCATCTTGAAGAGATTTACCCAGTAGGACACTGCACGTCGACCCCAGAATTTTCTTTGGGATATTCCAGGTGCATACAGATGAGCATTGAGGAGATTGGGACGCTAGGAGGAAGAGGAGGAGAGGGAGGTGTGGAGGCGGGGGTGTAAGGTGGGGACAAGTAGAGAGGGGAAGATGAAGGAGTGTTAGGTGGAAGGATGAAAGAAGTACTTTTCTCAATCCAATTGGTAACACAGGGAAAGATCTACCAGAGAGTAGTGTAGATCAACTTCCCCTCCCCCCCACCTCTCCCCACGCCCGTAAGCACGCGCTCTCACTCACACACACACACACACACACACACACACACACACACACACACACACACACACACACACACACACACACACACACACACACTTGTAGAAAAAATAAACACTGCTGGGAAAGGGTATGGGACGGCTGCAGAACTGTTGGCTGTGGGAGAGGCAGGGTGGTGTGGGCTATGGGAGAGGCAGGGTGGTGTGGGCTGTGGGAGAGGCAGGGTGGTGTGGGCTATGGGAGAGGCAGGGTGGTGTGGGCTGTGGGAGAGGCAGGGTAGTGTGGGCTGTGGGAGAGGCAGGGTGGTGTGGGCTGTGGGAGAAGCAGGGTGGTGTGGGCTGTGGGAGAGGCAGGGTGGTGTGGGCTGTGGGAGAGGCAGGGTGGTGTGGGCTGTGGGAGAGGCAGGGTGGTGTGGGCTATGGAAGAGGCAGGGTGGTGTGGGCTATGGGAGAGGCAGGGTGGTGTGGGCTATGGGAGAGGCAGGGTGGTGGGGCTATGGGAGAGGCAGGGTGGTGTGGGCTGTGGGAGAGGTAGGGAGGTGTGGGCTATGGGAGAGGCAGGGAGGTGTGGGCTATGGGAGAGGCAGGGAGGTGTGGGCTGTGGGAGAGGTAGGGAGGTGTGGGCTATGGGAGAGGCAGGGAGGTGTGGGCTGTGGGAGAGGTAGGGAGGTGTGGGCTATGGGAGAGGCAGGGAGGGAGGGAGGGAGGGAGGGAGGGAGAGTAGGCAGTACGGCCGAGGCAATCCCAGGTGTGAAGTGTTAATGGGCCAATATCAGCAACAAAGGAGATGCAAATCAATAACCCCACCTAACCAGAGCGACCCCGGCCGCCAGCATCTGCGACTAAGGTGGTGGCTCTGGGTGCTCTCAGTACCTCAGGTGTCCTCTGTGACGCCCTCCTCGTCCTCCTCCTCCCCACCACCATCTCTACCCACCACCACAACCCATGCCCTATCCCCATCATACCCACCACCACCGTACCTACCCACTACACGTGCTGGGGAGGGGCAAGTCATAGCGGGCATCAAGGTGAGTGTGGGGCACCTGAGTGTGTAATCAGTGCAAGGCGAGACGGTAGGGCTCGGTGTCGCTTCCACACCTCGCCACGTTCGTGGGGAGGGAGGGAGGGGGGGGGGGGAGAGAGGAGGGGAGGGGGGGGGGAGAGAGGGAGGGAGAGGAGGGGGAGAGAGGGAGGGGCTGGTAGTGGTGTGTGAGGGGAACACCAACACTCTCACCCTTCACACTGATACCAATTGTTATTTAAAAAATCCATCAACCTAAATACTTTTCCGTTTTGCCTGAAAGAGAAAGAAGATAAATATAGCGGAAGAGGAACAGATCATAGTGTGTGTGTGTGTGTGTACTCACCTAGTTGTACTCGCCTAGTTGTGCTTGCGGGGGTTGAGCTCTGGCTCTTTGGTCCCGCCTCTCAACCGTCAATCAACAGGTGTACAGTTTCCTGAGCCTAATGGGCTCTATCATATCTACACTTGAAACTGTGTATGGAGTCAGCCTCCACCACATCGCTTCCGAATGCATTCCATTTGTCAACCACTCTGACACTAAAAAAGTTCTTTCTAATATCTCTGTGGCTCATTTGGGCACTCAGTTTCCACCTGTGTCCCCTAGTGCGTGTGCCCCTTGTGTTAAACAGCCTATCTTTATCACCCTGTCGATTCCCCTGAGAATCTTGAATGTGGTGATCATGTCCCCCCTAACTCTTCTGTCTTCCAACGAAGTGAGGTTTAATTCCTGCAGTCGCTCCTCGTAGCTCATACCTCTCAGCTCGGGTACTAGTCTGGTGGCAAACCTTTGAACCTTTTCCAGTTTAGTCTTATGCTTGACTAGATAGGGACTCCATGCTGGAGCCGCATACTCCAGGATTGGTCTGACATATGTGGTATATAATGTTCTGAAAGATTCCTTACACAAGTTTCTAAAGGCCGTTCTTATGTTAGCCAACCTGGCATATGCTGCTGATGTTATCCTCTTGATATGAGCTTCAGGGGACAGGTCTGGCGTGATATCAACCCCCAGGTCTTTCTCTCTCTCTCTCACACACACTGTGTGTTGTGGTGTGTGTGTGTGTGTGTGTGTGTGTGTGGTGTGTGTGTGTGTGTGTGTGTGTGTGTGTGTGTGTGTGTGTGTGTGTGTATATATATATATATATATATATATATATATATATATATATATATATATATATATATATATATATATATATGTTTTCCCCTCCTTAGGGGGGTGGGGGGTGGGGGTGGGGGGGTTATGGGACACGTTGCATCTCATTAGCTGAGAGATATTCTAGGTTTTAAAGTATACAGCTGCTGACTGGTCGTGTAGGGTCTTCCACTTGCTGACTGGTCGTGTAGGGTCTTCCACTTGCTGACTGGTCGTGTAGGGTCTTCCACTTGCTGACTGGTCGTGTAGGGTCTTCCACTTGCTGACTGGTCGTGTAGGGTCTTCCACTGCTGACTGGTCGAGTAGGGTCTTCCACTTGCTGATTGGTCGAGTAGGGTCTTCCACTTGCTGACTGGTCGAGTAGGGTCTTCCACTTGCTGACTGGTCGAGTAGGGTCTTCCACTTGCTGACTGGTCGAGTAGGGTCTTCCACTTGCTGACTGGTCGAGTAGGGTCTTCCACTTGCTGACTGGTCGAGTAGGGTCTTCCACTTGCTGACTGGTCGAGTAGGGTCTTCCACTTGCTGACTGGTCGAGTAGGGTCTTCCACTTGCTGACTGGTCGAGTAGGTCTTCCATTTGCTGACTGGTCGTGTAGGGTCTTCCACTTGCTGACTGGTCGTGTAGGGTCTTCCACTTGCTGACTGGTCGTGTAGGGTCTTCCACTCGCTGACTGGTCGAGTAGGGTCTTCCACTCGCTGACTGGTCGTGTAGGGTCTTCCACTTGCTGACTGGTCGTGTAGGGTCTTCCACTCGCTGACTGGTCGTGTAGGGTCTTCCACTTGCTGACTGGTCGTGTAGGGTCTTCCACTCGCTGACTACACGCGTGCTGAAGAGTGACTGCCGATACCATGTATGCCACTTCACTTCTCTGCCACCCCATGCTAAATATAGAACGTCTTTGTCACCTGTCTCCTCGTCCTTAAGAAAACATATCACCGCAATGTTATCTTATGTTACAGGTTTGTGATAACGGTAAAAGAACGTTGTGGTTACGAGTCTGTCGGAATGTCTCGATCATGACTCCTCTGGCCCTCCGCTCCTCAAGAACGCGGGCTGCTTCTTAAGTGTTTACATATCCCAATCTTTCTTGACTTAGGGGAAAAAAGCCTTGGGAAAGCGGCAGAATTTTTTTTGAGGCTATCTTTTGTGGTTGGTAAGGTGTTGGGGCTCATGGAGCTCAGAGCTCTAACACAGGCACCGGCTTGGTGCTTAAACGGGGCTCTGAGCAAACCCTTGTCCTGGTTCGCGAGTCTTGTGTATGTGTGTGTNGCTTGTAAATGTAAAACGGGTTAGGAAGGAAAGTCATGTAAAGGCCAAAGGGAGTTGACAGTACGTGACAACCCATCCTACTGAAATGATAGTACTTATAGTAACTATTTGGACGAAAGTACCAATATGAAGTGATGGACCGCCAGTAAACCACTTTTTATACTATTAATTTTAGTCAGGAAAAATAAAGCTAAAAATCAAAGTAAAAATATTCCTAGACCTAGTTATAGTAAATATATACAAATGTATACTATATATATGTATATATATTATGTATATATATAAGCCTAGAATTGCTAAGAGAGGTTGTCTTGTACTTACCTTGCTGTTAAAAAAGAGTTTCTGGTTTGTCCAAATTCAGTAATACAAAAGTCATCTTTCTGGTGGTCCATCACTACTATGGGGCTTTCGACCGAATATACTATAGTACTTTCATGTTAGGAGGATGGGCTGGCATGTGAAGGGGTGAGAACATATCTGCTTCATGTGGAAGTTTTGGTATCAATTTGTTCCCCGTCAATCATCTCGTTGCCAATAAACTTCTCTGGTATTGGAAGTTCGATGGTAATCTTCGATTATTAGTTAAAGTTCACCCAGTGTGTATGAATCTTTTAACTATAAGGTCCAGTGCTCATAGTTTCAAGTGTTAATTTAATTGCTACGTACATTCCAGCTGTGAAACTCCTGCCTTTGCTTGTTGTTTGATCCAGAATTTAGTCAAGCAGTTTGGTATAGTATATTAATAGGATCATAAAGGGCTCCCTGGGGGTGGTGGCAACTGCCCTGGGGTGGTGGCAACTGCCCTGGGGGTGGTGGCAACTGTCCTGGGGGTGGTGGCAACTGCCCTGGGGGTGGTGGCAACTGCCCTGGGGGTGGTGGCAACTGTCCTGGGGGTGGTGGCAACTGTCCTGGGGGTGGTGGCAACTGTCCTGGGGGGGTGGCAACTGTCCTGGGGTGGTGGCAACTGTCCTGGGGGTGGTGGCAACTGCCCTGGGGGTGGTGGCAACTGTCCTGGGGGGGTGGTGGCAACTGCCCTGGGGTGGTGGCAACTGCCTGGGGGTGGTGGCAACTGTCCTGGGGGTGGTGGCAACTGTCCTGGGGGTGGTGGCAACTGTCCTGGGGGTGGTGGCAACTGTCCTGGGGGTGGTGGCAACTGCCCTGGGGTGGTGGTGGCAACTGTCCTGGGGGTGGTGGCAACTGCCCTGGGGGTGGTGGCAACTGCCCTGGGGGTGGTGGCAACTGTCCTGGGGGTGGTGGCAACTGCCCTGGGGGTGGTGGCAACTGCCCTGGGGGTGGTGGCAACTGTCCTGGGGGTGGTGGCAACTGCCCTGGGGGTGGTGGCAACTGTCCTGGGGGTGGTGGCAACTGTCCTGGGGGTGTGGCAACTGCCCTGGGGTGGTGGCAACTGCCCTGGGGGTGGTGGCAACTGTCCTGGGGTGGTGGCAACTGCCCTGGGGGTGGTGGCAACTGTCCTGGGGGGTGTGGCAACTGCCCTGGGGGTGGTGGCAACTGCCCTGGGGTGGTGGCAACTGTCCTGGGGGTGGTGGCAACTGCCCTGGGGGTGGTGGCAACTGTCCTGGGGGTGGTGGCAACTGTCCTGGGGGTGGTGGCAACTGTCCTGGGGGTGGTGGCAACTGTCCTGGGGGTGGTGGCAACTGTCCTGGGGGTGGTGGCAACTGTCCTGGGGGTGGTGGCAACTGTCCTGGGGGTGGTGGCAACTGCCCTGGGGGTGGTGGCAACTGTCCTGGGGTGGTGGCAACTGTCCTGGGGGTGGTGGCAACTGTCCTGGGGGTGGTGGCAACTGTCCTGGGGGTGGTGGCAACTGTCCTGGGGGTGGTGGCAACTGCCCTGGGGGTGGTGGCAACTGTCCTGGGGGTGGTGGCAACTGTCCTGGGGGTGGTGGCAACTGCCCTGGGGGTGGTGGCAACTGTCCTGGGGGTGGTGGCAACTGCCCTGGGGGTGGTGGCAACTGTCCTGGGGGTGGTGGCAACTGCCCTGGGGGTGGTGGCAACTGTCCTGGGGAATTGGAGTTCAGTTTAGTTTTGCTTGTCTTTACATAGGCTTATGTATTAAGTTAAATATTGTTAGAAACGTAAATTATTACCACATTATAAGAGGTAATAATATGTGTGTACCCCCCCCTTCCCCGCTTCTCTCTCACACACACACACACACACACACACACACACACACACACACACACACACACACACACACACACACACACACACACAGAGGAAGCAGCTCCGTAACAGCTGTCTAACTCCCAGGTACCTATTTCTGCTAGGTAACAGGGGCTTTAAGGGTGAAAGAAACTTTGCCCATTTGTTTCTGCCTGGTCCGGGAATCGAACCCGGGCTACAGAATTACGAGTCCTGCGTGCTGTCCATTCAGCTACCAGATCCCCCCGACACATATATGTGTACTTACCTAATTGTGTTTGTGGGAGGGTCGAGCTCTGGCTCTTTGGTCCCGACTCTCAACTGTCAATCAACTGATGTGCAGGTTCCTAAGCCTACTGGGCTCCCTGTCATTATTGTGTGTGTGTGTGTGTGTGTGTGTGTGTGTGTGTGTGTGTGTGTGTGGTGTGTGTGTGTGTGTGTGTGTGTGTGAAAATTAGTAGTTAGTAACAGTTGATTAATTGAGAGTTAAGAGGCGGGCCGCAAGAGCAGAGCTCAACCCCCCGCAAGCACAACTTGGTGAATACACACCCGTGTACGTAAGTTATGACAGAAGGAAGCAACAACCACTTTGAAACACTACTCAAACCAGTGCTGACAACTATTGACTCCTTATCAATTGAAGGGAGCCTCCTACTGCTGCTTGCTCGCTTTCCAAAGATTTTGTGGATTTCACTGATCACTGTGGTATCTTTTCCAGGTCCTCCCAGTTACAGTGTCCACCTCCTGTGGCCGAGGTGGTAGTGGTGACCGTCACACCTTCATCAACACAAACGGTAGGCCTTCTTCTAAAATAATAATTATGACCATATCATACCTGTTGGGGATTGTTTTAGTCTTGGTTTTTACATAGGAAATTCCAATATAGGTTCATCAGCTAGGTGTGATAGTTTATTTAGAAATCCATACTTGTTTGTAGTTAAGCTGTGGTCTTCTGTAAATGTAATGATACTGTCCCCCTAATAGCTGTTTACATTAGTTTACCTAAAAGATACCTGGTTGATGGGGTTCTGGGAGTTCTTCTACTCCCCAAGCCCGGCCCGAGGCCAGGCTTGACTTGTGAGAGTTTGGTCCACCAGGCTGTTGCTTGGAGCGGCCCGTAGACCCACATACCCACCACAGCCCGGTTGGTCCGGCACTCTTTGAAGAAAACTATCTAGTTTTCCTCTTGAAGATGTCCACGGTTGTTCAGTCAATATTTCTTATGCTCGCTGGGAGGATGTTGAACAACCGCGGACCTCTGATGTTGATACAGTGTTCTCTGATTGTGCCTATGGCACCCCTGCTCTTCAGAGATGTCAAATTAATACGGCGATGACACAATACACATTTCCAGTCAGCTTCCGTGATTATTGGCGTGACATTGACTAGTCCCCAGTCGCGCGACACCTTGTCCACTTCTAATGACTCGTTAAATACTACCTTGCATCGCTACTTGCTGCTTACTCTCTTAATATTCGGGTGTTACTTGATCAAGCTCGTACCAGTTCCTTACATGTAGCTTGTCTACTTATATAGTGTTGTGATATTAATGATAACATTATATTCAATGGACATTGTTATTGCCCTTCGAGGGAGAGAGGGGGAAGGGAGAGGGAGGGTGAGTGAGTGAGAGAGTGAGAGAGTTTACGTGTGTATTCACCTAGTTGTGCTTGCGGGGGTTGAGCTCTAGGCTCCTTGATTCCGCCTCTCAACCGTCAATCAACTGGTGTACAGGTTCCTGAGCCTACTGGGCTCTATCATATCTACATTTGAAACTGTGTATGTCTCTCTCGCTTGCATGCGCGAGCGAGCGAGCGAGCGAGCGAGCGAGCGAGCGAGAGAGAGAGAGAGAGAGAGAGGAGAGAGAGAGAGAGAGAGAGAGAGAGAGAGAGAGAGTGTGTGTGTGTGTGTGTGTGGTGTGTGTGTGTGTGTGTGTGTGTGTGGTGTGTGTGTGTGTGTGTACTCACCTATTTGTACTCACCTATTTGTGCTTGCGGGGGTTGAGCTTTGGCTCTTTGGTCCCGCCTCTCAACTGTCAATCAACTGGTGTACAGATTCCCGAGCCTACTGGGCTCTATCATATCTACCTTGAAACTGTGTATGGAGTCAGCCTCCACCACATCACTGCCTAATGCATTCCATCCGTTAACTACTCTGACACTGAAAAAGTTCCTTCTAACGTCTCTGTGGCTCATGTGGGTACTCAGTTTCCACCTGTGTCCCCTTGTTCGCGTCCCCCCAGTGTTGAATAGTTTGTCCTTGTCTACCCGGTCGATTCCTCTGAGGATTTTGTAGGTTGTGATCATATCTCCCCTTACTCTTCTGTCTTCCAGTGTCGTAAGGTGCATTTCCCGCAGCCTTTCCTCGTAACTCATGCCTCTTAGTTCTGGGACTAGTCTAGTGGCATACCTTTGGACTTTTTCCAGCTTCGTCTTGTGCTTGACAAGGTACGGGCTCCATGCTGGGGCTGCATACTCCAGGATTGGTCTTACATATGTGGTGTACAAGATTCTGAATGATTCCTTACACAGGTTCCTGAACGCTGTTCTGATGTTAGCCAGCCTCGCATATGCCGCAGATGTTATCCTTTTTATGTGGGCTTCAGGAGACAGGTTTGGTGTGATATCAACTCCTAGATCTTTCTCTCTGTCCGTTTCATTAAGTACTTCATCTCCTATTCTGTATCCTGTGTCTGGCCTCCTGTTTCCACTGCCTAGTTTCATTACTTTGCATTTACTCGGGTTGAACTTCAACAGCCATTTGTTGGACCATTCACTCAGTCTGTCTAGGTCGTCTTGTAGCCTCCTACTATCGTCCTCAGTTTCAATCCTCCTCATAATTTTTGCATCATCGGCAAACATTGAGAGAAACGATTCTATACCCTCTGGGAGATCATTTACATATATCAGAAACAGTATAGGTCCAAGGACTGACCCCTGCGGGACTCCACTTGTAACGTCTCGCCAATCTGAGACCTCACCCCTCACACTGACTCTTTGTCTCCTGTTGCTTAGGTACTCCTGTATCCAACGGAGTACCTTCCCTTTCACTCCAGCCTGCATCTCGAGCTTTTTCACTAGCCTCTTGTGTGGCACTGTATCAAAGGCTTTCTGACAATCCAAAATATGCAGTCTGCCCACCCTTCTCTTTCTTGCCTTATTTTTGTTGCCTGGTCGTAGAATTCAAGTAACCCTGTGAGGCAGGACCTGCCATCCCTGAATCCATGTTGGTGCTGTGTTACAAAGTTCTTTCGCTCCAGGTGCTCCACTAGCTTTCTTCGCACAATCTTCTCCATCAGCTTGCATGGTATGCAGGTTAGGGACACTGGCCTGTAATTCAGTGCCTCCTGTCTATCCCCTTTCTTGTATATCGGGACTACATTAGCTGCTTTCCAAATTTCTGGCAGTTCCCCTGTTGCCAGAGATTTGTTATACACTATGGAGAGTGGTAGGCACAGTTCTTCTGCTCCTTCCTTAAGTATCCAAGGAGAGATTCCATCTGGGCCTATAGCCTTTGTCACATCCAACTCTAGTAAACACTTTCTTACTTCCCCGCTTGTAATCTCAAACTCTTCCAGTGGTTCCTGGCTAGCTATCCCCTCTCTTAACTCTGGGATTTCTCCTAGTTCTAGGGTGTGTGTGTGTGTGCTCCTAGTTCTTGTGTGTGTGTGTGTGTGTGTGTGTGTGTGAGTGTGTGTGAGAGTGTGTGTGAGAGTGTGTGTGAGAGTGTGTGTGAGAGTGAGAGTGTGTGTGAGAGTGAGAGTGTGTGTGTGTGTGTGTGGTGTGTGTGTGTGTGTGTGTGTGTGTGTGGGTGTGTGTGTGTGTGTGTGTAAAGGGGTACGGGGAAGGGGAGATTCAGATTAGATCCAAAGTGGATTTATAATTGATACGATTTTTAATGAATTTATAATGAGGGCGGGAAAGTTAGGAGGTGTGAGAGGGGGGCTGCAAGGGGAGACAGGGAGCGCGACCGAAATATTTCCCGAGTTAGTAGGGGAGAGTTCTTGCAGTGGGTGGGTGGGGGTGGGGAGAATTCGCAACACAACCACCGCAATGGACCACGCCACGGCCTTGGGCAATTAAGGAGAATAATCAGACTAAAAGGGAGTGTTGGAGCGGTAATGCGCGCGGGTGTGGAGTGCGTGGCAACCGCCTGCCCCATAAACCGGTTAGGGCAGAAGGCGCGCGAAATGAGCCGATGGCGGTGCCGGCGACGAGAGGAACCCGCACCGCACCGGCGGGTAAGGTAGCTGTCGGGGGAGGGGAGGCGTCCCTCCTGCTGGTGGTTGTGGTGTGGTACACCAGCTTCTCCAGTTGAAACTGGTCTTCATCTTGACGGTATTCAATATTACCTTGATGTGAATATGGTGTGGGCGTGGCGTTGAAGCACCTTGTGCCGTTTGTCGAGACGGGCTCTGGCGGCGGCGGTGATATTTCCCTGTGTTCCTGTTGGTAGTGCGGCAGGTGATGTTGCTCCAGATGATAAACCCGCCCCCCCCCCTCCTTATGGTGAGTGGTGGGTGGGGGTTGTGGTGGTAGTGGGGGTGTGATGGATGGTGGTGCTTACCTAACAGTGTTTCCGGAGTAATGAGGTCTAGTTATTTATCCCCCGCCTACTAGCCTTGTTGTACGTGTTGTATTACAACTTAATTATTTTGACGTTCAAATTCTTTGTAAAATCTGGTCTTAAAATTGTGGATGGAGGTGGCTTCCACAACGTCTTTCAGCCCATTTTACTTGTTGACTACCTGTAGAGGGTCGCAGTTTTTCCTTACATTCCTTCGGTTCATTTGCCGAAGGAAAAAGTGTGAGCGACTCGCACATGTAGCGCCGAGACTAACTTATAATGGCGAAGAAGCTACATATTTACACTCCAGCAACAGCTCTGGTCAGAGTAGCAACACCAACACGTCTTATGTCTTGTGTCAGTCAACGTAAATCATTTCGAAATAGTCATAATAAGTCGTTCTATGTCTCGGTGTTGACTATACGTTGGCCCCTCGGGATCGCCTACGTAATTAGTAGCCTCGCTTACTGAAGGAAGGAGTATTACAAGTCATTGACCCAATGGACGGACAGGCGGGCGGGCCAACGGACGGATAGATGGAGGGGGCGGAGGAATGGATGGATGGTCGAGCAAATGGACGATGGCGGA
>WNGS01163947.1:14453756-14463900 GCA_020271785.1 Procambarus virginalis | reverse complement strand
TAGGTGAGGTTCGAACCTGACAGTTTTTAGAGTGGCAAATCATGATAACGGAGTGTCAGTGTAACCGATTGATTGATAAAGAGGTTAAGCCACCCCAGAGGTGACACAGCCATGAATAGCCCGTAAGTGGAGGCTGTTTAGAGCCAGTAGCAGTAGAGCTGATACTTTAGATGTGTGGATGGATGGGGCGGCGAGCAGGGAGGATGTGGGGGGGGGGGTCCTAATGGGACAACTATCGTATCAAACGCTCTTAACTCTTGTACTTTCAAAGACGACACTTTGTAACTTTCAAAATCGATTTGAGATGAGCTCGGTAATCGGTATCATAATTATAGTCCTCATCTACTGGCAAAACTCCAATAGGTTCATAAATGGCCAAGCGAGATAGGGAGTGGAATAACTTTGCTGTCTTCCGGAATAGGTAGCCTTCGTCCCGCACACTACGCTGATCGCCTCCTGCTCCATACAATATATATATATATATATATATATATATATATATATATATATATATATATATATATATATATATATATATATATATATAGTTATAATGGAAAGCTACATACGTTGCAGTGCACCGACACAAGCCAAACCGTGGCACAGTAAATATAGTTGACGTTCCCCGATCAGTGGGCTTAAGGTGGGTCGGGTCTCCATATTACCTAGATGGGGCCGCGGGGGAAACCATGTTGGTAGCCATGCTCACGGTACGTCATGTTGGCAACCCTGTCTTGAGGGTGAACTGTGTCAGCCGCTGGAAGAGGCCACACCAAGGTATACATATACAGCTATATGTATACATAAACATACTTATATGTATACATAAACAGGCTAGAGATTATACACGAGTATCTCATATTTTGGAATATTGAGTTTTGACACAAATAAAGCAATTCATATAATTCATTTTTAATATGTTCTGAAAATGACAAAATTAGGTAAACATTAATAATTTTGCAAATTGTAAAGTCTGAGAAAATGTTTAAAATTAATTTTAAGTTGCAAATCTGACTGAAGTTTGAACACAGCGGTTACAGCAACATATTCAAGCACAAAATAAGTGCATGAAAAAGTCAAATCGCCCGATGGTGAAAGGCAAAGAAAAGTTTGATATAAGTAAGACAATTTTGCGACAGCAATGAAAACAGCAGAGGGTAAAGATTTCCCTTAAGGCGTGGGGGGGAGGGGAAGTTTGAGAGGAGGGAGAGGTGTAGGCAAGGAGAGAGGAAAGAATCCGTGGATGCAGGGCAAGGGATCTGTGGAGGCAGTGGGAGGGGGGTGGGGTATATGGGTAGGGGATGTGGAGGAAAGGAAGGCAGAGGGGGTAGGGAGCGTTGAGACAGGTATGGTGGCTGGCAGGGAGAAGAGTGTGGGAGGGAAGAGGGTAAAGATGGAACTAGGAGGGGAGAGAGAAAGTCAGGAAACGTGAGGTGGGGCAAAAAGTGAGTTGAGTAAGAGCGGGAGGACAAGGCTAAGAGCTCCCAGAGGTCTCCCGACCACACCAAATTATCATACAGAAGTCATTTAGTGCTGTCGCCGCCGCTAAACCCACCACATCAAGAACATATGGTTGTGATTTAAGAATTACTGCCAGAATTATGCAAAGTACAACCAGAGAACGAGAGCCACTTGCAAGAAGTCGGGAGGCAGTAGGGAGGGGAGGGGGAAGAGGGGAGGGAGGACCTGAAGTAAGAGGAAGGAGGAGGAGGAGGAGGGAGAGAAGGATATGGGAAATATCAGCAATATACCGGGGAAAAGGTTGAGGTTAAGATGACCTGGAGAGGAGCAGAGTCAACAGCAGAGAGCGATGAACCTGCAGCAGGAAGCGCTGGGTCGGGGAACAAACCCGGGGAAGATGAGCAACGCAGGAAAAGTGCAGCTAATTCAGACGGTGGATCAGACATGGCGAGCCCTACACTTCTCAGACACGACGGGTGGAGGAGAGCGGCCCGGCCGACCTGTGCTAAACACTCGTCTCAAACAACGACCACCGCTGCTCAGGTCTCTCAAGAGGGAACTAGGAGAGTGCGAAAGTTTAAGGAAAACGTGTAATCCAACTACGGGCTCACCATAGCCCGTGCTACTTGGAACTTCTTGTTCCAGGTAGCAAATCTTTAACAACACAAACAACGTGTAATCCAAACATTACCAACCTTAACATTGTCATCATTCAACATTGTCATCATTCACCATCATAACTGTTAACATCACCATTATCTCTTCATATCACTAGAACATAGGATTACAGGATATATCCTATTGTCCTATACTAGGCAGCTCCTATTTATATCCATTTATTATGTATATCGAACCTACGCTTGAAATAATCTAGTGAACCCAACGTCTATCATGTTAACAGTAATTTGTTTCATAAACCAACAAACCCCATTTTGAAACCAATATTTTCTCAGGGCTTTTATGAATCTAAACGTATCCAATTTGTATTCATTATTTTGTGTTTTATGTTAACAGTAATATATTTTTGTTCTACCCTTTCATTCATCTGTATATTTCCATCATGTCACCCCTCACTCGTTGCCTTTCTAGAGAACATAAGTAAAACTTTCTTAAATTAATATCCTTCAAGAAGTGAGGTTTTTGATTCCTGGGAATAACTGTGTCATCTTTCTCTGTATTCGTTTAGGTAACTATGTCTATTCTATACCACGGTGACCAAACTGAACTGTATGATGTAAAGCGGGGGTCCAACATGGGTAGGTTAAAACTGAAGAAAAACATTGTCTTCATACTAAGGCTTCTAGACGTGAGCGCCAGCATCTTGTTTGTCTTGTTCGGTACACTGATTAGTTGGGATCTTAAACCGAAAAATCATGACTTTTTTTTTTGCATTCAGATTTGACAATTTCGACATTGTCTAGGTAATATATGGTAACATTATCATCATTATCTCGCCTCAAAACCATAGAATTGTCAGCATTATATTGCATCTACCAATTATTTCTTCAGTGTAAAATTCTAAATAGTTTTCTAGCAATTTTATTATGAATTTACTTCCCACCCTATTTTTGTATCGTCTGGAAATTTGCAAATATTGCTGCAGAAATCTGTCTAAATTGTTTATATACATATGGTAAGCAAGAGAAGTCCCAGTACAGAGCCCTTCGGCACTCCACTTACAACTGTCTCCCACTCGGACATGACCACTAAGAGATCACCACCGCCATCTCCATGTCGGCCGGACATGCCGATAACCGCGCCTCCAAACCCAAGTCAGGTCACCAAGTTCTTCTTGGTATCACAATTACAGTGAAACAATTACTAAAGCGAAGCCAGGAGCGGCAAGTCGTCTTGTTACTTTACGACTCGAGAGACTCGAGGGTGAGCACCTGGCACTCAGAGAGGCCCGCCGAGCACAAATGACACGCCACAATGTCTGCATTAGCGGGGATGACGCGGGCGGTGTGTGTGTGTACACAAGGAGCTCCCAGCCAGCACCAGATGGGTGAGGAGGAGGAGGAGGAAGGTGCTCCCTGCTACAAGTATATTATATCACAGGCGCTGCAACGCACGCATTAGCTGGTATTAAGCAACAAATCTACCAGATGAGATCATACCCAACGACACTGAAACCTGTTACTGCAGATTACGACCGAGGGTACACGTTGTCACAGTTCCCCTCTGACTATCCTCTCCTCTTCCCCTACCCAGTGAACACTCGGGGGAAAACTCCACACTTCCCCTCTGAATACCCTCCCCTTGCTACACTTACCACAACACCGTTTCTCCAGCATATTACAAGAACCGTATATACAATAAAGCGGGTTTCATGCAAGACGTAAAAGGTGGGTGCACGGGTACAGAGATGTGTGCACGGGTACAGAGATGGGTGCACGGGTACAGAGATGGGTGCACGGGTACAGAGATGGGTGCACGGGTATAGAGATGGGTGCACGGGTACAGAGATGGGTGCACGGGTACAGAGATGGGTGCACGGGTACAGAGATGGGTGCACGGGTACAGAGATGGGTGCACGGGTACAGAGATGTGTGCACGGGTACAGAGATGGGTGCACGGGTACAGAGATGGGTGCACGGGTACAGAGATGGGTGCACGGGTACAGAGATGGGTGCACGGGTACAGAGATGGGTGCACGGGTACAGAGATGGGTGCACGGGTACAGAGATGGGTGCACGGGTACAGAGATGTGTGCACGGGTACAGAGATGGGTGCACGGGTACAGAGATGGGTGCACGGGTACAGAGATGGGTGCACGGGTACAGAGATGGGTGCACGGGTACAGAGATGGGTGCACGGGTACAGAGATGTGTGCACGGGTACAGAAATGGGTGCACGGGTACAGATGGCTGCACGGGTACAGAGATGGCTGCACGGGTACAGAGATGGGTGCACGGGTACAGAGATGGGTGCACGGGTAAAGAGATGTGTGCACGGGTACAGAGATGGGTGCACGGGTACAGAGATGGCTGCACGGGTACAGAGATGGGTGCACGGGTACAGAGATGGGTGCACGGGTACAGAGATGGGTGCACGGGTACAGAGATGTGTGCACGGGTACAGAGATGGGTGCACGGGTACAGAGATGGGTGCACGGGTACAGAGATGGGTGCACGGGTACAGAGATGGGTGCACGGGTACAGAGATGGGTTCACGGGTACAGAGATGGGTGCACGGGTACAGAGATGGGTGCACGGGTACAGAGATGGGTGCACGGGTACAGAGATGGGTGCACGGGTACAGAGATGTGTGCACGGGTACAGAGATGGGTGCACGGGTACAGGGATGGGTGCACGGGTACAGAGATGTGTGCACGGGTACAAAGATGGGTGCACGGGTACAGAGATGGGTGCACGGGTACAGAGATGGGTGCACGGGTACAGAGATGTGTGCACGGGTACAGAGATGGGTGCACGGGTACAGAGATGGGTGCACGGGTACAGAGATGGGTGCACGGGTACAGAGATGGGTGCACGGGTACAGAGATGGGTGCACGGGTACAGAGATGGGTGCACGGGTACAGAGATGGGTGCACGGGTACAGAGATGGGTGCACGGGTACAGAGATGGGTGCACGGGTACAGAGATGGGTGCACGGGTACAGAGATGGGTGCACGGGTACAGAGATGGGTGCACGGGTACAGAGATGGGTGCACGGGTACAGAGATGGGTGCACGGGTACAGAGATAGGTGCACGGGTACAGAGATGGGTGCACGGGTACAGAGATGTGTGCACGGGTACAGAGATGGGTGCACGGGTACAGAGATGGGTGCACGGGTACAGAGATGGCTGCACCCAGCACTAGACCTGGCACACAGAAAATGCCACCTCCAACAAATGCCACCAACAACAAATGCCACCAACAAGAGCATCCAACAAAAAGAGGGTTTGATATACAAGGCTCAGCAATGACGGACTCGCCTTCAACCCGTCCTCGAAACTAATAGGCCGCATATTTGACGATATAATAAGCAGCGTTACACATGTAACTATTACGAAGAGTAACTGCTCACAAATATCTACGTCTTCTATGCATCGGATTCGGTAGGTTAGTTGGGTTGCTTGGATTCGTACCTGTTTAAAATAGGAGATTGGACTTTTTTTACGGAGTGACAAATCAAGAGAATAGCAACTGATGCTTACTTAAAGCTGCCTAAAGTGGCCAACCACAGCTTGTATCATAGTTTGGCCTTAAGTCGTCTTCTGGCCACAACTGCGCCAGTGTTCAGTGTAGTTTGGGCACAATCCAGACCTTGTTGACCAGTCCACACACTAGAAGGTGAAGGGACGACGACATTTCGGTCCGTCTTGGACCATTCTGAAGTCGATCGAGAATTCTTCAGCCACGTTATTGTAACTCATCGCCTGCAATCCAGATCTTTCCCCCGTGTCTCGACTCATGTGTTTCTAACCATAGTATGTGGTGAGATATATCGATCTGAGCGATTAGTAAAAGCCAGTAATGTGCTTTTGGGAAAAGCCAGATGGCTTTGAGGATAACTCGGGGACTTGAAACAGTAGAGCGGATTAGGATGAAAGCAAGCAAGTTGGTTGGTTAAGTGAGATGTCTTTGAGGATAAGTCAGTAGCTTGGGGGACACATCAGTGGCTTGTAAATGTAAAACGGGTTAGGAAGGAAAGTCATGTAAAGGCCAAAGGGAGTTGACAGTACGTGACAACCCATCCTACTGAAATGATAGTACTTATAGTAACTATTTGGACGAAAGTACCAATATGAAGTGATGGACCGCCAGTAAACCACTTTTTATACTATTAATTTTAGTCAGGAAAAATAAAGCTAAAAATCAAAGTAAAAATATTCCTAGACCTAGTATAGTAAATATATACAAATGTATACTATATATATGTATATATATATGTATACTATATTAAGCCTAGAATTGCTAAGAGAGGTTGTCTTGTACTTACCTTGCTGTTAAAAAAGAGTTTCTGGTTTGTCCAAATTCAGTAATACAAAAGTCATCTTTCTGGTGGTCCATCACTACATATTGGTGCTTTCGACCAAATAATAGTTACTATAAGTACTTTCATGTTAGGAGGATGGGCTGGCATGTGAAGGGGTGAGCACATCTGTTCAGTGGAAGTTTTGTTATCAATTTGTTCCCCGTCAATCATCTCGTTGCCAATAAACTTCTCTGGTATTGGAAGTTCGATGGTAATCTTTCGATTATAAGTTAAAGTTCACCCAGTGTGTATGAATCTTTTTAACTATAAGGTCCAGTGCTCATAGTTTCAAGTGTTAATTTAATTGCTACGTACATTCCAGCTTGTGAAACTCCTGCCTTTTGCTTGTTTTGTTTGATCCAGAATTTAGTCAAGCAGTTTGGTATAGTATATTAATATGGATCATAAAGGGCTCCCTGGGGGTGGTGGCAACTGCCCTGGGGGTGGTGGCAACTGCCCTGGGGGTGGTGGCAACTGTCCTGGGGGTGGTGGCAACTGCCCTGGGGGTGGTGGCAACTGCCCTGGGGGTGGTGGCAACTGTCCTGGGGGTGGTGGCAACTGTCCTGGGGGTGGTGGCAACTGTCCTGGGGGTGGTGGCAACTGTCCTGGGGGTGGTGGCAACTGTCCTGGGGGTGGTGGCAACTGCCCTGGGGGTGGTGGCAACTGTCCTGGGGGTGGTGGCAACTGCCCTGGGGGTGGTGGCAACTGCCCTGGGGGTGGTGGCAACTGTCCTGGGGGTGGTGGCAACTGTCCTGGGGGTGGTGGCAACTGTCCTGGGGGTGGTGGCAACTGTCCTGGGGGTGGTGGCAACTGCCCTGGGGGTGGTGGCAACTGTCCTGGGGGTGGTGGCAACTGCCCTGGGGGTGGTGGCAACTGCCCTGGGGGTGGTGGCAACTGTCCTGGGGGTGGTGGCAACTGCCCTGGGGGTGGTGGCAACTGCCCTGGGGGTGGTGGCAACTGTCCTGGGGGTGGTGGCAACTGCCCTGGGGGTGGTGGCAACTGTCCTGGGGGTGGTGGCAACTGTCCTGGGGGTGGTGGCAACTGCCCTGGGGGTGGTGGCAACTGCCCTGGGGGTGGTGGCAACTGTCCTGGGGGTGGTGGCAACTGCCCTGGGGGTGGTGGCAACTGTCCTGGGGGTGGTGGCAACTGCCCTGGGGGTGGTGGCAACTGCCCTGGGGGTGGTGGCAACTGTCCTGGGGGTGGTGGCAACTGCCCTGGGGGTGGTGGCAACTGTCCTGGGGGTGGTGGCAACTGTCCTGGGGGTGGTGGCAACTGTCCTGGGGGTGGTGGCAACTGTCCTGGGGGTGGTGGCAACTGTCCTGGGGGTGGTGGCAACTGTCCTGGGGGTGGTGGCAACTGTCCTGGGGGTGGTGGCAACTGCCCTGGGGGTGGTGGCAACTGTCCTGGGGGTGGTGGCAACTGTCCTGGGGGTGGTGGCAACTGTCCTGGGGGTGGTGGCAACTGTCCTGGGGGTGGTGGCAACTGTCCTGGGGGTGGTGGCAACTGCCCTGGGGGTGGTGGCAACTGTCCTGGGGGTGGTGGCAACTGTCCTGGGGGTGGTGGCAACTGCCCTGGGGGTGGTGGCAACTGTCCTGGGGTGGTGGCAACTGCCCTGGGGGTGGTGGCAACTGTCCTGGGGGTGGTGGCAACTGCCCTGGGGGTGGTGGCAACTGTCCTGGGGGAATTGGAGTTCAGTTTAGTTTTGCTTGTCTTTACATAGGCTTATGTATTAAGTTAAATATTGTTAGAAACGTAAATTATTACCACATTATAAGAGGTAATATATGTGTGTACCCCCCCTTCCCCGCTTCTCTCTCACACACACACACACACACACACACACACACACACACACACACACACACACACACACACACACACAGAGGAAGCAGCTCCGTAACAGCTGTCTAACTCCAGGTACCTATTTCTGCTAGGTAACAGGGGCTTTAAGGGTGAAAGAAACTTTGCCCATTTGTTTCTGCCTGGTCCGGGAATCGAACCCGGGCTACAGAATTACGAGTCCTGCGTGCTGTCCATTCAGCTACCAGATCCCCCCGACACATATATATGTGTACTTACCTAATTGTGTTTGTGGGAGGGTCGAGCTCTGGCTCTTTGGTCCCGACTCTCAACTGTCAATCAACTGATGTGCAGGTTCCTAAGCCTACTGGGCTCCCTGTCATTATTGTGTGTGTGTGTGTGTGTGTGTGTGTGTGTGTGTGTGTGTGTGTGTGTGTGTGTGTGTGTGTGTGTGTGTGTGTGTGTGAAAATTAGTAGTTAGTAACAGTTGATTAATTGAGAGTTAAGAGGCGGGCCGCAAGAGCAGAGCTCAACCCCCCGCAAGCACAACTTGGTGAATACACACCCGTGTACGTAAGTTATGACAGAAGGAAGCAACAACCACTTTGAAACACTACTCAAACCAGTGCTGACAACTATTGACTCCTTATCAATTGAAGGGAGCCTCCTACTGCTGCTTGCTCGCTTTCCAAAGATTTTGTGGATTTCACTGATCACTGTGGTATCTTTTCCAGGTCCTCCCAGTTACAGTGTCCACCTCCTGTGGCCGAGGTGGTAGTGGTGACCGTCACACCTTCATCAACACAAACGGTAGGCCTTCTTCTAAAATAATAATTATGACCATATCATACCTGTTGGGGATTGTTTTAGTCTTGGTTTTTACATAGGAAATTCCAATATAGGTTCATCAGCTAGGTGTGATAGTTTATTTAGAAATCCATACTTGTTTGTAGTTAAGCTGTGGTCTTCTGTAAATGTAATGATACTGTCCCCCTAATAGCTGTTTACATTAGTTTACCTAAAAGATACCTGGTTGATGGGGTTCTGGGAGTTCTTCTACTCCCCAAGCCCGGCCCGAGGCCAGGCTTGACTTGTGAGAGTTTGGTCCACCAGGCTGTTGCTTGGAGCGGCCCGTAGACCCACATACCCACCACAGCCCGGTTGGTCCGGCACTCTTTGAAGAAAAACTATCTAGTTTTCCTCTTGAAGATGTCCACGGTTGTTCAGTCAATATTTCTTATGCTCGCTGGGAGGATGTTGAACAACCGCGGACCTCTGATGTTGATACAGTGTTCTCTGATTGTGCCTATGGCACCCCTGCTCTTCAGAGATGTCAAATTAATACGGCGATGACACAATACACATTTCCAGTCAGCTTCCGTGATTATTGGCGTGACATTGACTAGTCCCCAGTCGCGCGACACCTTGTCCACTTCTAATGACTCGTTAAATACTACCTTGCATCGCTACTTGCTGCTTACTCTCTTAATATTCGGGTGTTACTTGATCAAGCTCGTACCAGTTCCTTACATGTAGCTTGTCTACTTATATAGTGTTGTGATATTAATGATAACATTATATTCAATGGACATTGTTATTGCCCTTCGAGGGAGAGAGGGGGAAGGGAGAGGGAGGGTGAGTGAGTGAGAGAGTGAGAGAGTTTACGTGTGTATTCACCTAGTTGTGCTTGCGGGGGTTGAGCTCTAGGCTCCTTGATTCCGCCTCTCAACCGTCAATCAACTGGTGTACAGGTTCCTGAGCCTACTGGGCTCTATCATATCTACATTTGAAACTGTGTATGTCTCTCTCGCTTGCATGCGCGAGCGAGCGAGCGAGCGAGCGAGCGAGCGCGCGAGAGAGAGAGAGAGAGAGAGAGAGAGAGAGAGAGAGAGAGAGAGAGA
>WNGS01163947.1:14436410-14448899 GCA_020271785.1 Procambarus virginalis | reverse complement strand
ACACGCACGGCTCATTAAACATCACCTAGGCCAGGTGTATGTGAAGACCTCTTCCCTTAACCCCGTAACCTCTCCTAGCCCCTATCTTCTAGCCCTCTCTCTCTCCTACCAGCCTCGCATCTCTTACTCCTAGCCTCACATCTCCTACTAACCCGTTAGTCACGTCCTCGGGTGCGTGGTGGGAGCCTAAGAGTGCAGTGCTGGGCTGCATGGTGGAACAGCCAGGCTTCCTGGGTGTCATCTCTCTGCCCCGACGGTGTCTGCCATGTAACCATACCACTGCGTGTAGGTGTGTGGCTACCATGTACACTGCCATTATAATAGGGCAATACTCATCATAATACAGGAACAGCCGCCAAATGGGGGGATACATTAAACAACAAACTGAGGGAACGAAGGGAATACGATAGATAACTCACGATGTCCCAGTGACAATACAATGACAGAAGTGAGCTCACTCTCTCTCCACTTGTGTGCTCTTTGAGAGACGAGCTCCACCCCCACTACCACTCCCTGATTAACCGAGTGATGTAAACCATTATCGCCTTGATGAGTGATATCATCCTTACATTTGAGTAGTGTTATGTTATTTTGAACAGACATCCGCTACACTGGCACAGACAACCACACCCTCTACTTCACTACATTATTTCCCAATCACTTTCTCCTCCCCTCCCCCTTTCCCCCCTTCAACCACCCCTCTCCCAACACCCGCCTTCCCTTAGTCTCCCTTTCTCTCAGTGATATACTCTAATCTACCTTTTTACATACCTCCTCTTCTCACAAGCTTGCTGTCCCCCCCCCCCTCTCACTCACGCTTGCCCACTATGGTTGAGTGCTCAGTAACACGTCTCTCACTGTGTCCAAAGAGGACACAAAGTGTATATATGGTGATTAGAACCGTAAATGAACTACCAGATGTGAGCTAGATTATTAACGAAACCAGCATCGACATGTTGCTCCTCTCTCGCGTATTCTCTTACTTAAAACTGTCATACTGTCATTCTTTCTCAACACCTGTGTTCTCTCACACTCCCTCTCCTTCCTTCACACACTCCCTCTCTCCTTCCTTCACACACTCCCTCTCCTTCACACACTCCCTCTCTCCTTCCTTCACACACTCCCTCTCCTTCCTTCACACACTCCCTCTCCTTCCTTCACACACTCCCTCTCTCCTTCCTTCACACACTCCCTCTCCTTCACACACTCCCTCTCCTTCCTTCACACACTCCCTCTCTCCTTCCTTCACACACTCCCTCTCCTTCCTTCACACACTCCCTCTCTCCTTCCTTCACACACTCCCTCTCTCCTTCCTTCACACACTCCCTCTCCTTCCTTCACACACTCCCTCTCCCCTTCCTTCACGCACTCCCTCTCCTTCCTTCACACACTAACCTGTTCCTCACACTCTCCCTTCCATCATAGTCTTGATAGTCTCTTAGGCTGAACCTAACTTCTCTTCACAATCCTTCATATAACACTCCATCCCCCCTCCTCTCCTCACATTCCCCTTCCCATTCCACCCCTTTCCTCCCACTCTCCCTCACCGACTCTCCTCCCCCTCAAACTCTCTCACCTCCCCCTCTCCACATTCAGATCCCCGAGCCGCCATTGGGACTGACTTCATTAAATCTCAGTAAATAATGCAATATCCCCATATTACCTGTCGGTCGTGTTTTGCATTTGCTGTCAATTTTAATCTTGCAAAGTTTCCATAAGGTCGTTACGGGAAGCGAGTCTTTGTTTGGTGTTCTTTCTCTTGCTGTTTCTTAAGGATGGGATCTTGGCCTCCAGTTGTGGGTGGAGGAGCGAGGTTTTGGCCTCCAGTTGTGGGTGGAGGAGCGAGGTGTTGGCCTCCAGTTGTGGGTGGAGGAGCGAGGTGTTGGCCTCCAGTTGTGGGTGGAGGAGCGAGGTGTTGGCCTCCAGTTGTGGGTGGAGGAGCGAGGTGTTGGCCTCCAGTTGTGGGTGGAGGAGCGAGGTGTTGGCCTCCAGTTGTGGGTGGAGGAGCGAGGTGTTGGCCTCCAGTTGTGGGTGGAGGAGCGAGGTGTTGGCCTCCAGTTGTGGGTGGAGGAGCGAGGTGTTGGCCTCCAGTTGTGGGTGGAGGAGCGAGGTGTTGGCCTCCAGTTGTGGGTGGAGGAGCGAGGTGTTGGCCTCCAGTTGTGGGTGGAGGAGCGAGGTGTTGGCCTCCAGTTGTGGGTGGAGGAGCCAGGTGTTGGCCTCCAGTTGTGGGTGGAGGAGCGAGAAGTACTCACCTAGCTGTGTGTTCTCCATTCACCGAGATCGTCAGCTCTCTGATCCCGCCTCAAGCTTCACTTGTATACAGGACGCAGAGCCTTCCGAGCTGGCATATGTACACGGTAATTTGTGTTTGCAGTCTGCCTCTACCACTTCTTAGTGCATTACATTTATTCACTATTTTGAATCAATTTAAAGTAAATTAAATACCTTTATTCACCGAAAAACTTCTTGATATCCTTGTGGTCATTCTGGTACTTTGTTTCCGTGTTCTACTGTTCTTGTCCCTCCCGGATCAAGTAATGTCCTTGTCAGTCTTATTACCCTGAGTATTTTTGTATATAATCATACAAGTATTTTTGTATATAATCATACTCTGTTTCGTTATCTTCCTCGTAACTCATACATCTCAGCTCTAGGACATATCTTTTGGGAACCCTATGCCCCTGTTACCTAGCAGTAAAATAGGTACCTGGGTGTTAGTCAGCTGTCACGGGCTGCTTCCTGGGGGGTGGAGGCCTGGTCGAGGACCGGGCCGCGGGGACACTAAAAGCCCCGAAATCATCTCAAGATAACCTCAAGATACACCTTTGGACTTCCTTCAGCTCCGTGTGGTGTTGAGCGCGGTAAGGACTCCACGATGGCGCCACATATTCCAGAACTGTTCCGTTATATGAAGTCCTGAACGGCATCTTGTTCAGATTTCTGAAGGTTGTTCGAGTGTTGGCCAACCCTGCGTAACCCATGAAATCCGGTTGAGGTGGATTTCGAGAGACAAGATGAGGGGAAAGGTCAAAACAAGTCTCTTTGTCCGAATCCTAGAGGGTTTACCCTCCCATTTCAGTCCTTATGCTTGGCCTGTTCCCAGCACCCAGCTTCACTAGTTTGCTCTTGCTCGAGTTGAACTCTAGTAGCCATTTATTAGACCATTCTTTCCTTGAAATCTGCCCAGGTCTGCTTAAAGCGTCTTCCCCTCCCACTTGTGTTGAGGACCTGGGGATGTTTGGCCTCTATATATATACGGGACACTATTTATATATAAATATACAAGGTCATATATAATATGACCTTGGGAATATATAATATAATCCCGAGTGAGGTCATATATAATATGACCTTCCCCAGGATGCAACCCCACAACAGTTGCCCAACTCCCGGGTGCATTAGGTGAAAGGAAACGTGCCCAACCGTTTTTGTCTCGAGATTTAACCCAGGATTCCCGTTTGTGAGTCGAGAACGAACCCAATTGAGAATATTTGTGTTTATAATTTGATAACGAAAGGCCTCTACCATTTTTATTTTTTTTTATAACTTTAAATTTCATTTCGGGATTTTTTTTTTACATTGAAGTTTGAGTTATGTACATATAGTCAATTTTATAGTGACGGAAAAACTCCTACCTGTCTTTTGAAGTGTGTAAGTGAGCCAGTGTAAGCGAGCCAGTGTAAGCAGGACAGTGTAAGCGAGCCAGTGTAAGCAAGCCAGTGTAAGCAGGACATGTAAGCGAGCCAGTGTAAGCGAGCCAGTGTAAGCGAACCAGTGTAAGCGAACCAGTGTAAGCAAACCATTGTAAGCGAGCCAGTGTAAGCAAGCCAGTGTAAGCGAGCCAGTGTAAGCAGGACAGTGTAAGCGAGCCAGTGTAAGCAAGCCAGTGTAAGCAGGACAGTGTAAGCGAGCCAGTGTAAGCGAGCCAGTGTAAGCGAGCCAGTGTAAGCGAACCAGTGTAAGCGAACCAGTGTAAGCAAACCAGTGTAAGCGAGCCAGTGTAAGCAAGCCAGTGTAAGCGAGCCAGTGTAAGCGAACCGTGTAAGCGAGCCAGTGTAAGCGAGCCAGTGTAAGCAAGCCAGTGTAAGCGAACCAGTGTAAGTGAACCAGTGTAAGCAGGACAGTGTAAGCGAACCAGTGTAAGCGAACCAGTGTAAGCGAGCCAGTGTAAGCGAACCAGTGTAAGCGAGCCAGTGTAAGTTACACTGTCTCGCTCTTTCGCTATACGTTGATGTACTGTTCCTATCATGCACATGCCACTTCATTACCTGTACGCTCGCTAATTAACTCTACCTTTCACTTCCTCTCCCATTTCTCTAGTACCTTTTACCTAGCTGTTTTCTTCTTCAACATCCGAGATATCTCCCTTTCGTTCTCAAAATTCTCCCGTATCTTTTATCAGTGTTTCCCTGTCCTCAGCCATCTGTATTGCCTATATTATCAATATTTATGTCCCCAATGTATGTGAGTGAGTGAGTGAGTGAGTGAGTGTGTGTGTGTGTGTGTGTGTGTGTGTGTGTGTGTGTGTGTGTGTGTGTGTGTGTGTGTGTGTGTGTGTGTGTGTACAGGCAACAAGCAGGCTTTGATATACCTCAACACCTTCTGATCAATAGGCTATCACATGAAACGCCTGCCCATACCCTCAAAATTCTCCCCCCTCCTCTCCACCTTCCCGTCTCCCCCTCTTGCCCCTCGCCAGTCCTCCACGTACCCAATCCTCTCCCCTCTTCCTTCTCCCCAGTCCTCCTCCTCCTCCTCCTCCCCAATCCTCCAGGCATGTTCCGACTCTGGGTGTTTTCGTCGAACGGGTCCCGATGGTGGTTTCTTTGTTCGCTGTAATTATCTTGTTTTGCAATTTTTATCACATAATTCGTCTCGGGGTACATCGGAAGGCGCGCCGCCCTCCGTGATTGACTTAGGTGGTGCTGGTGATGAGGGAGGAGGAGGCTGGTGATGAGGGGAAGGGGGCTGGTGTCTGGTGATGGCACCGGTGATGAGGGGCAGGAGGCTGATGTATAGTGATGATGATGATGAAGGGAATGGGGCTGGTGTCTGGTGAAGGCTGTTGATGATGCTGGTGATGAGAGGGGAAGGGTGGTGATGGGAAGAAGGGTGGTGTCCTGGTGATAAGACGATGCAAGTGGTGATGAATAGAACTGATGGATCTACGTAAAACAAAAATAAAAGGCAGACGATTCCTTTAGAGTTTTGTTGCTTGTCATCCACCATAAATCACCCATCAACCGTGATTGCTACCGAGAAGAGGACGAGCTTTACCAATCTTTAGCTTGAGCTTTACTGGGAAATCTTTACCAAGCTTTACTGGGAATAGATACGTGCAGGCTGACTGTATATATAGGTACTTAACGTTAAGTAAAGCAATGGTGTAGTACGGAGCCTAAGATACTGTGAATACTGTGATACTGTGAGCCTAAGATAAGTGCCAACGAATTTCACTGTTTTGGAATTTGTGTGGGACCGATGAACAGTAGGTGATGCCAAGTGGCATCATTAGTGGTGCTTGCAAGTATTTAATCACCATTTGGTATGCCAGGGATAAATTGTTTCTGTGTAGCATTTAAAATCATGGCATTTATTCTGTCCCTTCGTTGCAGATGGACGAGTAAGCAGTTGACCTAGACCTTAAGAGGAATCACAGATGCATCACCCATTGGTCGGCATCTGTACCCGACGAGACGCCAGCCCGCCCGCCACCCACCCACAGTTATGATACCCGACAGAGAACTCCATGTTCTGGCTAGACTAACCGAGCTGGGATACCATCCACACAATCTTCATGTATTGAGGGAAAAAGCAATTTCAAGACACAGTTGTGAAGGATAAAATGAGGGGACGAGGAGACGGACAGGCCAAGTGGTATAGGTCAGAGAGCAGGGTCCGGTGGGGCAGCAGCACCAGCACACGCCCAGGTGATGCGTGATGGAGCACGCACCCCAACAGAGCCCTCTGTGCCAACTATGTGCCTCTACAACTGTATCCTCGTAGCTCTGCTGCCTCACCTACAAGGAAAAGCTCACACTGTCCTACATTCTCAGTGACAGGAAGTTCCTCCCACTGCTCCAAATCACCAGATGGAACTGGCAACAGCTGACTGGTCTGAAACATGGTATTCAGTAACAGGAGTGGTGACGGGTGCCATAGACAACGTAGATGCGACCATCTTGTCACAGTCTAGGTAGTGATGTACAGAGTGCAGGACATAAGCACACGTTTTTTAGTGTAGATATGCAAGTTTGGCATGTGAGCGAAAATTGGCTGAGTGATGGTTGTGAAAATTACGGATCAATACAGTATCGGCGATATGAAACATGAAAATAACTAATTATATATATATATATATATATATATATATATATATATATATATATATATATATATATATATATATATATATATATGAACAAGTTGTGAATGTGTTGTGATAGATTGTATCGACGGGGGAAATGGAGGAATATAGTGAGGTGAGAGCATCGTTGAGGATGATTGATAAAGATTAAGCCACCCAAGAGGTGGCACGGGCATGAATAGCCCGTAAATCGTTGAGGAAGTGTGGCGAGGGATACATAGTATAAAGAAGGGAGTGGTGTAGCGCTGCAGGCAGTGCGCCTACATCCTGCCGACGCCAGGGATGGCTGCCAGTCTGTGACACTCGCTGATGATAGACTCTCCATCACCTGGTGCTCAGGCACCATACTATCACCCCCTACGATGTGTATTGACTATGGCCATACATGAAAAGGATCAATTATTATCCCTTTCTCCATAGTCTTTCAAATAATTTATAAGGGCCAGTGACTCCCAAGAGACCGCCCACCCAGGTTGTTGTGGCTAGCAAAGTTGAATTTTCATGACGTTCAAGTACTGAAATATGCGTTAAATTCAGGGCTGTTAAATGCCGGACTAAACTGCCTTGCTCACCTCAAGTCTACACACCACCAGCCTCTGGAAGTGACATGGTGCTTTTCATGTATCTTTTGGAAAAAAACAAACAAAAAACTAGAAATTTTTCAGATTCAAGTGCGGGAGAGAGTTGAGCTGCATCGTGTATTCTTTATATTTTCATATCATTATTGCCGCAATATTTGTACCAGTAGGTGATCTGACTAACCTCTAGCTAGCCATTTATTGACTTGTACAATTGTCATTAACATTTTGATACAAGTGATATACACTACTAGAATTATTAACTTCACACAGCTGCACTTTTATCATCATTGTTTTTGGTAAGCAAATTTTATTCCAAGCTAGGGAGGTTGGCCAAGGAACTGGTGGGTCCCGAGGAGGGGGGGGGGCACTGGTGGGTCCCGAGGGGGGGCACTGGTGGGTCCCGAGGGGGGGCACTGGTGGGTCCCGAGGGGGGGCACTGGTGGGTCCCAAGGTGGGGCACTGGTGGGTCCCGAGGGGGGCACTGGTGGGTCCCGAGGGGGGCACTGGTGGATCCCGAGGGGGGGGCACCGGTGGGTCCCGAGGAGGGGGGGGGGCACTGGTGGATCCCGAGGGGGGGGCACCGGTGGGTCCCGAGGGGGGGGCACAGGTTGGTACCGAGGGGGCGCACCGGTGGGTCCCGAGGGGGGGGGCACCGGTGGGTCCCGAGGGGGGGGGCACAGGTGGGTCCCGAGGGGGGGGCACCGGTGGGTCCCGAGGGGGGGGGGGCACAGGTGGGTCCCGAGAGGGGGCACTGGTGGGTCCCGAGAGGGGGCACTGGTGGGTCCCGAGGGGGGGCACAGGTTGGTCCCGAGGGGGCCACTGCTGGGTCCCGAGGGGGCGCACCGGTGGGTCCCGAGGGGGGGCACAGGTGGGTCCCGAGGGGGGGGCACAGGTTGGTCCCGAGGGGGCCACTGCTGGGTCCCGAGGGGGCGCACCGGTGGGTCCCGAGGGGGGGGGGGCACAGGTGGGTCCCGAGGGGGGCACAGGTGGGTCCCGAGGGGGGGGCACCAGTGGGTCCCGAAGGGGGGGCACCAGTGGGTCCCGAAGGGGGGGGGGCACCGGTGGCAAAAACATTATCCCTCATTAACATGCTGTCTTTAATTGTGACAGACAGTTCCTCAAGATGTCATCCAAGGAGTGAAGAATAGAGAAAAATAATTCTTAATGCGTACTTTGTTTACCTATAATTTCCCTGCGCACAGTTGTAGCACGTGAGTGGAGGCTGTAAATATCATGCCGCTCTTATCTAACCGCTTTCAAATTTTAAATGTGAAATTTTGTTACCTAATGATATTTAGGTTATTACAAGAGTGCATTCCCAGTGGATAAGAGAAACCAACATTAACTGATTAGATGACAGTGGCTCCTCCACTATACTTCTGGCCAGGTGTTCCTCGTTTATCATCCCGTGTGGACGTTATGTTCCTCTTTCTTGAGTACTTGCTAGAAGTAAATTGAGAACTTAAAGAACTAAGTTAAGAGAGCTGCTAAATATCCATCAACTAAACTATCAACTGATTCCATTAATTGCATTAATATAGTAAGAGATTTCCTTATCTTTCAGTCTAGAAAAGGTATGTGTTTTATGTTATGCCAAAATGGGAGGATAATAATTATGTTAACAATCAAAAGTTACATTACAGAAACAGCCAGACCCGTTCTCGAACAGAGTTCATTTGAGTATTCACTTATCTTTACCAAGTACTCAGTGTGAGGGTTTGTGTGTAAACTCCGCTGGCTGGTGTTTGTACATAATATATTATTCCTATGTAAATACATTTTTTTATGTCGTAGTTCAACTAGAAAACAGAGCCTTGAAGCAGTCGGCAGAATTGTTAGTTTTGTAATGTAGTACCGACTGATTTATAATGTCACAATCACATAAGGACATGGAGTCCTTTAACTGTCTCATTTGTGTATTGAAGCTAGATCCCTTATGCTGGTTCTGGTCTATATGTGATCCTAGATTTTCCTTCCTGGATCATGTATGATACCAAATTTATCTATGCTGGTTCATATATCGTGCCAGATTCAATGTTGGGTCATGTATGATAGCAGACTCCATATGCTGGTTCATGTTTTGATTAAAAAATCATGGTGTTTCATACATGAGATCAGGTTCTATTTGTTGATTTGCTCCCAAAGTTTCTGTCATCATGTGCTTTGGTGTTAGAAGGGAGTAAATCCAGTGTTGCATCTGAACCATATTATTTTTTTATTAATTGGCTCTGTGTTGATGTTTATTATTATTATTAAAGTGGGTAATTAGTAGTTATTTATCTGCCATTATTTTTGTGCTTTTTTAATTATGTATTAATCCTCAAAATCTCGGTATGTAAAGCAAAAACTGTGGTAGAGTATAGTTACGTGTATGATGTAATGGTTTTTGAGAGAGATAATGAGATGGCCATTAATACAATTCCATTACTGTTATGAGTCATGGACATTTATGTAGGTTCAGCAGTAAAATATTCAACTTAAATATACTAATTATAAACTTGGAAGTTGAACAGCGATATATATTTTATCATGTATTTTTTTTTAAACTTATTCAGTCTTATTTAGTAAATCTTTTGTACTGTAAATTGCGCTAGTATTTTTTATTCTAAAAGTTTGTTACCATTTTTGTTTAAATATCTTATATAAAGGATTGCCTATTGGATTATTGAAACGTGTAATTGGTGTACAAGCTAAATTGGTATGCATCATTTAGGTTGAATGGCCATGGTCTGGAAGAGTTGTCTAAGCTTTCATTATAGCATGACGTTTCTGTCCTGACTATGATGCAGAGCTGGAAGAACATTGCAAAATCTTCACATACAGTACGGCTCTTATTGTAGGTTATATAGAGCTCATCTGTTTGAACATCTTATTAAGCTTGAGTTCACTATTATTACTGTCTTTTTTTATCGCAGCAATATTAAATTTACGCAGAAACTACCGCAAATACTAGGGATACATACTGATTTTTTTTTTTGGTTCGCTTGTTAATTATTTTTCAAAATATAATTCAAACAATAAGAGCATATAGTAAATTGATTAGCAACTTAACATTTATTAAATGTTCTAACCAGTCAAGAAATATATGGCTACAGTGTTCTCAACATTAAGGCCATGGCAGTTATATAAAACAAATCTTCATGCTTTTGTCAAAAAGAGTTTGAAAGCTGTTTTTTTTTCCTCTTCGTAAAAGTTGCACGACTTGCAAGACTAATCCTAATTGGTGTTCATAATGATTCTTTTCTTTCAAAATTTATTTTATAATAATAAGGGAAACTTTCAACATATAACAAGGCTTGTGAATGAACAATCTGAAAATGTTGTTGTACAGAGTTAAAAAGTGAGATTAAAGTTGAAAGTTATAATATAAGTGAATTATAATTTTAAATTATAGAATTATAGAATTTTAAAAGTGTGTGGTCAGTAGCTTGCACCTAGCCTGAAAAAAGATGGCTTCAAGTTTATCATATGTATTAAAATTAACATTTTAATCATTATATATATTTTTTTACTGTATCAAAAATATAAATTCGACAATTGTTTTCCGTGTACTTAAACCAGAAACTGATGTACTTTAGAATCCAAAAATTGAAAATTACTGTTTGGCAATCTGTGGTGCAAAATTATAATAAAATTTTGTTAAACCTAATACTGTTTCGAATGGATATTAAGACGGCCAGTGAGTGCTTAGCTGGAGAAACAAAGATAATCAAACGAGAGAAAATTTCATTGTTGGTGTCAGTTGAAAGTTTATATAAACCTGGAGACATAAAAGGAATTAATGTATAGAGTCCATCTAGCCCGGGAAGGCATAAGAAAATTACCATAGATAAACATAGTAGTCTAGTTTCATACTATACAGAGCTTGTACGTTAGTTCCTCTGTGCTGTTTGTTTTTTGAGTTCCATGGAGAATATTGTATTCCTTGTTGTAAATAGTGTATAGGAGTTTGTCATAAAGTACCAAAATGACGAAGCATCGCCGTTTGTGAGATTGGAAGAGTGGTGTTGTAGGTACATATGGAGATTTTATATTTTCTGTACTTAATTTAAGTTAACTATAAGCTCGGCATGGTCGTCATTTGTTTGCAGTGTAAGGAATGCCACAATTGGCTTCTTTTTAAAAATGGGAATTCACATGAGTAATGTGATTAGCTCTGAAGTGAGCTTTGTTATTGGTGGTCTCGACAGGGTATATACAGTACTGGTGGTGCCACTCACATAGGGTGAGGGCCTTTTGTTGAATGTTGGATTCATGGAGGGGTGGGGAGGGAGGGAGGACGGACGAAAATCAAGATCAGCAGATGATCACTTGACTGGGGTCAGAACTTTCCCAGTCTGGCATATTTCAGGAAAACAATATATAATTACCTGGGAAATCTTCGTTGCCAGTGTTGCCAATGATCTCTATAATACTTTTGTTGTGTTGCAGAGCGTAAATGATTTATCTTTGTTATGTCTCGCATATTCTGAGTTGGCTTGAGAAGGGGAAGCAGTGAGTGGAGGCAAAAAAAAGGTGATAGTGACTCAAAGCTGTCAGAAGTGTCAGAGGCTGAGAGGAGCCCTAGGAGGCTCAGCTGATCTCAGGACACTTAATAGATGTATGCATAGTGAGATATTTTGTTAACCTAGTAACTTACACACCACAAAGGGCTACGCACAGACATTCACAGATTCACTCATGTACAATCATACAGCATATATTCAGTGTAATAAATAGCAGTGCACATATCATGCATACATATGTAACCACCATTGTCAGGAATAAATAACTGTGTGCTTGCATGTATAAGTGTGCCTTTGTATGTGAGAGAAAATGTGTGTGAATACGAGTGTGAGTATGGATGTGTTTGTCATACATAGATGCAGGCAAGTATTTACATAAAAAAATTGCTAGAACCCATGCATGCACAAGTACATTTTGCATTTACACAAACACTACAACACACACACACCCACCACATGCTACAACACATCACATCAAAGCAAGCAACAGGTTGCAGGCGGTGGGTCGGAAGGTGCGGTTAAGGAAAGTGTAGCTTTCGATGTTGTCATCTGTTGACTGTATGCAGCCAAACAATAAAACGTATGAGAAGTATGTGTGTGTTTCTATTGGTTGTATTAACACCAGAATTTTAGTTCCAATTTTTTTAATACGGCTAATAAAGTGGAAACTTAACATTTGGTCTTTAACAAGTGTCTTGTCTGAGAACTATTTTGCCACTGACTTTTTTTTGTACTTTTTGTTATCTTGGGATTGCATTCCGAGTATTCAAATATAGTACATTTATATATACTGTACATATATATATACTCTACATCCACTATTATAAATTAAACTGATGATGCTTAAGATTTGGTTTTCAAATGTATTTATTCTGTTACGAGTCACACAATGAAGTTTTGAACTGCACTACATGAGAAGAACACAAGAGGATTACCACTATAATGGGGATGTTGGCTAAAATTACGAGGAAATGCAATTGCAGTGTCAGGTTTTCACATTGCAGAAATGCATGGTAGTGAATACGAGAAACCAACC
>WNGS01163947.1:14412870-14423687 GCA_020271785.1 Procambarus virginalis | reverse complement strand
TAAGGTTGATCATGGGACTTGTAGAAGTGTCATGTTCTTTTGCTCACTTTGTGGCTTGTCGGACCATTGTTAAGTCTTCTTGCATGACCCTACCTATTCAATGCATTAATTGTTGTGGTGGCCATTTGCATGGCACTGCCTCACTTAAAAAATGGAACAGTACATTCTTCACCTGATGTATGGGTGTTAACTAAGGCACCTGTGCCTTGTCCAGGATGTCACATATGCTTGCGTGGCTCATCAGGATTCTGTCAATCTCTTCTAGTTCCATCTTCCAAAATTGTTTCAGTGTTTTCGCCACTGAGACCTCGACTGATACGCCACAATCTCCTGCGCCTCCAGTCTATGGATAGGAGTGTCCCTCTCGGTCCCTCCTCCATGTCCATGTCTCTTCTTTGCCCATTCTCCTTCCATGATCTTGTTCCCAGCTTCTTGTCTTTGGCGCTTATATTGCTAATGTGGCCCCCTCTGTCTGCACGTGCGTCAATCCCTTTGCCTTTTGTCAAGTACTCACCTACCCAAAGTACCCAAGTCCCCCCATGTCCCTGCTAGCCCCGACGCTCGTCTCCAACAGCCGCTTTAGATGACTTCGTAAACTACATGCGACCACTGCCTTTCCATCATACACCTCTTCCGGCTCTTCCTTCCCTTAATGAAAGAAGACCTAGGTCTCTGACCCTTTCGTCATGCCTCTTTTTTCGTTTTGGTGTCATGGTCGGTCTCATTCCTGAACAGCTCTGCGTACCAAGTCCTCTCTGCTACCTTCCCTTATCCTTCAACTGAATCTGATTACACGACCTCTTACTTGTCCGTCCTGGGGCCAGTCTTCAGTACTTGATGTTACTGTGTTGCCTGAACCTGATTTCACAGAATTCCTTGTCCTTCATTTTTTTATTTGTGTTTCTTTGATTAGCATCGTTTCGCCTTATTTCCGTTCTTCCCACATGTCATTATTAAATAGAATATATGCGGCTTTTATGCAAAATTTACTAAAGTTCTACTTTTAACCACGAAAGTTCATCCCTCCCATTGAGAGTTCGGCACTTGGAAGAATGGTTGACCCCGTCCGGGTAAATTCCCCACTTGTACCATTTTCATGGTTATCCTAACACCGCTGCTCTTTTAATCCGGGATAATGCCCTTTCTGCTTCTTATCTTCAATTGTATTTTTGTTGAACATCCATGTCACTGGCCCCACTCATGCGTCAAGAAACGTTTGTTCTTTATCACTCTCCTCGTCTTCTGGTCTCTTAAGCTGCTTTTTAGCGCTTTAACCTCTGTAAAGTCCTTATCGGCTAGGTGCCTTTTGATAACGTTAGAGTTTTTGCGAATGCCACTACTACATGTAGGTATTTTAAGTGAAGACGCGCCTCTTGGCAGTTATCTTGCCAATACCTGTAGCCGTCTTGTACATTCTTTACTCTGTCTTCAGCCTTGTCTCTCTTCAATACTGGTGAGCTGATTCATGTTGACTCGCAGCAACATTTCTTGTATTAGACTTAAAGCCTCACTATCGCATAGCTCATGCTTAACCATTACTCATACTGTTACCTGGAACGCAACCTGCCAATCAGTTTATAACCTGATCCCCAATTAATGCAGGGGTGAGCAGGGGGCGAAGAGTTCAAGATTGCTGCCCAATCAGTCCTCCCTGATTAGGGGTCGAACACAGACGATATCGCTCGAGTGGGGTTAGATGATTGTGCTACTATTACGCCTCGGCATGTCAAATTTTTCCTGTTCGTCACACTTCTTTCGATGTGCGTTTCTGTATGGAATTTGTACTGTGTTCACCCACTAAGCGCACAGCCTGGAAGAAGTACCAACACAGATAGACATTGGAATCTTTAATTTGTTATGGTATGAAATAGTATCTCCCTTGCTGAGTCTGCAAGGGTGTCCGGTTGGTCAAGTGGGAGAGTTGGAGATCTTGTGTGTGTTCTATAAAAGTTAGAACGCCTCTTCCCCAACTTTGGAAAGAACATTAGTAAGATTGTAGAGCAAATTCGTTCCTGACCCACCTTTCATCTTTATGGCTGTTATTGCTGAGGCGGTGTTACTTGCAAATTAGCCCGGTTTACACTTCTCTACCATTAGCATGGCTTCTCACTCCCGTAAGTGCCAGGCCTTTACACTTTCTTCACGCAGTTTCAGTACTCTTTTCTTTCTTCTGAACTTCAGGCTGCTCTGTCTCCTTTGTCATTCTCGTCAATGGGCTCAAACAGATTGGGTCTATCCCCGAGGCCTGGGTCAAGGCGGTTGTGCTCATAATAAACCTAACAAGCGAAGTATAACTTTGGCTGAGGAATTTTGGCCCATTGCCCTACACTTTGAGTGGTTTTTAGAACTTATTCATTGCTGCTTTCGCTCCCAATTTGGTCTTCGTAAGTGCCACAGCTCGATCACATCCTGGTAGAGTCAGAAGCTTACATTCATAGCAGCGTTTATGTGGGTAATTCTGATGTATCTGTCTATTTTAACCTAGAGAAAGCATATGACACTATCTGGAGGTACATTACCCTGCTTACATCTTTTTTGTATAAGATCTTGTAGCAAAATAGTCTACGCCCTCGGCTCGCACTCAAGGGGCCCATGGGTTCAATCCGAAAGCTGGTCAGAAATGGTTGGTCGCACTTCCTGTCCACCTCTTCACCTAGCAATAAAATTAGGTACTTGGGAGTTTAGCAGTGTGTTGAGTGAGTATCGTAGAGAAGGTCAGTGGTTATCCTAGTGGGTCCTCAATGAACCTAAGTGCAAGTTTCTTGTCTCCCGGCCAACTGATAACAGTATTGCCACTCATCCTTCACAGGTTCTCCTCCAGCCATATGTTTAAGGTACGCTTTTCAACGACCGCCTCTACTTGGGCTGTATCGAGCACGCACTACCCCAAGGTCGACCCTAGCTGACCTTGCCAGGATACAACCCATAACCAGTTGCCTAACTCCCGAGTACCTATTACTGCGAGGTGAACACGAGGCATCAGGTGAAAGGAAACGTGCCCAGCCATTTCTGTGCTGCCCGGATGATTGTTGTTGTTAAAGATTCGACTACCTGGAACAAGAAAGTTCCAAGAGCACGGCACGGAGCTATGGTGAGCCCGTAGTGATGATTGGCCCGGAGATCAAATCCAACATCCCCCATTATTAGTCGAGAATGTACTACAGGGTCCATATTTTACCTGATTTACCTGAGGGTCTACTAACCTATTTAGTGGGCTCGAGGAGGACAGGAAGCGCGGTGGTTTGTCAAAGGTCCCTTCATTTGTCCCAATGTTTTTCTTTTCAAGGTGGATTTTATAGTGCAGCAAGGTTTTGGCACTTATGACTTCGGCGGTAGGCGGTTCCATGAGTTATAGCCATGTGGGTGAAATAGTATCTCAGTTTTCAGTTCTAACATTGTGGCTTGTTGAGACTTGAAACCGTTACTCATTGTTTGTGTTATATCTGACCTTAGAAGAAATGTTTCCGGGTCAAACATTCTTCAAGGTGTTCATTCTTTTGAACGTTTCGATAAGCTCAGCCCTATCTTGTCTGGTTTGTAGTGTTAGCCCTGTGGCCCTCAATTTGTCCTGGTGTGAAAGTTGATATAGTTCTGGATTTATTTTTATTGCCCAGAGTTGAAATATCTGCAATGAAGCTGTGTCTTTCTGAAGATGAGGTCTCCATGCAAGTATGCAAAATTCCAGGTGGGATGCACTAGAGATTTATACAATTTATTGACTACCTTCTTTTCCTTAAAGTCAAAGGTACGCTTCCCAAGGGAAGGAATCTCCAGGACATTGTTTTAAATGCTACTCATTTTATGGTTGTTCTTAAGTTCAAGTATGTTTATTGAGATAAGAAAGAAATACATCTCAAAGGGATAGAGTAGCTTAGGCTATTTCTACCCCCCTAAGTTGCTCTTAATAGTTTCCCTTTTGGTCTCCACCGTGGTTTATTCTGGCCTTTTCTACTGATGACCTCACTATTTGTCGTTGTAATAATGATTTCTACAGCACGACATCAGTTCAGGATCGACGGAGTGTCGTCCGGGGCTTCCAGGCATGACTAGGTTGTCTTATTGGAAACTTGTTTGGCACTTTTACTAAGAACATATCCACGGACTGCCCTCTGACCCTTTATAGATAACACTATATAATGATGCAAAACTCTGGAGTTCATGTTTGACACATACCCATTATGGTCATCTCATGTCTATTACATATGAACTGAATGCTCCTTATTCATCCTTGTTGCATACCTCTTGGGGTGTAGACACATGATTGCTCCTCCATTTGCATTCCTTCCTGCTGTTGTCTGATATGGTCTGGATGCCCCATATATTCGTCAGCTTCGACCTCTACTTCTTGTTGTCTTGATGCTGTGCTTGAAGTGGGGCTTGTGCCTCAGGTTGGGGCTTGTGCCTCAGGTTGGGGTTCGTTCTTGCCACACCTTGACCCTATATGTAGAAATGTGTTCTGTCATTACATGATCGGCAGAATTGGTAATGCTTTCAATACTTAGTGTGTGAAGTTTACGAAGTCCTCATTCACGCTTGTGTCGTACCTTGATCGATGCCCCATTGACAACCCTTTTCAATCTTTTTTTTTTTTTTAGGCGTTTCTCTTTTGAACACGTCCACAATGTGTCCCTCTCGTATTGTGCCTACCTTACTCTTATTAATTGTGAAATGGCTAGACAGTAGAGTCTTATGTATCCCCATCCCCCCCCCCCCTGTCCTGAAATGCCCTTTTCTTTAATGTTTACATTGTCATTACCACGCTATTAATATTTTACTGGTAGGTGGAATGCCAGTGGCACTGACTTTTCCATTATTTGTTTCATGATGTAACCTTTGTGCCGTCATGCCCCAAAGATGATTACTTTGACTTTGGAGCATTGTACGATTTTGTATGCTCTGGAGCCAATTTTTTTCACGTGTCAACGGTCGTTTGTTCTTGTAGTTGACTCGTATTACTCTCATGGCCATGACATATCTTTAACCCTTCTCATCCTGTAGTGATTGAGATTGGCCGAACGGTACCTCATCCTTAGCAAATTTAAAAGGTAGCAATTTGCTGGGATCCCAACCATATTGGAAGGGCCTCTAATGATCTCGTGGATACTGTTGTTTTAATAGGCTGTGGATGCCAGTCCTGTCTCCAAGAAGCGAATTCCTTACTCAGATTTCTGCTGTCATTCATAAAACATTGCGAAATTGTTTGAGTTTTAGATAGTTAATTATTATAAATAACACTGTGTTCTATTAAATGTGACCCATCTCCTTGGATATCTTCCTGCCACCAAAACAAGAACTAGGAAATATCTCTGGACAGGTTAACCAGACATGATTAACTCTTTGGCACTTACTTGGAGAGTGACCTGCGTCTTACCGTCCGGCCAGCAGTGTTCAGCTGTGACACTTTGTAGACCCTCCTGATTTTCAGGATGGTCAGATATTTTCCTTTCACATCGTTCCCCTGAGACATGCCCATCAAGAAATTCGCGGTAAATCTTATTCCTTTGAGAATAAGATTTGATGATGGTCCAGGATGGATCGAAACGTCGTCATCTTTTCATCTTCTGGTGTGGGGTTTGGTCAACATTCTTCAGCCACGTTATTGTGACACATCGTCTGCTTATTCCTTTGACATCACTCGTTTTTATGTTGTTTTTTCGTATTGCCGCCCAGGGGCCAGATTCACGAAACAGTTACGCAAGTACTTACCAATGTGTACATCTTTCCTCAATCTTTGACGGCTTTGGTTACATTTATTAAACAGTTTACAAGCATGAAAAGTTCCCAATCAACTGTTGTTATTGTTATAAACAGCCTCCTGGTGCTTCGGAGCTCATTAACTGTTTAATAACTGTAAACAAAGCCGCCAAAGATTGAGAAAAGATGTACAGGTTCGTAAGTGCTGGCGTAACTGCTTCGTGAATCTAGCCCCTGGATGATATCGAGGAACGTTTTTGAAAGTTGTGATGTGGTGCCATAGTTTCTCGGGTTTGGTGATATTATTTTATTTGTAAATTAGAATTAACGAGAATTGATATCAGGAATTGCACGGTGTTAATTGAAGTTCCTGTCATTCATTTGTCTCGGTAATTATGAAGTTTAAAATTAATAAATAATAATATTGCAATTACATTCTGGTCACCTATTAGTGTTTCCGAAGTTCAAGCTAAATATACTACATGTATCTTCACGTCACGCACTGCAGTACTAAATCACACATTTGATGTGCCTGTTCTACTGTCAGTATGCTCTATAAGAGTTAGTTTAGGTCAGCATTTACTGATTACTCATAAGTCATACTGCAAGCAGCGGCGTCTAACAGTAAATGTATCATTTTTAATTTTCTAAACAAAATTATCATCTGTCATTTTTGACAATGTATAATGTCTTTAAATTTAATTCCACAAAATATTCACCACATTATAAGCCTTAATAGATAACTTATTACAGGAGTATCTTGAAAGGGGTTTAGTTCATGGTAATTAATCACACAACTTGTCATTTTGTTAATTTCATAGACCGTCCACTACGGTCACAATGACAGCTTCAATAATAATATTTCTGTGGAGCCCGATTTTCCTTTTGGCTTCCTGAAGGTATCTTGGCCAGACCCAGAACAAGACCCATCTCAGTGAGGCGCAGGAAGCGAGTGACAATTCACTACCCCACCAGGCAGCCTCCAGAAAGTCAGCGAAGCTTTACAAGCAACTGGAGGGTTCACAGAAAATGAACCCTTAAAATCGCCAAACAACTGCAAACAGTTCACACGGAACAAGGGATTCACTCAAACTAACTCGAAACTCGTTAGTACCGATCGCTACCACCATGAGGTCTGGCCCCCTGTCCTCTGCTGACTCCCCTACTCGGTTCTGTTGTTGCTGATATGGTAGTGACTGCTGCGTGTAGTGGGTCTGCCAGTCGTGGGCAAGTCCTCCTCTGCTTGCAGCCAAGTGCTAGCCATCTTCATTTGTCCTGCAGGGCCGTTTGCTTCTTGTTGTGCTCCTTTATTTTACTGTTAGCTTCACATGTTTTCTTTTTCTCCAGTTTGTTGTGTGAGCTTGGCTTTTGTTGCGCTTCGGGATGCATGCATTCAAGGTTTTCTTCCCTGGTTGCCCAGGGCTGCTCCTACAGTGACAGTGTCATTTTCTCTGGTGTCTGAGAGGCCAGTCCACCAGGGTGGAGAGCTGTGCCCTGGGCTGCTCATGGATCTCTTGACTCCTTTGTTTGAGCCCATGTTTAGGGGTGTTCTGATGGTTGTATTGGGGCACAATGGGGGTTAGTGCTGTTTTTATTTGGTGCGCTGTGGCTGTCATTCTTTGCCTGGTTGTTCTGGCAGCGTTTAGTGTCTTTCCAGCAAACGGGCCCAGTGCCAGGTGTACCTGCTTGGTTAGCAACCTTCAGGCTCATTTGGGTCTTTGACGTGGTCCATTATGACCGTCAAACCTGAGCTCACGGAGTGTGCACTCGATGGGTGCTCATCGTCTTTGGTACCTGGTAATTATCATCCTTTCTGCCTCCGCCATGGTGCCTGCCGGGTCACCTATGCCCTTGAGTCCAGTGAGGTTTGTTCTCACTGGGTCTCTGCCCTCACTGATTCAGCTTCGGGTTTGGAAGCTTTTGAGGTGGGTGCCACTTTAAGAGCTAGGTTTGATCGAGTTAGGTGTTTGCGGTATATTGATTATCTGGATGCCTCGGAGTTGGCCTCTATGGTTTTAAAGACCCAGAATTGAAGGTGTTGGTGACCTCCACCCTGACTAGTCTGCACCACCACCTCCTTTCCCTCCGAGTATGGTTCTCCCTGCTACTGGTCTTCTCCTCTCATTCCCGCACGGAAGTATCCGATTGTTTCAGAGTTGGATCAGGGTTTAGCTTGAGGTTTCGGTGCATTCACCTTTATAACTCCGCATCCCACCCACTCCAGACTTTCTACTTGGGAGGACATCTTTCCATTGCAGGTGTTGGGTGAGGACTTTGGCTCTGCCCTAGACTATTTGGGAGCTTTAATTACAGGCTTGTGCAGCTGGTGGGGATGGGGGTGCTTGAAGAGAGTCCATGGATACCTTTCAACCCATCTTGGACCTTGGTTTCCTATGCAGAGGGTCCTTTGCTTCAGGGGGAGGATTTTTATTATCCCTTTCTATGTATGATAGGATTGCTTGGCTGCTTCCCCCTCGGGTTCGGTTCTGAATCCCCTTTTGTGCCTTGGAGGCATATTTTCTGGAGGTTTCCTTTTCACCTTCAGTGGTTCACGCAGACTTGTTTCATACCTCCTGCAGCCTCTTTTCGCTGATGGGCTCAGCCTCATTTGAGTCGAGGTCTGTCATAGATTATTGGCTGCAGTGTAAGGTTTTGGGTTCATCCTGACCAGCAGACAACCACCCCCCCCCTTTTTTATCTTTGGGGGGAAGGGGGCATGGCAGGGGGTCTGTCAGACTCGTATGCTTGATTTGCAGGAGGCAAGTTCCGACTCTCGGGTGTTCTTGGGAACTGCTGCTTTTGCTCTGATCTGGGCAAGTGGCAGCTCCATATGCAGTTGCCAGTGCTGGCGGGACTCTTATTACAGAAGACCACAGGATGCATACACACTTGGTGGGGGTCTTGTGAGAGTCCTTGTGAAGTGGGGCTCTGTGCAACTGAGGATGTGGTATTGCTTGGTTCTACCCTGGGTGTGGAGGCCTTGTGGCCTGGGGTTCCAGCCTTGCCAAAGATGTGCTCCCCCTATCCTTCGGGAGGTGATGGCGGCATTTTATCTGGCTCACCTCGTATGTCGACAGTCATTGTTGGCCTGGTTTTTCGAGTCAACTTGGTCCCTTACCCCCTATGTCAACCTCCCCTTTTTCACTTGTCGTTTCAGAAGATGCCATTGCCCAAGTTTTTTTGTCTGCTGTGGCGTTTTCTTGCCCCCCCCCTATTAACCATTGTTTTGGGGTTGTCACCCTCCCTTCCTTTCGGAGTCAATTTGGTAAGGTGGGGGACCCTGCCTGTTGTTGGTCAAGGTAAGTCTATGGGTTGGTCTGATTCATGAGCCATTGCTCTTCCTGCTGCCAATTTCTCATCAGCATAGCACCTGTTGGTTATCTCTCTCTCATCTCATTAAAAGAGTGGACCATCGACGACACGTTTTTCCATTTGGCTCTGCATAACGTTTGGCCTCCCCGAGGTGGATCTCTTCGTGTTATGTCGGCATGGAACTGGTGCCTTCCCTCCTATGTGGCTCCATTCCCTGATTGTTAGGCTCTCGGTGGATGCCTTTCAACTGGATTGGTCAAGGTAGAGGTTCCTTTACCTTTTTCCTGCTGGTTCATCTGTTTCTCTGGGTTTTGTTCATTTAAAAGTCATACTCGGGGAGGGTAATCCTTCTGGCTCCTTGGTGGCTAATCCAGTCTTCGTTTCTGGAACTTCTTGTCTGGTGTCAGAATCTTATCGAGGCTCTGCCTCTTTCAGTAGATCGTGCTGATGATGTATTTTGCCCATTTTTGATGATGTATTCTGCCGTATGCATTTGGAGTGTTTGGTATGGGTCTGTGGCCTCGTGTGTGGTTAGCAGGAGGCTGGTTTGTTGGTGTCCCACTTGCATCGTTCTTAGCATTGACAACATGAGGGTTGCCTCTCTCTCGTTTCGTCACTTAAACTCATTTTTCTTGGGTTTCATTCAAGTTCATCCTGCTCTTTTTGTCTTGGTTATTTTTTTATTGGTATCTCATGCCTAATATTGTTGCCCCTTATCATCTGACATTAGTGGAACTCTTGGTGTTTGTATTTAGCATCAAGGCCTTCTCAGAGCTGTTTTCGTGCATTGATTCACCTCCGGCTGGCTCATGCTCCTCCTGAGCTGTCCTGGTCTCTTGATTGGGTTTTGGTCTCTCTCTTTACCTCAGTTTACAGTGCCTTTTCAGCTTGTGATTTCTTTCTCACGACTGTGTTTTTGTTGGCTCTTGCCTCTGGCTGTAGGGTTTCGGAACTTCAGCCTCTATTCCCAAGGCTCTTTTTGGACTTGGTTGGTAGTTTGTTCGTTTGCAGTCCTCTTTTTGATGTTGAATAAGTTGGCTGGCTTTTGGAGGGGCACTTAGATGATTGATGCTTGGTTTTGCTGGGGTGCTTAATTTGCTAGTGGCACCACTGGTTCTGTTTCAATGGAAGCCTTGTTGGTTGACTCTGGTACCTTGTTCCCCCTGTTCCATGGCTTGAATTTCCCAGGTAGTCAGAAGTGTGCAACCCTCCAGTCTGCGAGCTACCCTCAGGCACATGATCACAAATGCACAGATTTAGTAACAGTCTTCAGAATGTCGTGGGATGATATTCGAGCTCGTGGATGGGGAGAGGGGGGGGGGTTTGCCATATTGATTCACCTGAGGGCCATTAACACTAGTGGCCTCGACGAGCACAGGAAGCTGGCGGTTTGTCGAAGGTGCCCCCATTTGCCTTGATCTTTTCCAGTTGGACTTTAAAATTATAAGTTTTGGCATATACGGCTTCGGCGGGTAGGCGGTTCAGTGGGTTAAAATCCTGTGGGTGAAAAAGCATCTGTTCTCAGTCCTACATTGTGGCTTGTTGAGCTTGAAACCGTTGCTCTTTGTTTGTTACGTCTGACCTTGTGAAGAAATTGTCCGGATCAACATCTTCCAAATTGTTCAGTATTTTAAACATTTCAATGAGATCCGCCCTGTCATGCCTGTTTGCAGTGTTGTTAGGCCAGTGGCCCTCAACCGTTCCTGACAGGCGAGTTGACTGAGCTCTGGAATGATTTTTGTTGCCCGGTGTTGCACTTTCTCCAGAGCAGATATGTCTTTCTGAAGATGTGGTATCCATGCTTGGGTACA
>WNGS01163947.1:14343229-14407761 GCA_020271785.1 Procambarus virginalis | reverse complement strand
GTAATCCAGATGGAGGCACGCCAGAGATTTCCGTGACACCCAGTGTATGGTTCCTTGACACCCAGTGTATGGTTCCGTGACACCCAGTGTATGGTTCCTTGACACCTAGTGTATGGTTCCTTGACACCCAGTGTATGGTTCCTTGACACCCAGTGTATGGTTCCTTGACACCCAGTGTATGGTTCCTTGACACCCAGTGTATGGTTCCTTGACACACAGTGTATGGTTCCTTGACACACCTAGTATATGGTTCCTTGACACCCAGTGTATGGTTCCTTGACACACACAGTGTATGGTTCCTTGACACCCAGTGTATGGTTCCTTGACACACACAGTGTATGGTTCCTTGACAGGAGCAGAAGCCCTCTCCATCCTGTACATTCATATATTTCATTCATTCATTCATTCCTGTAGTGCATATCCACTAGCTATACTCCTATTTTTGAGGGAAAGTGCGAGTTGTGCTTGTTGATGTCCTAATGACCTAACACTATTCCATGAGTTAAACCGCCGGGCTTACCTTACATGTGAGCAAACACTATGAGGGAGAGGAAAGTGAACATAATCAATCCGTTCTGTACCAAGAAGAGATACGCAGTAGATGAATTTGTTTCAGAAAGTTCAAAACACTTTAGTTGGCAAAATATAATACAGCCGAGAGTCCAGCAATAGTTGGAATTCAAGGAAAATTTAGCATTCACAGGTACCTCCACTTCTGCGTGGAGTTCGGACCTTTATGGAGTTAGGCGTCCGCGACAGGCAGGTACTATACTTGGGTTACTGGCTAATTCTCAAATGCCAGTACACTATTTGGTGTCCACTTTATATCGCGTCAAGTTCCTCCCCCAGTGGGTAAAATATGCACTAGCAACGTTAATTCAACGCTGAATGGTTCTTCAACGTTGAATTAACATTACTCGTGCAGATTACGCCCATTGTGTCACAACCACCATAAATATTTCCCAGGACGCTAGGCTACCGACGATAAAAACTTAACACGACCAATACTGTGTGTACGTAGTGGGGAATGCAACTACTACGTCAAACTCCAAACCAATTTGGGTTATTGCGTTGTGCTGGTCTGGGTTTCAGGCGTGTCCCCGCACACCAACAAGGTGCCAACTCTCCCGCGCTAATTCCTGTCGCTTCATCCACCTTTTTGTCAACTATTGCACCTTTTCACAGGTCTTTTTTTTATCATTTTCATGCATATATTGTTTTTTACTCGTGCAGAATACCAAGATATATTTAAGTTTATAGAACTGCAATTATTTTCCTATATTTAATAAAGACTCAGATTCTAAATTCTTTGCTATGGCGAAAAAACGGAAAAATTAACGCTGAAACTATAATAAATGCAATCAAATCATGTCATACAGTGGGAATACTCATGGAAGTAGCCATGTAAAAAGAAGAGCTGGAACTACCAGTGTAGGCTACGCTATGCGCGATGGCCCTCAAGTCGCTATTGGTATGTTTCAGCCCTTGATTATAATGTGTAGTCATTTTCTGTTATTACCAACAAAGGTTCTTGCGAATGGTAAGGTAACTTCGTTGAACATAGTCATTAGTACCACTGAACATAGGCTTCAGTGCGTAGTCTATGTAGTATGTGGGTGAAGAATTAACAGTTGCGATTCAAATAGCAACCTGCCTCAGGCCAGGCTCGTTAAATCAGCGGCCATCCCCCCAACATGCATTCCGTAATGTTTACGTATTGTCAGCCCGTCCTCATAAACAAAGGTCAAAGTCCAATCATTCACCCCCCAAACCCTTAATTTATGAATGAAAAACGGTTTACACACGACTCACAACTGATGACATTCGAACACTTCCGGAACAAGTGCTTCACTGACGACTTTTGTTCGAACCACAACGCTGTAAATAATTCACCCACGAATTACAAACACAAATAATCGCCAACAGAACCTAAACACCTAACTTTACCTAACCTATGCCTAAATATGCACAATATGTTAATATATAATAATATTTATTTACATTTGAGAAAAGTGGTATCGAAATTTAAGTTCGATAACATAATTCGTTAATTGCTTATAAATGCTATTTGTCCTGTATTGTATTATTTTAATTTTTATTAAATATTAGAATATATTTATTCTGTCTCCAGTGTTAAAATGCAGGGAATTTATTACGTACGCATTAAAGAACCATCACTCACGCTCTGACTGCCAATATGGCCGCCAGGTTCTTGTGTCCGTCTACATGGGGTAAACACGGGTTCCGGTGCTTGCCATTCTACACCAGGAAATTGCTTGTTAATCGCAGAATCATCACTTCAAACCTGTTCTGAATATCCTTAGACTATAAGAGGTAAGCATTTTCCCGTTCAAACATCCGAATGTGAGTGACAGGGTAACATTTGTCCTTGTCTTGTACTCATCCCACATCACCAGTATTACCGCCTTCGAGGTTTCGCTAATTCGCATTATGTGTGGATCCGCTCATCACAGCTCGCTGATTTTTGCGTTGGTGTGGATTTTGCCAGTGTGTGTGTGGGGGGGGGGGGCTGCATCACCTGGGCCTGGTGTTTTCATCTCATCCTTTAGGCCTATGCGAGTCCAAGTTCCCGCCGACCCCCAAAGACACACTCATAAATTTTAATGAATTGTGTATTTAAAATCATTCAGAATATTCTCAGATGCATATTATTATTATTATTATTATTATTATTATTATTTATTAAAATTTGGTATAAAGTTAGGTGGTTAGGTTCTATTGGCAATTATTTGAACTGCTTCGCCTACGGGCACTTCAAAAAAGCTGGAACATAATTAGTCATGTAAAAAGTGTTTTTTTGTTCATAAATAGGAAGGTTTGGCGGCCGGATTCATGAAATTTATCCATTGATTTCAGAAATGGCTGATGAAAATTGACTCATAATATATCAGTAGAGCAGTTCTCAACACAGCAGTGTTGAGAACTGCTGTGGCCTATCAAAACGCCTAATCCGCGTAGGATAAATGTAATTGCCATCAGAACAAATACAACAAACCAAATATATCTTGGATATAACTATATACAAAACTATGATATACAGTATTATATTTTTAAGATTTTTTTTATTTAACCGCCTGGAAAAAATGAGCTCTTGTGGACAGTCGCAGCTTGGACGAGGATAGCCTGAATATAGGTTAAGGCAGGACTCAGGAGCTAGAACTCCATATAGCCTATGTCTTTTCTCGAGTCAAATGAGAAAGTGATGCAAAGGTTTGTTGAACTTTCAAACGGTGTCCGAATGCATATCGAACAGTTTCGATCTTGGGGTTACATAATCAATTCACATGATAATGTGTTATTTCCATTTAGAATTTCAAATACATTGTGCTGAATGTATCTCACTGATGTTGAATGTCAGCATCGTATATGGTTCATATCCACAACAAGGAAAAAAAGTTGAGATTTTAGTAGCCAACAAACACCTTGAGGACTTGGTTACGCTCAAATAATTGTTCACCTCTGTGATTTATAGTGTCAACACGAAAATGAAGTTCGTGTGTTAGTTTTCACAATGAAAATTCGTTACATCTATGGCTCGGACGCACTCACACGGAACGAGTTATTAATATTTCCGGGATTGATGTACGCACGAGAAAACGATTATGCATCTTAGTCTTGCACATACTCGTAGTGAATAAATTTCGCATCTCATGGACTCCGATGAGCTTGGAAAATATAAATTGGATAAGAATGTAAATTGTTTTCAGTAAAAAAAAAAGTTAAATCGATAGGCTTAATAGCAAAGTCTAAAGGAAATCTAGGTCGTTTCAGGGCTTCTATACGCTAGGGCTAGATTGTTCCAAGTCATGAGTGTAGCTGTGTGGCATCGAGAGGTGAGGGGAGCAGCAATCATAGGATGTGGAAGCGGGAAAACAAGAAGCTGGGATTAAGGCAAACGGAATTGTTGATGAAATGATGAAAGCGTGAGTGAACAGCTTGTCAGACTGGTAAAAACACTGGAATGATGTTAAAGCGCTAATTAATTGAATGTTAAACTGGAAGAAAAGTATGAATAAGTTATGATGATTAAGCTAACAAATTATAATGTAAAATGAAATAATGTTTTAAAGGTTAATATAAATATAAAATATCTATAAATTGCAGTATAAAAAATATAATTGTTAAAACGGTAGTAAGAGTTATAGAGTAAGGTAAAGAAATTATATATATTTTGGTCACTCAGTATACAATCTATAGGTTCATACAATAGAATATAGTATGATCAAGCCTGGCCACGGGCCGGGCTTTGGGAGTAGAAAAACTCTGAGAACCCCATCAGGCAGGTATCAAGCAGGTATGATATACATTTGTAGAGCGTGGGTTGTTAGAATAGTATATAACAGCCTCGCAGCAAAATGTTTGTGTATTGGAAGAGGAGTTAAGGAAATATCTGCACTATGAGGGGAATATCAGCCTGTCGAAAGTTGTAGGACAAATGCTAGGGTTAGCCTCAACCAACTTTGCAGGGAAATTGGTCCGGAGTACAGTACAGACATAGGCTGGTCGGAGTTGTCCTAAGCTAAATGCTTAGGATTTTATAGATACCCCCGTATGTGATTTTCATGAAGTCATGTGAAGTATTTGTGTGATTCCCCAAACGTTTTTAGTGGTTGTAAGAAAGTATTTCCCGGAACCCATAAAGTGGTTTCAGTGCTCTCAATAATAAATTTTGAGAGGAGAGGGGTAATGGGGGGAAAAAGAAGGGGGACCAAGGAAAATTAAAGGGAAGAGTGGAGAGGGGATGGGAAAGGTAGGAGGGGGGAGGGAAGTAAGGGGGATGTGGAGAGAGGGGGGATAGAGACACGACAAACCCGGGCACCGCCAGGTACCCATCCTAGTGTTTATATATATATATATATATATATATATATATATATATATATATATATATATATATATATATATATATATATGCGAACAAGCCTGAATGGTCCCAGGACTATATGCAACTGAAAACTATAGTTGCATATAGTCCTGGTATATATACCAGGTACCTGGTTTGTATATATATATATATATATATATATATATATATATATATATATATATATATATATAATATATATATACAAACAAGCCTGAACGGTCTCCAGGCATATATGCAACTGAAAACTCACACCCCAGAAGTGACTCGAACCCATACTGCCAGAAGCACTATGCAACTGATGTACAGGATCCCTTAACCACTCGACCATTCGATGGTAATCAGAGTGCCGGTGGGAGGATGGGGAATTAGCTTCGGCTACCATCCTCTTTTGTCCGGTCGTGATTGTCGAGTAGTTAAGGGATCCTGTACATCAGTTGCATAGTGCTTCTGACAGTATGGGTTCGAGTCACTCCTGGGGTGTGAGTTTTCAGTTATATATATATATATATATATATATATATATATATATATATATATATATATATATATATATATATAATATATAATATATATAATATATAAAATATATATAATGTTTCTTTTTACTGTCAATGGTAATTGAAAAATCTCTTCTACAAAATTCATTTTTATTTCTAGTCTGACGCGACGCTTGAACGCGTTTCGTAATAACTTATTACATTTTCAAAGACGTCAAAAAAAATGTTCAAATTTTCAAATGTCAAAAAAATTGACACATTTTCAAAGGTCTTTGAAAAGGTAATAAGTTATTATGAAATGCGTTCAAGCGTTACGTCAGACTGGAAATAAAAACGAATTTTGGAGAATTGATTTTTCATTTACCATCGTCAGTAAAAAGAAACATAAGAAATATTGAGAAAATTCGTGTTAGAATTATTAATCTTACTTTTTCGGTCATATTTAACAACACACACACACACACATATATATATATATATATATATATATATATATATATATATATATATATATATATATATATATATATAAATATATATATATATATATATATATATATATTATATAATTTATATATATTATATATATATAATATATATTTATACATATATAATAATATATATGTATAATAATATAATACAATATAGATGTCATGTCTGTGACGGTAAAAAGCATGCTTTTAAAAAAAAAACTTTTTCATGTGAGAAATCTTCGAAACCTCTTTACTGATTGCTTTGAAATTTTGACACAACGTTGCATTCGAATAGGCGCGTCTTTTTATATACCAACTTTATGCGTGCCTCACCTGTGACAGGAAAAAACAAGTTAAAAAGAAAAAAACCGCGCCATTTGTTGGACGTAAGAGCAACACATGTTGTAATCTCCAAAAGTTCTTCACCGATTGCTTTGAAAATTTGACACAATGTTCCATTCGAATACGCGCGCGTTTTTATATACCTACTATATAGATGCCACCCTTGTGACAGGTAAAAACATGCGTTTTTTAAAAAACAACACCATCTGTTGCACATAAGACCAACATATGCTATTCATGCTATGTTATAATTCCATTTCAATGTTTCCGATTATATTGATAAATGGAATTTTTATAAATTTCGATTTATTTTCATTTTGATTTAATTATTTTGTATGACATTGTGTTAGAATTGAGCTTTTTTGTTTACCATACTGTTCATTTCGTGAGTATAGTTTATTTTTTTATTTTTATGCACATATGTAAGACCAATCCTGTAGTATGCGGCCCAGCATGGAGCCCGTACCTTGTCAAGCACAAGACGAAGCTGGGAAAAGTTCAGAGGTATGCCACTAGCTAGTCCCAAAACTAGAGGCATGAGTTACGAGGAAAGGCTGCGGGAAATGCACCTCACGACACTGGAAGACAGAAGAGTAAGGGGAGACATGATCACTACCTATAAAATCCTCAGGGGAATTGACAGGTAGATAAGGATAACTATTTACACTGGTAGTACGCAAACAAGGAGGATAGGTGGAAACTGAGTACCCAAATGAGCCACAGGGACGTTAGAAAGAAGTTTTTCAGTGTCAGTAGTTAACAGGTAGAATGCATACGCAGTGATGTGGTGTTGGCTGACTCCATATACAGTTTCAAATGTACATATGATAGAGCCCAGTAGGCTCAGAATCTGTACACCAGTTGATTGACATTTGAGAGGCGGGACCAAAGAGCGAAAGCTCTACCCCCGCAAGCACAAATAGGTAATACAAACACACGCACACACATACAAGTTTCGAAACCTTGAGCAAACTTTAAATAATAATAAAAAAGTAATCCAAGGCCCATGAGATCGAGTTAGGCTACGAACTCGTGCTTTATAAATTTCGAATTGTCATAGTACCCAAAAAATCTGGAATTTAGGCTTTCATAACCAGAGGCGACCAGCGCTGGTAACGTTCCAGTTCATGGCCCAGGTTTATTTATCACTGGTAAAACTTGTGTAGGTAATGTTGTCAAACAGTCTTGTTGCAGGGGCGGGGCCGGCCGATAACTCAATCCAACTGGTCCATTGGACCATTGTTGCCGGAATACTGTATGTGTTTTCACTTTTCTGGCTCGACAGAAGAAACTTGCACTTTTTAGAGTAAATTGTGAATATAATGTTCTGTTGTCATTAATAAGCGGCCAATATGGAAAGAGAAGCCTGGCTGTTAATACCAGAATTCATTATTGCAGCATCACTCAAAATGATCGAGCCAATAACAACAGTTGATGACAGGTGTACCTGGGGATGAGACAGAGGCTAACATCTTCTAAAGGTTGCATGATCAGTCTAAATTCTGCTAACATAGTAGCAATCACAATGTAACATCCCCCCCCCAAGTGTTCGCTTTTCCATGTCGGTGACGGCAGTTGCAACCCAACAAAAAATAGTGGGTGAACAATTTTACCCCCTCTCGTCGGCCACTTTCAGTGTGCGTGCATGTGTGTGTGTGCGCGCGCGCGCTTCTGCTTGTGTGCTTTTAGGAATGTACTCACCTAGTTGTGCTTGCGGGGGTTGAGCTTCGGCTCTTTGGTCCCGTCTCTCCACAGTCAATCTACTGGTGTACAGATTCCTGAGCTTCTCGAGCTCTATCATATCAATATTTGAAACTGTGTATGGAGTCAGTCTCCACCACATCACTTCCTAGTGCTTTTGTCATTTATTAACTACTCTGACACTGAAAATGTTCTTTCTAATGTCTGCGTGGCTCATTTGGTACTCTGCTTCCACCTGTGTCCCTTTGTGCGTTTATCACCCGTGTTAAATAATTCACCCTTGTCTACCCTGTCAATTCCCCTGAGAATCTTGTATGTGGTGATCATGTCTACCCGAACTCTTCTGTCCTTCAGCGACGTGAGGTGTATTTCCCTCAGCCTTTCCTCGTAACTCATGCTTCTTAGTTCTGGGACTAGCCTAGTGGCATACCTCTGAACTTTTTCCAGCTTCGTCTTGTGCTTGAGAAGGTACGGACACCATACTGGGGCCGCATACTCTAGGATTGGCCTTACATATGTGGTATACAAGGTTCTATACTGTGTCCTGTGTGTGTCTTCAGCGCATGCGTGCGCTTCTACATGTGTACTTAGTGCGTGGACTTCAGCGCATGGATGTGTATTTTGCGTGTGTGTATATGCTTCTGATTGTGTACTTCAGCATGTGTGTTTGCTTCTGCATCTATTTGTGTGTGTACTCGCCAACATGTGTTTGAATGTGTTTATATTTCTGTGGTTTTGAATCTGTTAGTGGCTTTGTGTACGGCGATTTGATTTGATATATTGCACGTAAACTGATGGGTGGTCTTAAGTGTGGTCGCTCATTTGTGCTTGCGGGAGTTTAGCTTCAGCTGTTGGATACTACCTTTTAGCTTTCAGTCGATTGATATACAGGTTCCAGAGTCAATTGGACACTGTCACATCTACATTTAAACTGTGTAGCCTATGAAGACTGGCTTCCTTTTTTTTTTTTTTTTTTGCGTTCTACTTACTCTGACACTGAAACAATATTTTGCCTTTTTCCTGCATAGTACAGTAGCAGCCAAAACGTGTCAAATTGAAACTATGGTCAATTACATGTATTCCAAGTAAACCAATATCACCCTATGTGGTGGTTTTCTAACTCGTTTTTCCAGCGTTACGTTGTCCTATACTTTCTGAGGGTTTAGATTTAGTTTGATCAGGTTTATATTTGGTTGTATTAAAATTAGGTTACATCAAAGTATGTTGGTTAATTTGTTAGGGGCATGAAATGGGGTGTTCGTCGTTTGAGCCCCCTAATATAACTAACCCAATCTTAACCAGTTTTGCCCACTTGAGTCTAGAAGCCTGACTGAAGAATGGAGCAAGTTAGTAGATGTACTTTGTGTACTTGGAAAACAAGATGATAATATACTTGAATTTTACATGATTCCATTTTTACTAGTCTATTTCAATCATTCATTACCCAAGAGTGTCTGCCTGTCCGTCTGTCAGTGCTATTAATTCCTTCATTGTCCATCTGTCCAAGGTTGTAGGCTATGTGCTTGAGGTTAGCCTCGGTATTTTATATTTGGTACACACAAGGTGTGAGACGTCGTTATAATGTTAATCCGGCTCTGGTTTTAGATGTAAAACCTGAGAAAATGTTCACCTGTCACCAACACCGGGAGTTGCATGTGCATAATTTACGATTTATTAGATTCTAAGGTAATAACTTAGGTCTTAAAAGAAAACATCTCGGTCATGATGTCAATGATGTTAGAATGTAGAAGACTAACCTGGGAAGGCAACCGATGCCACCCCGATGTTTTTAAGAAGTAAATGTTATAGTCGTGCAGGTTAACATTATAGCAACTGCTACAATTCTTATTACCGACGAATGAGGCCTGGGAGGACATACGTTGAAAACGCGCGTGTTCGTAATAAAGTAAAGCACAAGTAATAAAGCGTATTTTTTTGTTTTAATGGAAATGTGTTTTTGTAGATTTTTTCTTCGATTATAGCCACGAGTTCATTTTAAATTACTGTGTAAATAAACAGCATCAAATGGACATATTTTACTTTGTTTTATGATTGTCCGGAATTTATCCATATTCACTTAAACGTCTGGAAATATATATGGATATGCCGACCTCCGCATTGTTAAGAATAGTCATCTGAAGGTCGCTGCAATCAGAAATACCTAAGAATCTCTTAAGAGCGGTTGAGTGCCCCAAATAAGAGCTTGGCTGGCGTCATTTGGACGCCATATTGGAATGACCAGCATACAGCTCCAGGAGTGTATAAAATATGTTAAAAATTAAGTCCCTTCTGAGAAGCCTCGTGTACATAAATATGATAAATATGAAATATTTGAATTAAGGCTTCATTTTACTCGGAGGAGCATCACAGTGCTAGTTATAAATGATTAAATATGACAAATTACGGTAGAAAAGCTATGCACTCATATACTGTATAGCCTAAACCACTGACCGATTCAAATATAATTTAAGCCTATCGTCCTAGCTAAACCCACCACGAGTAACATAAATATCGACATTAGCGGCAGGGAAAAGCCATTCCAATCTGAACCACCAAGTAATATCCACAGAATTAGCCACACTACAAACCAAACACGGCGGCAGTATTGATCACTACTAGACAAATTTCAAGCTATTGATGCCTTCGATTGACAAATAGTTGTTGCAGTGGTGGGCCTCGAGTGCTTTGTTTACATCCACCAGACTCTGTTGTGGGAGTTTCTTTGTAGCGTTGATGGAGGGTGGGGATCAAGCATGATTAGTGATGTGGGGGTGAAGATCACGCAGGATTAGTGATGGGAGGTGGGGATCACGCATGATTAGTGACGGGGGGTGAAGATCAAGCAGGATTAGTGATGGGAGGTGGGGATCACGCATGATTAGTGACGGGGGGTGAAGATCAAGCAGGAATAGCGATGGGAGGTGGGGATCAAGCAGGATTAGTGATGGGGAGTGAGGATCAAGCAGGATTAGTGATGGGGAGTGAGGATCAAGCAGGATTAGTGATGGGAGGTGGGGATCAAGCAGGATTAGTGATGGGAGGTGGGAATCAAGCAGGATTAGAGTTGCCTGTTGCTCTGCCACCTATGTGTTTACCGGGCGGGAGCCTTCCGTCCTCTCCAGCGCCCCCATCGTCACTAAATACTAAACCTAACCCAGGATCCAACAATTTTGCGAGCAGCTGTGAATTTTAGTACACCAGTTTTTGGTCATATGGGATTTATACGTCAAAATGCGATGTACTGTTCGAGAGGGCGAGTTGCGTGGAGACCTGTATGTTACCCATTTTCTTTCACGTGGGAGTTGAGCCGTCCCAGTGGCTGTTTGCTGGAGGCCAACCGGCTTCTTTAGTGGAAGAATTGGCATAAAACCGGAGGTTTATCGGGGACCTGGATGAATCGGACGGCCAGTCCGGATAGTGTGCCTTTGTTGGGTTTGTGTCAAGGGTGCACAGGAGGGCAAGCATCCCAGTAGAGTCCTAGGTTTACCATTCAGGCTTCTCGCGTTCATTCAACACTAACTACTGCCCCATTTTGCCGTTGAATGTAATGATATTTAAGATATCCATGATGATATTTAAGAATGTCTTATGAGTGGAAGGAACATTCCATTTTCCAGGTAGACACATTCACCTGGCCCCTCGTGGTAATTGTACTGGCCCTCTACGTATTGCTCAAATTAATTTTGACAGTCGCACCCTCCCGACCTCGGATGTTCTTTGGGGGCAAATATTCTGTCCAGGAATATGATCTCTTTCTCCTCGTCTGTGCAATACTTGCTAAAGGTTGATCATGGGACTTGTAGAAGTGTCATGTTCTTTTGCTCACTTTGTGGCTTGTCGGACCATGTTAAGTCTTCTTNAACCTACATGTGCCGCCTGCCTCGCGAGACTAGCATCTTCACAGTTGAACTTTATGCAATCTTGTATGTACAGTACTTTGTCACTGCTTTCCCGACGTCAATGTCATGTGGTTGACTCCCGCAGTGCCCTCATGGCCCTGGAGTCATTTAACCCTATGCATCGTATGGTGGTCGAAATTCAACAATGTCTATTTCTTATCTCTAGCAGATTAAGGCAGTTGAGTTTTGCTAGGTTCCCAACCATATTGGTATTGCCTTAAATAAACTGCGGACATTACTGCTAAGGAGGCTGTCCATACTTGCTCTATTTCCAAAAAAGATGTCCTTATTCAGACTTTTATCCAGTTATTCATTCCTCAAGCCGAGACCGCTGGCAGGGTAGCTGGTCTGAGCGTTACAGGAAACAACTGCGCTAACATATCTCCCTGACCGTCCTCCTACCACCGTAAATAGACGCTAGGGAACGGCTTTGGCTAGATTACGTATTGGCAATACACGCTTAACTCATAAACATTTATCGGAACACTGCCCTGCTCCTTGCTGTCTAAACCCCACTGCACCCCTTGTGGACATGCGCCTCCTTGTGGAATGTTCCGATTTTCAGGACGATCTTGCTTTCCTGATGTCCTTCGACAAAATCCATGGAGAATCTAATACCTTTGATGTCGCTTGCCTTATGCGTTTTTGTTCTCCCTTTGGCGTCTTGTGTGATATTTAGCGCCTTTTGAATATCCCGCGACACTGGTGGTGCTATATGGTCTCCCCGGCTTGGTGCCTTGTTTTGATAATTACTTACTGCTGATGTCACAACTGACACCATTGCTGCCACAGTTGACACATATGTTGATGTCACAGCCACTGTCAAGACAACAGTTGTTACCATTGCTGATGTTACAGCTGACATCGCTGTCACAGCTGATGTCACAGCTGACAGACATTACTGCTGAGGTCACTGCTGATGTCACAGCTGACATCACAGCTGAAACAACAGCCGACATAGTTACTGCTGATGTCACAGCTGACATCACCGCTGAAACAACAGCCGACATAGTTACTGCTGATGTCACAGCTGACATCACCGCTGATGCTACAGGTGAGCTGAGGACACTTGCTGACGCAGCCGATGACTGCAGCAGCTCTACAAATGACAGTTCCCACGCACATCAGTCTACGACCAGCATTCCTCGAAATAATTACCACACCCCACATTTAATTAAATATTTCCTAATCATTCCAGATGTTTGTGAACATACTTGCAAGAGAAGTCGGGAAAGTGTCCACCAGGAAACGAGACGGGTTGCAAACGAGTTGGAGCGAAGGAAGTAGTAATACACCACCTAATTTGCCTTCTCGAGTTTTTAATTAAATCAATATCCAGGGGGAAATGAAAGCTAAATACCTGGATACGCCCAGCTGGTGATGGGAGTTTGATTAAGTTAAGAAAAGTATTAATTAGGTATAAAATTCCTCGTGAAATTAGATATTAAGATGTGGTTGGGAACAGGAGAGGCTACGGGCTCCTACTTCATCTCTCCTCCCCTCCTGCCCTCTCCCGCCTCTCCACCCCGCGCCTCGGTCCGCCCTGGCCGGGGTGGGATTACTCTCGGTATGTATAATTAGAAGACGGGGATCTGTTTTCATTGCTTAGAGATTGATGAGGGATTAGAGTGGAACCAGGATTGGAAGTGACGGATAGGTTGACGGTGGTTAAGGACTTGTGGGAACGGAGGACTCCCGGCTGATGAGATTGGTCTGGGTGACGCCGGGCTGGCGGCTGTAGGAGCTCTGATTACAGCCAAACGAAGACGGTTTTAAACCAAAGAGGAGAGTGTTATGCCACACAGAGCCTATAGGACAAGGTCGGTTCTAAAACCACCATGATGGAGCACGTTCTTGTGTCTGAAGCCCATGAGTATGTACAGTATTTCACTTCTGTTACGGTTATCTCCTGTATAGCCGTAGATTCTGCCCGTTCCTTATCACCAACGTATCTGCATGCTCCAATATCAACTACAACAACAATATGTGTTGTCTAGACACGCTTCCCCCTCCACCCTACCTTCCACGAGAGATAGCACAACTGCCATCTAGCTAGCTCTCTTGACGTCTGATAAACTATCGTGATTGTAGTTATCTTGCTGGTTTTTAGTCTACAGCTCCAGAATTTGCGAAAAAAATGACGTTACACCCCGTATATAAAGGTTTGCCAGAGTCCAGCACAGCTTACGGGCTATTCATGTCCGTGCCACCTTTTGGGTGGCTTAATCTTCAGCAATCAATCAATCCAGCACAGCAGATTACCCTTCGAGTGCTCATTGCTTCAGCATCTATCCTCGCCCACGAGTGACGGTAGAGGCACATAGTATTTTGTATAAAGTATTACTTTCACCTTTGTTATTAACGTAAAATTCACATGTATATATTTCTATTTTGGTTGTGTTTAAGCCAAGTGGATAAGGGGTTGTGGTTTCATTAATTGTTACTTATTATTTTGTGTAAAATTAAAGTCATTTTTTGTTATATTAAATGTTTAAAGTTCTTATTCTCTTTGTTTTTTGCCCGCAATTGATACACAGTAGAGGACCCAAGCAGATTTATTTTTTGTTTTCTCTTTTTTTTTATTAATATGCGTTTGGCACACCACCTGCCAGAATAGGTACTGCTCTATTCCAGATCACGTCTCACTTCAGTAACCGGTCGAAAAGAATATCATTTTGTTATATCCTTGAACCTCGTCTTGATAAATTCAAAGAGAACATGGTAGCGTACTGGGAGGAGCAAGGCGAGTGCTTCCACCAGGATATACTGGACCGTGCCTGCCACTACCAACAACAATACGGGCTCACCATAGCCCGTGCTATTTGGAACTTCTTGTTCCAGGTAGCGAATCTTTAACAACAACAACAACAACCAACAACAGTGTAACACAACGTAATGAAAGACTGCCCGAAGCGCCACGCGTGATGCTGACTTTGCAAGAATGTATAAATACCGATATTATGTACTCTTACAACCCATTTTTGGAGGCTAATTCTTGAAAGTGATTTGTAGTATAATCTTAAATCTCGAAAATTATTAATTTCTAAAGCTTGTGTGATCATTTTTGTATAATTTAGTATAAATATGTTTGTTTTCATTTACATAATTTTTTTATTCACATTCTCACTGGAAAATAGGTAAATTTCAAAATATCGAAACGTTTAAGGGGAATAATAGACGTTTTCTATACGTTTGAGTTATAATTTATATATTTATTTCTTTATTATGCACCCCATACCCTTCTTCTTCTTGAGGTTATCTTGGGATGATTTCGGGGCTTAGCGTCCGCGCGGCCCGGTCCTCGACCAGGCCACCTTTTTTGTCCCATCCCCCAGGAAGCAGTCTATAGCAGCTATCTAACTCCCAGGTACGTATTTTACTGCTAGGTAACAGGGCATCAGGATAAAAGAAACTCTGCCCATTTGTTTCCGCCTCCACTGGGGATCGAACCCGGAACCTCAGGACTATGAATCCGAAGCGCTGTCCACTCAGCTGTCAGGCCCCATGACGTGGGCGGTGGTGGAAAGGGTTACAGAGGCACATATTGGGATCAGGAACTGAACCCCATAGTTCGTTTATCTAAGCAAGTGACAGTCTTGCGAAGCTTGTTACACAATTGTTAATATTACATACACATGTACATATATATACATCCTCGTACACAAATGCATATACATATCAATAGTCTTTTCGTATCACAAGTGATTCAACAAGAGGCTTACAACAGTCACTATACAAAGCACTTTACATCTATGGTGAGTCACACAGTTACTAGTCTTGCTGCACACCCACCCAACTGGGCGGCAGCTTTACAGTCACGAGCAGGTTGCACCTACAGTAAGCAAATTTTGGATACTTCACTAAGATTCCTGGCAGTACATCATCATAAATGAAGTACTTACACACTTCTTAGACACCATTGGTGGTGTTATCTCTGAATTCCGCTATTTTTTCACATTCCATTATATAATGACGCAAAGCTTGCGAATAGTTCTGCTGACAGAGTGTACATTTAGTCAAATGTACATCAGCAGATGTTATAAACTCCCAGAGGTACTTGTAGCCTAGCCTACGCCTAGCAGTGGTAACATCTAGAAGTCTGCTAACCTTATTGGCTGACCAATAGACGTGCGGTTCTTCCTGCATAATAGAATGACGATAGATTGAGTAACTGGTGTGAATTTCACTTTGTCTCAAGTTTAAGAGATCTTGTTGATGTTCCCGAAATATTACTGCCCTCAGGTTGCATAAGTAATAAGGAAATACCACTTAATACTCGGGAACAAACATTTTTTAATTGCAAAACGTTATTTCTAAAATATGATGGAAACGTAATCGATATTGCTTGCTTAGTTCGTGTAGTTTGTGATATCTCTAGCAGCACATTTTGACAATCACGTGACTTCTGGTGAATAAGGAGCACACCTTATGACGAGCACGATGGTATTTATGTGTATGGCTCCTTGACACACCTAGTGTATGGTTTCCTTGACACACCTAGTGTATGGTTCCTTGACACACAGTGTATGGTTCATTGACACACCATGTATTGGTCCTTGACACCCAGTGTATGGTTTNTGTTGTGGATAGCTGCGTGGAAAAGGGATAACGGTTGTTGATGAAAACTTCCCTTTACAGTGTTGTGACCAAACACACAATGTGTAAACAAGTTAAAGGTAGCTTTTACTCTCCTTAACTCCAGTCTATTTAAACTCTCTTCAAAAACATACAGACAGTTGAAGTGTTAAATGTTATTAACACTGAATACAATTGTAATTGTTTTTGTTGTCTGGGTTGGGTTGACTGACAAGATCTTCAGAATCCACCAATGTTTTGAGACTAAAGCAGTCATCATATCTTTGCCCAGCAACAAGTCATAAGATTTCAAGAACATCTTGGGTTCTTGAACTTGGCAAGAAAGCAGCAGCAGTAAGAGATGTCTTTTACTACTTGCTTTAACTACAGTATTCTCTGACAAAGACGATGCTAAATAGTCTATCTGCTTGGTGCCTTCTCTTACTAATTATGTTTACTGCTTCTACAGTATAAATATTATATTATTAGTGCATACAAGGAGTACTGGTAAACAGCTTGTAAAATTTCACTTTATGTGGGATGACAACTTAGCCCATAGACTGCTGTCTAATTATTTTTGTAGATTGAGTCCATAAGTTCATCAATCTTTCTTTGATCAACAGCATTGACCCAAGAATCAATCATTTGATGAAGCTGCATTAGTTGTCTGGCTAATTCAGATATGTTAAGAAAATGTTCTCAAGGGAATTTTGCCTTAGGTTTTGATCCTGTTGATGAAAGGATAGACTGCATACCGCGGTAATAAAAGATATTTTTTATAAGGGCTTCATGGCAAGTTATTCTTATTTTCATAAGCAGAAAAGGCTAGTGAAGCTACTTTCAGTCTTTGCTGCAGGATTTAACTATGTTTTGAAAAGACATTAGACTATTTGTGCAATAGTGATTTAGAATTTGAACTGATCCTGCATGACTTCACTTGGCCTTCAGTATATCAGTGAGTAAGCTAAAAATTCTGCCAGTTAATAAGAAGAGAAATAAGATTGTTGCCTTCATCTTGTATCTGTTTATAGTTCAATATATAATTAAATTGTTAACCAAATAATAATGCATGCACATATTATTATTTTACCCTGTTTCCCCATTTACATGGGATGGTGAGGTATTAGATGCAAGAGCACATTACTAACTGAAAGTAACACACCAGACCAAAAGAAAACTTTTCTACAATGCTGTAATAATGTATATTCATTATTCTGTATGTGGTATTACAGGTTCAGTAATCCTGAAGACTTCCTGATATATCCACATTAACATTAAAAACTAGTTGCTTAGACACTTTCTGGTAAAATTTGGCTTTAACCACTTAACTGTGTGGCCTCCAAATATGACCCCCCCCCCAGTGCACAGGAAATAAAATCTCTGGAAAAAATATTTTCTGTTTTGAAAGTGTCAAAAACCCTTCCCTGAGTATGAGTATAGTAACAGAAGGTCGAAATTGCACGTACTTTGGCTGCTATGGGATCTGTAAGTTCGTGCGTGACTTCATCATTCCCTGGTCACCCGTGGCGTATGCCCCCAGGGCTCAGTAGGGTGCTCGGGGCAGGATGTGCTAGTTGCCGCGAATATATTTTTGTTAATTTTCTACGCACAGTTCCAAATACATTTTATATGCTTTACATGCCAATCCTATGTATAATGAACACGTACACTATATTATGGCAGTAGAACATCCGTACTGTCCGAAGACACTGTGTTACGTGTATGACACGTGTACACATACCCGGCACATATTTCCATTGTATCATGCTAATTTATGCATATATACAGTCTATTTACACACTATCACATACTATATGCATTTACCATCAACACACTCGGAATGCCACGAGTGTCAGCTGCCACACCCTCACTCCTCCAACATCCAATCTCTCCCTCACTCCTGCATCTTACTCGCCAACATTGCTCCTCCCACCATACTGTTATTGTTTGTATTACACTATTTACACATGTTATGTATACCTAACTACATGGTTTTATTCACCAGAACTATGCAAGTAAGCCAGTATTGTGTCCAAACTTTACAGCGGCCACTATACACTGCATGAGAAATCACATGCCACAAGTTTATTTTCTAAAGGAACCTAAGAAGTCGTTTGAAGATTCCTAGACGGACGAAATAATGCTGTGGTGGTGTGGCTAGTGCTGTGAACATCGTGAACAGCATTGAATCACTAATATTTAAACATTGTACACAGTCATTATCACACTCAGGCTCTTCTGTAATACTATCATGGCTAAATAATGCAAGTTATATATATTTTTTTACATTATTAGGCAATGTTGTAGTCACAAGCTGAACAGCAGTGCTGTGAGCTCATGCTGCGTGCGCCGGCCTTGGTTGTTCACTCACTACTGAGGCTCTCACACCCGGGAATGTGGAGCACGATTTTTTTTTAAAGATGGCGTCTGTTTACAAGAGCCCTGAGGAAGCTGATGTGAACCCCATGTAGCCGCGGGAGTTTTGAATGGAATGTGAAAAATACAAATACCCGGAGGCGCGTAGCGCACCCCAGACGTGGGCCTGCAGGTGCGTTGCGCAGTTAAAGAGTTAATTATGATTTACTCCTACTGTAGTAGAATTTGATTCTTGTTTAATTCCATCTAATGACCTGGCATCTTCGGGATTTAACCCTTTAGTTCATTATCAACATTAAACTCTCATAAATGTTTCAAGAATTTTGCAATTTTTTGTTGTTTTTTCTTTCTTTTTTAATTTTGATACTGAGCTGGTGCCCAATCCAATTTTTTGCGGGTAACCCACATACACTCTTTTGTATGTAATGGAGTTCTCTATCAAACATTCCCATCAAATTCATAACGAAATGAAAATAATGTAATATATCTTGGTATTATGTGGTAATATACCATATAATTTGTAAGTTTTGTGTGGTCTATTTTCTTCTATTCCACATTCCATAACATGCATTTAATCACATTGAATTTCATTTGCCACATGTCACTCCAAGCACTTATTTTATTTAGATCAATTTGAAGGACATGACAATCATCTTCGTCTTCAATTTTCCCCAGTATCTTAGCATCATCCGCAAACATGGTCATGTAATTCTGTACTGTGTTCCTTTTGGTAGATCATTTATGTAGATGACGAACATTTCTGGTGCAAGAACTGGATCCTGTGGTTCTCCGCCGCTAATAACACTCCTCCAGTCAGATATATTGTCTCTTGACTACTGCCCTCATCTGTCAGTTAGAAAATTTTTCATCCATGTCAGAAGTCTCCCTATGTCACACCACACACACCTCCAGGGTGTGTGTGTGTGTGTGTGTAGAAGAAATTCCATAAGATTGCTGGCAGATACACTGAAGATATCCAGATACTGTACACTGGATATCCTCAGTCCTTTCAAAATGTTCTCTTCTTGATGACCCTGTATGTTACAAATGGCCTCAGTGGTTATTTCTCTGATATAAACAATGGTATCCACTTTCCACCTGCCTTGCACACCAGAAATCTTGCCATTGAAATTCAAACCGTGGATTTTCATTACTTACCTGTAGTTTGCCTGTCAATTTTAAGACTTCTACTCTCCAAGCTTGGCCTGTGCCCCAAGGCCCACATATTTATTAGCAATGTGTCTGATGTGGAACTTCCTATAGGAATGTAGCTATTTAGCTGTCTCTAGAAAATCCTACTTGTGTTCTAGCAATATCATATTTATTAGGAGGCATATCATCTGTTCTCTCATTGTGCCTATGGTACCTCCACTCATTCTTGGTCTGTTCTGCTTTTCTTACCTTACCTTTTCCTCCAGTGAGTTGTTATTGTGTATATTTGAGATCTGATATTTGAATATCTTTCATGTAGGGGCTGAGCAGACAGCATGCTGTACACGTGATCTTGTGGTCCTGGGTTCGATCCCGGGCGCCGGCGAGAAACGATGGTTCAGAGTTTCTTTCACCATATACCCCTGTTACCTAGCAGTAAATAGGTACCTAGGAGTTAGTCAGCTGTCACAGGCTGCTTCCTGGGGTGGAGGCCTGGTCAAGGACCGGGCCACGGGGACACTAAAGCCCTGAGATCAACTCCAGATAAGATGTATATATGTGATAATACTATTCTTTTTTTTAGAGAGCCTATTATGAATGCTTTGAAACAGACCTAGTATGGAAATTCAGGTGTTTTAATGTGTCCATGCTTAAAATATATATTTTCTTTCTTGAAATACATGTTTTCGCTTTATTTCAGAAATCTCTCCTGCCTTGAAAGGGGAGGTGAGTATTGACCAATATTCAATGCAGGAAAGCACAAGCAATTTGAAAAGTAGAAGCATTAGGTGGCATCTCTTGATGTGAAGGTTCTCATAATCCACCCAATCATTCCCCCCTGGCTGATTGTAGTTTTGTTATATTTACTAAACATTAGATCATCCAACATCATTATTCCTCTATCCATTATATGTCATTTCTCTTCTAGGGGGAGATTTGATTGCATTTTTTATCCTGTATCTAGTTATAGTTCCTTGTTTTTGCCATATCTGAGTAGCTGGAATTTATCACTGTTGGATGTCATGTTGTTTTCTGTTACCCCGTCATATACTTGTTGATGAATCTGAGGGTCAATATTCCCATGGACCAACTTCTGACCAGGCATCGTGGTTGGTGGTTTGGTCAACTAGGCTATTCATTCTGGCTGCTTGCAACCTGATATATGAGTCACAGCCTGGTTGATCAGGTAGCCATTGAGGGTGTTCTATCAAGTTCTCTCATAAACACTGCGAGGGGTTGGGTTGTTATGCCTCATATCTTCCAGTAGTACAGTTGGGTTCATTCCTGACTCATAGTCGAGAATTCCAGGTTCAAATCCTGGGGGGACTGGAATGGTTGGACGCATTTCCTATCACCTAATGGACCTGTTCACCTAGCAGTAAGTAGGCACCCAGGAGTGAGCTTGCTGTGGGGTTGCATCTTGGGAAGGGTCAGAACAGTACATGTAGTTCAATCTTGGGGGCGGGGTGACTTTAATGTGTAAGCCTAACATACATATATATATATTGTATATATACAGTATATACACTGGCGGCCTGTCTCTCCACGCAAGGAACTATTATTATACGTAGAGGGAGAGTGTTGAAAGGTCTTGGGCTTTTTATGTTAATCAAGTTCTTTGAGAGTGCCTATTGCACCTCTGCTTTAATGGACTATTTTGCACATCCTGCCATTCCTTCTGGTCTTGTGTGGTTGTATTTTTATGTGCAGGTTTGGAACCAATTTTTCTAGTATTTTCCAGGTGTAAATTATTGTGTACTGCTCTCGCTTGTGCTCTAGAGAATACAGTTTTAAAAAATTTAAGTGGTCCAAATAATTGAGATGTTTTATTGAGTGGATAGCAGTAAAAGATCTTTGTATATTTTCCAAGTCAGCAATTTCTCCAGCTTTGAACTGAGCTGTTAGTGTGCAACAGCATTCCACCCTAGAGAGCACTAGTATCTTAAAAAGTGTCACCATTGGTATGGCATCTCTTGTTTGAAAGGTTCTTGTTATCCAACCTGTCATTTTTCTTGCAGTTGTGACGGCTACTTTGTGTTGTATAAATAAATGATTTACAGTACATTGCTTTTTCTTTTAGTAGTGTGGTTTGACTGCATTTTATGTGGTTTCTGTTTTGATATTTTTGTTTCTTCCCATAGTTCAGTAACTGGAACTACTGTATATTATTTTCTATGGCCCATTGAAAGACTTAATTTACATCAGATTGGAAATTTGTTGTGTCCTCTCATGAAAATCCTAGTGCCATCTGCAAAGGATGACAGTACTATAGTTTGTATCCTTGTCTGTGTCCAATATGAGAATGAGAAAAGTACTGTACCTGAGCAAGCACAGTACCCTGGGGGACTGAGGTTTTCACAGTCCAGATTTTGTTTTGTTGACTATTACAGTCTGGGTTTTGTTCATGAGGAAGTTAAAGATCCATCTCCCTACTTTGCCAGTAATTCTTTTTATGTGCAAATTGTGTGCAATAACACCTTGGTCACATTTGTTGAAAGCTTTTACCAAATATGTGCATATTACATCAGCATTTTGCTTATCTTCGATTAGTAAACTATATTGATACAGTATCTGTAGATTTTAAGTGTTTCCTGCTGAGGCAATATTCATGCTAACTTTGGTATCATCTGCAAAGGATGACATGAAGATGTGATTTGAAGCTTTGCTTATATCTAATATGATAATATGAAGAATAATGGTGCAAGGCATTAGCTTCGAATGTGCACAAGCTTGTTATTGTTGATTTATTGTTATTCTTTGTGACCTGTTGGTCAGGATGTTGAATATCTGCCGAAATTTGCCTTTCAAACAAATTTTGATAGCGTATCCCTCCATTGTGACATTGAATGCTTTTGCAAAGACCATGTATACAACATCTTTTTGTTTTTATAATGATGCCATAATTTAGTCATAATGGTCAAATGTCTCTTGGCTCATTTCTTTGGATCTCTAGAATGTGTTTTGCATGTTTCCTTCTTCCTGAGTTCATGGTTTGGTTGGGGTTTTGGTGTAGGCATATCTTTTACTGTGAGTCCATGGTTGTTTAGATCTTTCCAAGTTGGCTTGTTCTGGCTTTTTGGTCAACTGGTAAAAGCCCCAATTGATGCCTTTTCTGGGTCTAGCTGGCCTGGGCTTGGTCTGGACTGCCACGTTGGCTTCTTCCTCCCTCAGTAAGCGCCATAGAGGCTGTGCCACGAAGTTCTTACTGGGGCTAGGGTGATGTCAGCCTTCCCATTACAATCTCTTGCTCCTTTTTGGCAGCTTGGCCTTTACCTCTGTGATGGCCCTCTGTCATTTGGCAAGAACAGGAAGAGATCACTTTCCCACTATAGTTTTCAGCCTTTTTCCTTGCCGTCTTGTCCATTTCCTTGCTTGGGGCTCAATGGCATGCTTGTTGGTTCATGGCTCTGCACCAGTCTGTGTGTGTGTATGGGGTTTCTTGATCATTTGTCCCCACATCCTGTGGGGACAAATGATCATCCATCCATCTACATCCTGTTTGTCATTTGGTGGGTTTCTTTGTGCCACATTGTCATGTTTCCTTGCAACTGCACTGTGTGGTGGCTTCATTAAACTTCCAACTGTTCCTCTTTCTGTTTCAGTTTCCATTGGTGTTACATTCTCCATCCTAGTGCCTCTTTAAGATTATCCAGTTGCTGCCCTTGCTGTCACTTTGTCTCATATGGTTTTGACAGAGCCTTCCTCACTGGAATTTGAAGGGGTAGGGATGAGTCCTCACCTTTTTCTCTAGGTGTTTCAGGTGTTCTTTAATCTCTAGGCAGGGATTGTTGTGCATCCTGTCCTGAGACTATTGTTCGCATTTTAGCCATTTTGTCTGCTGCTGATATTCTGGGCTTCTAGCATTCCTTATGCTGTTGGCCTTTTGTTCCTTATTGTATGTCCTTTGGGCTTGCTGTACTTGTGTGTGCTTGGATGACTGGCATGCCGCTGCAATTTTTTGCCACAAACCCTCCTCTCCTGTAATTCTTCTCATATGGGTATGCTCGATCCATCTTCTCTGTTTTCCAGAATGCTGGCCTTCTCTTTCAAGATGCCATTGTGAGCAAGCTTGGGTAGCTACTGAGAGATCCCTCCTAGAAATCAAGCATTGAATGTAATGCAACACCCTTTTCTGGTGGGCTCCCAGTAGCTCCCCATTCCTGCCCTGTTGTGTTCTTCCCTGATGGGTTGTGGGATTTTGCATGGACTGCCCCAGTGTGAGGGGAGGCCAGGCTGGCTTCAAACACAAGTGACCTGACGACAGTGAAATTTCTCAGTTAAGTTTCTCATGTGGCAAGTAGTTATGTAGTTCTCTACAGTACTAAGATATTTATTTGTAAATGGTAAACAACTATGGCAGAAATAAAATAGGAGCCAAACTTTGCAATGCTGAGAGCGTGGGTATGAGACATCTACCCAGATGTTATACATGTGGTTAAACCATCAATCCTATGTACATATTCTTATTAGGGTTAAAGTTTCTTAGTCTTATCTCTACAGCAAGTTATGCAACTCGCCGACAAGATAAATAACTAAAAAAAAAAAAACGGTGCATAGCAACAATAAGAATTAACTTCAAGAGGGGAGGTACTAGACATATCTCAGTTTAGATGGTGGAAAATCTCTCGATCCAATATCGACACCAGATTTTATAATACAGTATTTTATTATTTAGCTGGGAGCCGGTCGGCCGAGCGGACAGCACGCTGGACTTGTGTTCCTGTGGTCCTAGGTTCGATCTCAGGCGCCGGCGAGAAACAATGGGCAGAGTTTCTTTCACCCTATGCCCCTATTACCTAGCAGTAAAATAGGTACCTGGGTGTCACGGGCTGCTTCCTGGGGGTGGAGGCCTGGTCGAGGACCGGGCCGCGGGGACACTAAAAGCCCCGAAATCATCTCAAGATAACCTCAAGAATGCCCTAGAACTTTCCTCTTTCTCAATTTTACAGTTATAAGCAACTATGCCATCTACAGAATAGCATCATATATGTATATGGGTATACCTGTATACAGGTATTTGTCATGGTTATGGAATAATCAGTACGTTTATACAGAGGAAATTATCAGGCATGTCCTTAGATCGCTAACAGACTTCCTTAGAAACAAGATACAGTAATGGATTTTGTGTGCCAAATTAAGGTCCAACGACACCATAGAGCAAAATGCAACCTTGGGATATGGTCTAAGATCACTCCTAGCATCTCACAGCTTCAGACAAATTTGTAGATTCACTAACAGTAGACAGAATAATCACCCACTATTTCTAGTTCACCAAATTGTGGTCACATAGTGTTCTGCTTAGCTGAAACACTTTAGGGTAAGATGTGTAGCTGGGTTCATTAGGTTCAATATCTTGGCAGGGAAAGATGTTTGGGCACATTTTCTTAATACTTGCCCCCTTCCAGGCACCACCTTGATATAATGAGAGGGGAGGGGGGGAGATATATATATATATATGAGTTATTCCCAAACCATGGAGAATAACTCTTACTTTCTTTTCCAAGGGTGTCGTCAGTGTTAGGTGTCCTGTTCGAGTCATCAGATCATCTGTGCATGATTGTCCTTGGAAGAATGTTTTGGGTGTTCAAGCTAGGGCTTGAGGAAAAAATGGATCTTTATAAGAATGTAGTAAGAAGGAACAATGCAGTTGAATGACTTTAAAAAGAGGGAGGACTGCCTAGGATGATGCACCTTTTTCTATACCAGTTTCAGTTTTACTATCCTCGCTACCCTGAAGATATCCGGTATCCCTTTGCTTTGGGAACCATGTTCTTCATTCTGCATCTGTCCTTTATAATTTCTGATCCTGTTACTCCATCTCTTAATTAAGACTTGTGGTGGGTGACCAAGCACTTCCATTACAACTGTAGGTCCCCTACAAGCTCCGTCTCCATTCTCGTCATTCCCTTAGCCATTTGGCTCTCCTACTGCCTTCATGGTCACAGCTGCAACTGATCATGCAGTTGCAAGATATCAGGCTTGCCTAGAGGTTTGCAATTGTCTAGGCAAGATTTGCAGACATCACAAGTCCTCTCTTCCTCCACCTTCTTCCTCAACTGAATGTGTGCATGACGGAGCTGCTGTTGTTATCCATTCATGGCTTAACCCTGATTTCTCAGATTCTGAACCTAATTGCTTCAAGCTTATGCAGTTTTGTTTACTTCAAAGCTTTTCTCTCCATCTTGTCATTCTTCCCGACCATGCTTATTATTCAATTGAAAAAATGCAACACGTGCAAATTTGAGTGAACAACTTATAATTCCAAATCTGAATTTTTGCACAACTGAATTGCCCCTTTGACTTATTCCTGACATGTCTGACATCTTTAACTTATTCCTGACACCATATTACACGTACACTTAACAAAGATGCAAGATGAGTCTGCCCTCCCTAACAGAGTCAGAGACTATCTGACTCTGTATGTGACTATCTTGGACCAACTCTGAGGGAGGCCAGTTTCCTGTAGTTTGAATCCGAATCCGTAAGTGGATCAACTGTCTCTTGAATGTTTTGTGTCTTTCAATTGCTTCAGTATTTATCTGAAATCGGATATCTAGGCTCCTATTTTCAACTAGGCGGCGTCTACTTCCCAGTCGGTCACCCCCAAAACAGGCACCAACTGCACCCTCTGCATATGATCCACCACAATTATGAGATTGGTAGGTCTCTCAGTAATTGACTTGGTCATTAAATAGTGACCTCAACCATGATACTTTGATCAGGTGATATATTACAATTTCCTGGACAACCCAACTGTCGCCTAACCTCCCTTTGTCATTTTAAGACTCTGCTCTGTATATAATTTATAAATAAGTCATTTATGGTGTTTCAGTATTTCTGTCCCATGCTACCTCCTTCATTTCAACTTATTTGATGCTGCCTGTCACTCCATACCGAATTATGCCACCTGAGGCACGAAAGAACGTTCCTTGGTGCAATACTGACTAAGCTTGTGTTATTCAGTGTAAGTGCACATTCTGGAAGAAATACCAGCACTGACAAACTGCAGAAAATTTAATTTTAGAAAGCCAATACCAGTCTCTGGTTCGACTCTACAAGAACATCTTGGCAGGGAATAAAGTTGACTATTTCAGAAAACATGATAATAACAATTCAAATGTAGTTGCTCCTAAAGCCCATGTTAACTACCTTTCATTCATCTGAAAAAATGGGGCTGTCAGCATGGAATTTTTATTAGCTAACACTGCAACGTAAGTTGAGGTCGAGAACGCTTTAATGAGACTGATTACTACTAATAATTCTACCACAGCTGGACAACAGCTGAGGCAACAGCTGACACCACTGCTGAAACAACAGCTAACTACAGCTGATGTCTGACTGTAGTTAGGTCCATCCTGTATTCTCTCGCACATGCATCGCTATAAATTTGAATAAGCGATCCTCGACTTAATATATGGTGAATATACTGTATATCTTTTTCTCTAGGTAAGACGTTAGGTTCGCCCTCTTGCCACTTTCTCCGACATCACGTACGCTCGTACAATACATTGACTACTACTCCCTTCACTTAAGCTTCCCAGTCGTTTTCAGGCCTTAAACCCCGACACCTCCTCCACCTCGCTGTTTTCTGCCCCTCTGCGATCTTAAGTCGGTGAATCTTACCTTTGCAGTGAATTCTCTAAGGCATACCTTAGAGTTGCCACATACTTCCTGGGAAGCTAATAGACGCGGCGCACTTCCTTTCTCGCGGGATGACTCTCTTACTCCTCCGCCTTTCCTTTCACTCTTCGTCGTCTTATTCTGCACCATACTTCGTTACGCCTCAGCTTTGGTGCCTTTCGTTCGTTCCCTATCATGAGCCTGTATGCTGAAACCAGCGTTGTGTGTCTACAGGATCGTCATGATCGCTACTGTCTTCGCTACCTAGCGCGCCCCTACAACGTTCTCACTCGCTTATGTCCTGCTNAGGTACCTATTTACTGCTAGGTAACAGGGGCATCAGGGTGAAAGAACCATTTTGCCCATTTGTCTCCGCCTCCACCGGGATCGAACCCGGAACCTCAGGACTACGAATCCGAAGCGCTGTCCACCCAGCCATCAGGAAGACATAGAATGTTTCCAACACACGGGGGTTTCTATAGGCCATTGCTCCTCATACCTCTCTGAGGGGGCCAGGTTCTGGCTCGTGGTCCTTGGTAGGCCTGGACTCCATGCACATTATCTGATGCAAGAAATCTAATATATCCATATGAGCCTGGATAGCTCCGGGGAGCCTCCGGGTCTCACCCAGAAAATGGCATTTCATTACATTAATGCTGGTTATATCAGCAGCTTACGGCTGGAGATTCAAGTAATAATGTGGACATAAGTTCACACTGGATTTTGGTTCTTAAAATTTCACAGATATATATACACATGCACAGAATGGTAGGCAGGTTCGTTGTTATGGTGGAGGGTGGCTACAGATGGTAGCGGGTGTAAAACGAGATGTCCAAATGAAGTAGAATGGGCAGCATGCAGGACGTGGTGCGGGCTGTCAGATTGTCTTCATATGAATGCACAGTTGTACCTTTTATCATCTTCTAGGATATAGAAACTCCATTAGTTATGGAGGATTAATCTACACATCGTTAGAGTAGGTATTGCTCACTTGTCCTTAATAACAGAGATACTAATGTACAATTCTTGATACATTCAATCTTCAGGTTATGCAGGACATAATGATGTGCACTTGGCTGGGTGGTATCCTGAATGACTTGGTCAGTTCATTTCAGACATCCTCCTGGTCAAAAGTCAACGCTTAGAATGATGCTCATGTCCTCCGCCCTCCGCGCTGCTACTCGACAACTCCAAATCGTTGGCTGATGCAATCTGGGGCAGTCGTCGACTCTGGCCTCAGATGGGGCGTGGCATAGGTTTTGTTGGACCCGCACACTCATTTAGCGAGAGGCTGCTATTGTTCTGCAGGTTTACTGGGGGGGGGGGGCGTTTGAGCAACTCAGCGCATGCTTGTTCGCCACTATGCTTCCTCAGGATGTTGGAGTTGTGCTGGTTCCCACCCTTTTCACCATTGTTTGTAGCTTAGGATTCGTGCGCCCGTGGGCATTTGGCTTCAGTCTTGTGTTTCTTTTTTCTTCTCGAGCTGTCCTTAGACTGGCTTTGGGAGGATGTGGAGGCGTTGAATTCCGGGCCTTCGTCTGGTGCACTGACCTCTGCAGCTCAGACGTCGGCTGCACTGTTGAAGCTGTTTGCGCCGATTCTCAGGGAAGCGGTCTCTGTTCTTTGCTTCTCGTCTCTTGTGCAGGCAGGCTGTCTCTTCGGAGGGTTCGGGTCGCTTGAGGTTCCACGATCCGTCTCCAGTTCCATGATTTGAACTGCTCTCCTGTGGTTCATGCAGGAGGTCCGCAGGGGTTCTCTTCAGTCCTTGGCTCTTTAGGACTGGTCGCTTCGAGTGACTCAATCTGCTTGATTCTCAGGTTTGGCTCTCTGTGCAGTTCATATCCAGGGAGTGTCGAACGTCCTAACGGACAGCCTGTCTCGGTTCATTCTCCTGTCCACGGAATGGACGGTCGACGCCGACTCTGACTCCTTTAGTTGGCTCTGCCAGACGTACGGGCGCCTGGATGGGAGCTCTTCGTGTTGGTATGGTCGCGGCATCTCCAGATATATGTTACCTGTACCTCTTCCCCCCGGTTCAGCTGTTGCTTCGGGTCTTGCTCGTTGGAGATTTACCAGGGAAGAGTAGTCCTGTTGGTCCCTTGTTGGTCTGCCCAGCCTTGGTTTCAGGCGCTGCTTGCTCGGTGTTTCAAACCCAAGATATTTTCCATACCTGGTTGATACCTGGTTGATGGGGTTCTGGGAGTTCTTCTACTCCCCAAGCCCGGCCCGAGGCCAGGCTTGACTCGTGAGAGTTTGGTCCACTAGGCTGTTGCTTGGAGCGGCCCGCAGGCCCACATACCCACCACAGCCCGGCTGGTCCGGAACTCCTTGGAGGAATAAATCTAGTTTCCTCTTGAAGATGTCCACGGTTGTTCCGGCAATATTTCTTATGCTTGCTGGGAGGACGTTGAACAACCGTGGACCTCTGATGTTTATACAGTGTTCTCTGATTGTGCCTATGGCACCCTGCTCTTCACTGGTTCTATTCTGCACTTTCTTCCATATCGTTCACTCCAGTACGTTGTTATTTTACTGTGTAGATTTGGGACCTGGCCCTCCAGTATCTTCCAGGTGTATATTATTTGATATCTCTCTCGTCTTCTTTCTAGTGAGTACATTTGGAGAGCTTTGAGACGATCCCAATAATTTAGGTGCTTTATCGCGTCTATACGTGCTGTATATGTTCTCTGTATTCCCTCTATTTCAGCAATCTCTCCTGCTCTGAAGGGGGAAGTGAGTACTGAACAGTACTCAAGACGGGACAGCACAAGTGACTTGAAGAGTACAAGCATTGTGATGTGATCCCTGGATTTGAAAGTTCTCGTAATCCATCCTATCATTTTTCTGGCTGTCGCAATATTTGCTTGGTTATGCTCCCTAAACGTTAGGTCGTCAGACATCATTATTCCCAAATCCTTTACATGCTGTTTTCCTACTATGGGCACATTTGATTGTGTTTTGTACTCTGTATTATGTTTAAGGTCCTCATTTTTACCGTACCTGAGTACCTGGAATTTATCACTGTTAAACATCATGTTATTTTCTGATGCCCAGTCGAAAACTTTATTAATATCAGCTTGAAGTTTTTCAATGTCTTCAGCCGAGGTAATTTTCATACTGATTTTTGTGTCATCTGCAAAGGATGATACGAAGCTGTGACTTGTATTTTTGTCTATATCTGATATGAGAATAAGGAAAAGCAGCGGTGCAAGGACTGTACCCTGAGGTACAGAGCTTTTAACTGCACTTGGACTAGATTTTATATGGTTGACCGTTACTCGCTGAGTCCTGTTTGACAGAAAACTGAGTATCCAGCGTCCTACTTTACCGGTTATTCCCATTGACTTCATTTTGTGTGCTATCACGCCATGGTCACATTTATCGAAAGCCTTTGCGAAGTCCGTGTATATCACATCAGCATTCTGTTTTTCTTCTAATGCCTCAGTGACTTTATCGTAGTGCTCAAGTAGCTGTGAGAGGCACGATCTCCCCTCGAAATCCATGTTGGCCTGGTTGTGAAGGTCATTGGTCTCCATGAAATTGGTGACCTGACTCCTAATCACTCTCTCAAATACTTTTATTATGTGCGATGTCAGTGCAACTGGTCTATAATTCTTTGCCAATGCTTTGCTCCCTCCCTTGTGTAGAGGGGCTATGTCTGCCACTTTAAGTGCATCTGGTATCTCTCCCGTATCTCTCCCATAGCTCCGCCTCTTTCAGCAGATCGGACTGGTCTGGTACGTGGCTGGTTCAGTCTACTCCTCCGCTCTTTGCGTCTGGTCTTTTTGATGCGAGTATATCACCACTTGTATGGTGATCAAGTGACTTCGTTGATGGTGTCCCACCTGTAAGCTTCGTCTCGGTGACAGTATGAAGTTTCCTGGCATTCTTTTCGTCATTTCCTCTCTCTTCATAGGTTTTCTTTTATTTCTGATCGGTTGTTTTGTCCTTTCTTGGCATTTTCAGGACAGTCATTTGATGCTGAATACTGTCGCCTGGTATTGTGCGGTGCTGGCGGAGCCGCTTCAGCTTGTGTTCCGGATGGATGTCACTTCTGCCCCATTCTACAAGCTTTGTCGTGCTTTGTTTCACCTCCAGCCTGCTCATGCGCCGCCTGGGCTGTTCTGGTCCTTGGCCAGGGGTGCTCTCTTTTCTCTCTTCTCCTCGGGTTTCATATGTTATGGAAGGCACCTCAATGCTAACTTTCCTAAAGCTTGGCTTTACAGTACCAATGCTTAACACTTTAGTCCGGGCATGACACAGCATTGCGTCATCCGTTTACTGTCGGTAATCTCGGGGATAACGCAGCATTGCGTCATCCACTAAAATAATCGCCAAAAATCTGGTTTTTATCCTATTGTTTTGGGACTGGTTTTAAAATGTGCGCCTATGTCTTCCCTACACGCCTATGTCATGTTCAACACACAATAATACTAAACATTTGTGGGCAGGAAATGGGAGTGTAGCTGGAAGGCGTCTGGGCGCTCACTCGCAGGTAACGCGTGGCCCGTCTTCAACTCGTCTGCGGTTGGAGCATGACCAGATTTTTTATTTTATATGCTAATATTCCTCTAGAGAATTCTATTGCGAACCCATTGATACCAAATGAAAGACCTAGGACGAAAATTGAGGTGACCAGAGTGAAAAGAGTGAACACATTTTATCGCTTTTGCGCGCTTCTGGGTAACGTTCGCACTCTCTCTGTTTGCTTCGGGTAATTAGCCGGGCTTTTGGAGTTTATATGCATTTAGTGCTGTAGAGAATTCTATTGCGAACACAATGATACCAAATTTAATCTCGTAGGACGAGAATTGAGGTGACAAAGTTGAAGAGAGTATACACTTTTCAGAATTAACGCGCGCTCCCGTGAAACTCTGGGACCCAATTCGCACAGTTGAGGGGTGGCGCGCTTGGTACGCCAAAGTGTTAAGCTCAGGGAGCTACTGAAAAGCTTGCCAGAAAATGGCATTTCATTGCAGTCAGTGCTTGAGTTTTAGTCCACCTAGAGCATCAATAACTTTACTAGGTAATACCCTGATATGGGTGACTTTATATTAGTGGTCATCTTGAATATTATTATTAGTAAATACATTACAACTTTCAGGTCATGACAGATTTGGATAGAATCTCTGCAGGTCATTGTTATGGCAAAACCTTTCTACATTTCTTGAATAACCACACTTCAAAGTGGCATACGTATAATATGTAGACTACAACAGGTTGCATTTTATACTCATTTGACACAACTGGAAATCAGTGTCTACAGATAATTTGATTGACACAAGTAGGTTTTTAATATAAATAAATTCCTGTATATTTTATGGAGGTCTAAACAATAAGTACACTTTTTAGTTAAGTACATTATATAGTTTTAAATTATAATTTGTGTTATTTGTATGTATTGCGTTGTGTAAAGTATTACTAGTAATGGCAGAATGATAAATTGTGATTTCTTTTTTTGTAGGTACTAGATGAATGGAAGATATGATGGAGGAAGGAGGAACTATAGTACTACCACGGATGTGACTTCTTTCCAGAAAGATTTTTTGATATTGTATTTGTGCTGAGGACTGACAACACCCTCTTGTTTGACAGACTTGCTTCCAGGTACTGTATTTTTGAAGTGCTCTTGGTAAACATTTCCTTGAAATTTAAACCTTAAATTTTTTTTGTCTGAGATTATTATTAAATCTGACAAATATAATCTGAGATTCATATTAAAGTTAGATTTTGAAATTAACTGCAAGGTTCGCAGAGAAAAAATTGAAACAACAAACAACTTTGTAAATAATTTACTCTATAGCTGGGCACCATTCCTTTCCCCTTTCANTTTATTAACACTTAAATACTTAACATTTCACTTTTAGGTAGATAAAGTTGAAGCAGAATGTCATAAGCAAGGATGGTGTGCTGAATAAAGACGATTTATTAAGTGGATGGAGCCTTCAGCTGATCCCTTCCTGTGATTGGCTGTTGTGTGAATGTCAACAAAGAGTTTCTACCAATGATACGCCATTTATTATGCACCCCATACCATCTGTGGGCGGAGCTTGGAACCTCCTACCCGAGCACAACAACCCACCTTATGGTTGCTGTTTGGCTATTTATAGTGCGTTGGAAAAAAACGAGATGGCGTTAGTGGTATTTTGTAGGGTAATTTGTTATAAGTGTAATTTGATGTCAACAGATGGCGTAAGCTGTATCTTATGGCCACTGTTGACCAGCTAGTTGATAGTGTTCTCTTCTGCCGACAGATGGCATCAGCTGTGTTATTATTACTTCCGAATTCCCTTTAAACACTCATCTACAAATCCCTTGGCTTATGATAAGGTTTTATACCATTTATGATAAGTATTAGATAACTGGAGTTCCGCAATTACTTTTATTTATCAACTGTTCAGGATATCATCATATAATGACTGGTTAGGACGTACTGCTCTCGATTGATGAAGATTAAGCCACCCAAGAGGTGGCACGGGCATGAATAGCCCGTAAATACTGCTCTCGTAATATTATTCAGGGGGGTGGGGAACTATCAAGTGAAAGCGCCAAGCCATTACAACTATATAGCACTGAAGGGGCAGGACTGTGGATGAGAAGGGTCAGGAAACGTCGGTTTACGGCTGGTCACACTTCAGCCACTGTGACTCTTGCTGCGTCAGGATACAGTTTTCGTCACCATAGCCCGTGACATGGACACTTCGTCCTGAGTAGCTAAATCTTAACAACAACAACAATCAGGATACAGATTTGAGATGGAACGGGGGGAAAGGAATGGTGCCCAACCTCTTGGGCGGTCGGGGATTGCCCAACTTGTCACAAGTTGTATTTGTAATTAATAATGGATGAATGGTAATAAATTGATGCACACTTGTGTGTATACCAGACAAGAGTCCATTTAATGGCTGAATTTAGCCATGTTGTGTAACAATTTTTATATCTCTATTTATTAGACCTGACCAAATGTAAACTGTCAACAAAATTATTCGCACACCCTCCGTCACTGTGATGGAGTGCGAAAAGATACGTGAATTTAGAGACAATTCTATAACCAATGTTCCAACAATGTGTAAATATTTCATTCAAAATGATTTGTTGCCAGACATTTTAGTCAAATATCCTCCGTTTGCAAACTGTAGGTAGTAACTAAGTGATTGCAACCTATCCACCGCTGCCCACTGGATGGGGGGCGGTGTGCAGGACAAACATATCAACATATCAATTGTGACACTAGATCTCCACATATTTTTTTTTTTTGAGATATATACAAGAGTTGTTACATTCTTGTACAGCCACTAGTACGCGTAGCGTTTCGGGCAGGTCCCTGGAATATGATCCCCCGCCGCGAAGAATGGATTTTTCATCCATTAGTAATTTTAAGTACATAAGTACACATTTTACTGTTGCGTTAAACAGAGGCTACAGTTAAGGAATTGCGCTCAGTAAATCCTCCCAGGCCAGGATACGAACCCATGACATAGCTCTCGCGGAACGCCAGGCGAGTGTCTTACCACTACACCACGGAGAATGTCAGTTGCTAAATTTAGAAACTGTACTTGTGGTCGATCTCGAACCCATTGATGATGTGACGACTTATACTGAATCATCAAGTTAATCATCAATAACTAGCTCATCAAGATTGTAACTTGCTTAACTAGATGAATTGTGGGGTTCAGTCCCTGAGCCCATTATGTGCCTCTGTAACCCTTTCCACTACCGCCCACAAGATGGGTATGGGGTGCATAATAAATTACATAAACTAACTCATATTTATTATTATCATAATAATCGAAAATTTCATTTTTGGGAGGCGAAAGAAACTCGTGCTGGGCTAAATATTTATTTTATTTAAGTAAAAGTAAATTTTAGTAATATAATTGAAAGTAGATATTAAGTAAATTATAAGGCCTACAATAAGTGGCTTAATTGAAGCAGATAATAAGTAAATTATAAAGCTTACAATAAGTGGCATTATAATTTAATTAACTTTACTAAATGGTATTATATAACCAATATATTTTATGTAAGTAAAAGTAAATTTATATAAGTAAGAGTAAAATTTAGTAATATAACTGAAAGCAGATAATAAGTAAATTATAAGGCTCACAATAAGTGGTATTATAGTTGAATTAATTGTACAAAATGGTAATGTATACCCAGTAAATGACGCATAACTGTAATTAGCCTTCGCTGGGAACTAGCTTAATTTACAGTATTTAATGCAACAGGTAAACAATATATAAGTTATACGACTTAAACATAAGTAAAATAAGCCACAGGAATATTCATAAAGCTCAGATGAGCAGATTGTAATATAGAGCGCCCACGTTAAGTGAGGGAGCGCGGTAGAGTTAAAATGCTGAGGGCGGGGATCCGGTGGAGCCATATTTCGGATATATAAGATATAAAACAGACAGCCATAAGCTAGATCGGTGGACTGAACGCTCCAGATGACGTCAATCAGGAGGCGAAGCTTGTAGTCAATACCTTCCTGTGATTGACTGTTGCCAGGAATGTCAACCCTCTTTCTATGAATGACATGTAAACTAAGAAATACGTCCTTTCACACAACAACCTCTTTATTTTGTACCTGGCAGAAATTTCCATCAAACTGAATAATTAGTCCAATAAGCGGGCGGGCATCGTATCATCAATGTTATTAAATTGTCTATACAGTATACCTAGGTCATAAAAGTATTTGTGTACGTCTGATATCATACTACTTGTGAAGGAGGAAATGTATATGTTTATCTCTCAGAATGTTTGGTAATATGATTATTGTTTGTGATGTGTGTCTATGTATGTATTAACACGATGTACTGAACGGGGTGAGAATAGCTTGAGCTACCTCATCCCTTTGTGTGTATTTTACATCAATAAACTTATTTCAATTTCAATTCAATCAATGTTATTTGTTTGAGGCAACTCCCACTGATGACGTCACAAGCTAGGTAGCCAAGCCATTTATCTATAACACCTGATATATCTTGCAATATTTAATTATCACTTTTAAATAATTAACGCTTCACTTTTTAGGTAGATTAAAGTTGAAGCAGAATGACATAAGCATGACTGGCGTGCTGAACAGAGATGATTTATTAAATGGGTGGAACCTTTAGCTGATCCCTTCCTGTGATTGGCTGTTGTGGTGAATGTCAACAAAGTTTCTACCAATGATATAGAAGCTCGAGAATTCTTACTTCAGCACAACAACCCTTGCTGTTCGGCTATTGATAGTACCGTGTTGACGCAATAGATGGCGGTAGCTGTATTTTATATGGTTGAAATTGAAATTGAAATTGAAATAAGTTTATTGAGGTAAAATACACACAAAGGGATGAGATAGCTCAAGCTATTCTCACCCCGTTCAGTACATCGTGATAATACATACATATAAACACATCACAAACAATAAACATATTACCAAACATTCTGATTTTGTATGGTAGTTTGTTGATAGTGTCATTTGAAGATGGGCTGTATCTTAAGGCTAATATTGATGGTGATCTTTTCTGCCGACAGATGACATCAGCTGTATTATTATTAATTCCGAATTTCGTTTTAAACATTGATCTACAAATCCCGTAGCTTATGATAAGGTTTTATTCAATGCTGGTATTGGGTAACCGAAGGTCTGCAATTACATTTAGCTACTGTTGTGGATATGTAAGACAAATGTAAGGTTTTGAGGCTACTTTTGAGAGCCCCGCGCTCCCAAAGTTTTAATTTCGCTACTTGCTACTTTTGGGCTAATTTAAAAGCAAGATGTGCTAATTTGGGCTATTAATGTTAAGAATGTACGATTGCGAGTTACATGAAAGTAACTAAGAAATAAATAATTGTAATTAATAATAATTGTAATACTAAATAATATTATTTAATAAATTAGTACCAATTCAATGCAGAGTTTTCTTCCAAGCACAGAAACTTGTAAATATAAATACAAGATAATAGATATATCGATAAATAAATAGACAACTTTCAAATATTGCACCAAGTAATGGCGAGAGGAAAAAACTAGACAGTATACATTACATTTGAAATTAATAATGGATGAATGGTAATAAATTGGTGTATGTTTGTATGTATACCAGACACAGTCCATTTAATGGCAGAATTTAGCCATTTTGTGTAAAAACTTTTATATCTCCTATTATTAATTATAACAGTAATCGAAAAAAGTCATAGTTTGTATATACAAGAGATGAAACAGAGAGTCATGAGCTAGAGCGATGTGCTGAGTCCATAAGGAGGCGAGCTTCCGGAAATACCTTCCTGTGATTGGCTGGTGCTGGGAATACCAACACTCTTTTATGAATAAAATTTAAACTAAGAAATAGGTCCTTGTGCACAACAACAAGGTTGTTGTGAAAAAGAACAACCATTTCTGTTTTGCACCTGACAGAAATCTCCATCTAACTGAATAATTTACTTGAATAAGAGGGCAGAGCAGCGTATCATTATTTATGTCAAGGCAACCCCCAATAATAACGTCAAAAGTTAGGTAGCCAGCCCATTTTTATATATCATTTGTTATATCCTGCAGTATTTAATTATAACTTTATTAACACTTTAAATACTTAACATTTCACTTTTAGGTAGATTAAAGTTGAAGCAGAATGTCATAAGCAAGGATGGTGTGCTGAATAAAGACGATTTATTAAGTGGATGGAGCCTTTAGCTGATCCCTTCCTGTGATTGGCTGTTGTGTGAATGTCAACAAAGAGTTTCTACCAATGATACGCCATTTATTATGCACCCCATACCATCTGTGGGCGGAGCTTGGAACCTCCTACCCGAGCACAACAACCCACCTTATGGGTTGCTGTTTGGCTATTTATAGTGCGTTGGAAAAAAACGAGATGGCGTTAGTGGTATTTTGTAGGGTAATTTGTTATAAGTGTAATTTGATGTCAACAGATGGCGTAAGCTGTATCTTATGGCCACTGTTGACCAGCTAGTTGATAGTGTTCTCTTCTGCCGACAGATGGCATCAGCTGTGTTATTATTACTTCCGAATTCCCTTTTAAACACTCATCTACAAATCCCTTGGCTTATGATAAGGCTTTATACCATTTATGATAAGTATTAGATAACTGGAGTTCCGCAATTACTTTTATTTATCAACTGTTCAGGATATCATCATATAATGTACTGCTTAGTACTTAGCAATAGCAGTACTCCTAATGTACTTAGGACGTACTGCTCTCGATTGATGAAGATTAAGCCACCCAAGAGATGGCACGGGCATGAATAGCCCGTAAATACTGCTCTCGTAATATTATTCAGGGGGGGTGGGGGAACTATCAAGTGAAAGCGCCAAGCCATTACGACTATATAGCACTCGGAAGGGATCAGGATACGGATCTGGGATGAAACGGGGGAAAGGAATGGTGCCCAACCTCTTGGGCAGTCGGGGATTGAACGCGGACCTGTAGGAAACGAGACCGTCGCTCTACCGTCCAGCGCGAGTGGTTTATTATTTATTAATATTATTAAAATAACAATTTATGCATATAATAACAGCATTTCACACTAAAAATACTTGGATATATTGAAATTTGGTAGTGAATTCCAATCTAGGAATCTCCTATGACTAAACTGTACTTTTTAATCATTTTTATGTACTTACTACTTATTATTAAATTATTAAGTACTTAATATAATAATTAAATAAATTATTTTATTTAATATTTAAATTAAATGATAAAATAATAGGTAATAAATCATTGTAGGGGGACAGGCAGCCAGTGTATATATATATGTTACCAAGGTCTCACAAATGTGCCACAAAGGTGGCAAATTAAAGACTGGGTGCTGCCGGGGCGGGCCCAAGGGCTGCTGGCGGCCCTGGCCAGGCTGAACTTCCGCGCCCTTATAATCACCATTGTTTAATAATCTTCACAGGCAGAAACAACTGTAAATATAAGAATAGTTTATTACAACATACACGGTAAAGAAAACAGCTCGGAAACTAAGGAAATAAAGCTGCCGAAAAAACATTAAAGTCCACTTCAAGTTCAAGTATGTTTATTGAGACAATAAAAATTCAAGTTCAAGTTCAAGTATGTTTATTGAGTTAAGCAAGAAATACAGCTCAAAGGGATAGAGTAGCTTAGGTTATTTCTACCCCCCCCCCCCTCCTTTGCTTCAAGTCCCTCAAGGGGCGCACAAATTTAGAGTACAAATAGACAAATAACATTACAAGAATCCCATTTAACATTGCAGGTTAATATAGTAAGTACAGCATATAATAGTTACACTCTTGGGGCAAAATTCTTGTAGCTCCTAAGTATACTGTCTATCATACCATTATTACACATCCAAACAATTTGATGTGGTACACTATTTATTTCATTATTTCTATAGTTTTCAATAAGTTGACGCTCTAATACATAATGTTCTAAGGTGTGGGCCTTATGTATTAGAGTGTCAACTTATTGAAAACTATAGAAATAAGGAAATAAATAAAATAAAACAATAAAAAAATACGTCTCAAAGGGATAGAGTAGCTTAGGCTATTTCTACCCACCCCTCTACTTCAAGTCCTCAAGGGGCGCACAAATTCAGTGAGTACAAATACACAAATCACAATACAAGAATCCCATTTAACATGGGATATATATATATATATATATATATATATATATATATATATATATATATATATATATATATATATATATATATATATATATATATATATATATATATATATATATATATATATATAAAAATATGTGTGTGTGTGTATGTGCAGAAATAATATTAATAAAACAATTAACAGCGTGTAGTGTACTCTATATTTCACAATATATTACTTTGAAACCCATATCATTCAGTAAAAAAGATTGGGCTACTCTTATTACAAGTTCGCTACTTTTAGACCGTCAGCTCGCTACTTTCCGCAATTTGGATCTGGCAGCCCCCTGGCCTTGTGTTTTGTGCGCTGGACGACGTTTGTGGCCGGTGGGATGTGTAGTATTTACACGTGCGTGCGTCGTTCTTATGAAGCCAGGTCTATCACATCACTCAGCTTCACTTAATACCTGTATGCCTGCTAAGTAGAAGATTTTAGCTGCTAATAGCGTTAAACTCTAGTTTTAATAGTTGCCAATAATTTGTATACGGAACGTTACACATATTTTTGTGGGAAATGGCAGAAGTATATGTGGGCTCCGTGGCCTAGACCAAGTGACTTGTGTCCCAGATATACTCGCCATATATTCTTTCTGCACCATGAAGTCCGGTCCGAATATACTTTTAACAGGTGAGGTTGTATTTGCCAAGTTTAAGTAAAAGTGTTAGGATCAGTGAATACATGAATTGTGGTTTAGAAGATTATGAGATTACATAATATTGTGTTTGATGTTGGGGTCACTTATCCACGTGGTCAAAATGCTATGATTTTGTAATGACTTACTAGAGATTACTACTTCCTGCTATCACCACTAGGTAACATTGCTGGCCATCTCTTGTGTTGGACTGGTACAGCGTACAACTGTGACTAATGCCAGTTCTTTTTCAGATTTTCTTGTAATGTCCGAGCTGCCAGAATCATATAAATATTTTTTATTTGTTTAGTTTATACAAGGAAGTACATTGGGTTTATGAGAGTACATAGCATTGATGTTTTTGCATTCTTGTAAAGCCACTAGCACACATTAATCTAACAGATAATTTTAAGTAGGTAATTTCTAGCAAAATTGAGAAATGTTAACAGGTACGTTGTAAGAAAATTTGACTAAGATTAGTAGGTACATTATAATAAAATATGGGGATTATCAACAGATACATTGAAGCATAATTTGGGGATTCTTTCTAGGTGTAATGTAGCCCACCCTCCCTGATGATTTTTTCTAGTTGTATTTTAAGTTTTGGCATTTACGACTTCGAGGGGTAGGTGGTTCCATGGGTTTATAACCCTGTGGGTGAAAAAGCATCTCCTGTTCTCAGTCCTGCATTTCGACTTGTTGAGCTTGAAACCATTGCTTCTTATTTGTGTTTACATCTGATCTTTTGAAGAAGTTGTCTGGATCAGCATCCAAATTGTTCACTCTTTTTTTTTTTTTTTAATTTTGATGAGATCTACCCTGTCATACCTGGTTTGCAGTTTTGTTAGGCCTGTGACCATCAACCGTTCCTGGTATGTGAGTTGACTTAACACTGGAATGACTTTTTTTTGCCCGGTGTTGCACTTTCTCCATTGCAGCTATCCTACAGCATCTGGCACTTGGCTAAAGCGTCGTCTCATAAATTACTTATTGCACTCATAATTTATTAAGAATACATATTGTTACTTGTTATTGTGTTTCACTCATTCTTTTAGGTCACATAAGGGTATAGACACCACAGAAAGATAGGTTGAGAATACCTAAGCTTACCTTGACCCCAATTCATATGTCACCTAATTGACATTAATCTCACTAAACAGGTGTTCTTGTTTATTTTTGGGGTACATGCACATTATTGCTAGGTTACATTTTGTTGGTTTGCCAGTGTTAGGGACAGGACTCATGTTAGCCTTAGAGAGGTCCTCCTTGCCAGTGACATGTTCCTGTCCTCCCCTTGCTAAACAAATAACTGTCTAAAGATTTAACAATCTGTGGCTCTCCAAAAGCACACTTTAAACATTTAAGAAGCAACTTGAATATGAAAAATAAAATAAACTTGGCCTAGCCTAAGTAATTTGTAAAATGATTCTCCTAACTCAAATAATTAGAAGAGCTAAACTATCCAACTATGAAACCAGATTTAAAGAAGTCAAAGGAAATATGAAAAAACATCTCTCAATCCTGGATCCAAACACACTTTAAAACAGAATAAGCTGTTAGCCTTGCTTGAAATATTCCAAAGATGCAGACAAATATTGTTACATATCTCACTGGCAGCTATCCCAACTATACAATACATCGTTTTGCAAATCTTCTCTCCTGACATTATTTCCATAATTAACTCACTCAAAACTCAAGTGATATACAGTATAGTTGTAATGGCTTGGCACTTTCCCCTGATAATTGCCTCGCTCAAAACCAAAGTCATAAACACTAGTGAAAATCAACCACTGTATACAGAAAAGATACTCAAGTACTTGTATCAGCCATTGCTCTGCTTTTCAACTGATTTCTCGATACATACAATTTAAAAAAAAAAAACATTATTGCTTAATTAACCCTTGAAAAACTACTGTATTGAAAGTTACTAAAGCTGTTTTTGACAGAGTACCCAACCAATTAAAGTGCACACTCCAGAGACAATCATTATTATGCTGCATGTATAATAGCAGTTATGTTCTCATTTTATACTGTACTGTACTGTATCCAAATACAGTAGTGCAGTACCCACTACTCCTGTTTAATATACGCAGGATTCTCAATCCTTAGGTTTAGCACAAGAACGGGTTTCATTATTCAGATTCAAATTACTCCTGACAAAGTGCTGAGCAGTATACTGTCAGATATTGTCCACATTTCAGAAATGTGCAAAATAGCTATGCTATTGTTATAATTTTCCCTTGAGTATTGTGAAAAATGATTCCATTTCCAACCTAATACTGTACTGTATATTTCTTATTTCGTAATAGCATTGTTGACCTCTTGCACACAATTTCAGATTCCAATTTAGATTTGAATCCCCTATTTATGACAACTTATAGAAGTTGTTAAAATTCTAGACTAGGCTGTTGGACCAAGCTCTCACAAGTAGGCTTGGGGAGTAGAACTCCCAGAATCCCATCAAGCAGGCAGAACACGTGGGTTGGATTTGTTTCACATAATTCAGTACAGTTCACTACAATACATGTATAGTACTGTTATTTATAAAAAACATATAAATAACATATTAGTTAAATGCAGTTGTTATCTTTATTGTTTATTCCAGGAACACCAGGAGTTGGCAAGTCAACATTAGCTCAACTACTGGCTGAACGCTCTGGCCTGGAATGGATCAATGTAGGAGACCTGGCAAGGGACAATAATTTTTTTGATGGTTATGATGATGAGAGAGATTGCCCCATTCTTGATGAAGATAAGGTAACTCATATTATATGGGCTCTGTTACTTAATAATTACTGGCTGTATGTTATGTAATGGGGGCTTTATACCAAAGATGGAAACCCTCTAATAATCACTCTGTTCAGGTGTTATATCTCACATTTGTTTTCTTTGTTTTTTTTATAGAAACTGCATTTTACTCAATGTTAAGTGTTTACTTTGTTAAGCTAATATGATATGAATTTGTCCCTTGAGATGATATGCAAATGAATACATAACTTCACTCTGTGACAACTGCAGAAACTATCATGACTTTAAGAAAGTACTGTAGTTACCTTTGGTCAGACCATCTTTTACAGGAGCTATGAAGAAACAACACTTGAACAATGAGACACTCAAGAGCAAGGAGCCTTGAGTCTTTGCATTTAAATTGACCCTTTGAGGTGGGAAGTCTACCATTCAGCACAATGATCTATGCTTTTTGGTTGTCCTTGGTCTTTTCTTCAGATTCCACCTTGATGAGAGTCTCGCTACAACTGCAGATTTGGTATTGTTCAGTACAGTATTTAGGTCACAAGGAATGCAAGTGGGATATGATTCTTGGAGGTGTTTAGTGCTAAAGATAACACAGGTTATTCAAGGTTCAAGGAGAATCTAATGTCTTTACATGTTTATTTAATATTCAATAATAAATTTATAATTTATAGTGTTGATATAAAAACCTTGCTACAAAAGTACTTTTTCACCTTACCTGATAAGATTAAGATTAAGGACAAGATTAAGGACTTGCTCAAAATGCTGTGCATGTTAGTGGCTTTGCAAGAATGTAAAAACATCACTCAAATGTAATCTCACCAACCCATTGTACCTTCTTTTAAATAAATTACAGTGGTACTGTACCTCGAATAACGAATTTAATCCGTTCCGGCGCCATGATCGTCATGTGAAACTGACGTCATACGAAACGAATGTCCCCATTGACAATAATGGAAATCAAATTAATCCGTTCTACCACCGAAAAGCATCAATATGATATTTGATATTTTAAATAATGGAGCAGCCTACCTTAAAAGTCCCCTTCCATTATAACATCAGGCAGTGAGGACTTCACTGGTGTGCACTCTCTGGCACATTTTGCCTGCATACCACTAGGACTTGCTTGTCTTACTAAGAATCTGTCTAAAGACACTTGTTTTTCCCTACATTTTAACACTTGTCTGTAGTAAGACATCACATTGTCATTTAAAAGGTCAATGCAACGACCTGCTACAGCTTTATCTGGGTGAGTTTTTTCAACAAAACTTTGCAGTTCTTCCCATACTTCACACATTTTCTTAATCAAGAAGGGACATCCTCTACTGCCTCTACTCACAGCTATTTTCTTAGGTTGAACCTTACCAATGGCTTTCTTGAGGCCCATGGCGAGATATATAATAATAACTTTTATGCTCAAATGGCCCAAAAAACGACAAAAAACTGTAAATCCTTGTGAAGAATTCAGGCAGGATAGTCACTGGGTGCGAGACACTGGTAAACTGAGGCACGATCGCCGTGCCACCACATGCTAGTCGGCCTGTACGTGTATCAACAAACTCGTGTTCCGAGGCAAATTTTCCGAGCAAATCCTGCTCGTATTCCGAGGTACCACCGTACTGAACAAACCTTTATGAGAGTTTTCTTTCTTCAAATTTGTTCAATTTTTTTTTTCATTTTTTGTATAGCAAAAGGTTCGTTTGGTGTTTGTCAGGTAGGCTGCTCCATGTTTCTTATAAAAAAAAAATGAAAAAAAATGAATTTTGAAAAAACAGAACAAATGTCAAAAAGGTTCGTTGGGTGTTTGGCAGGTAGGCTGCTCCATGTTTCTTAAAAAAAAAAAAGTTGAAACAATTTGAAAAATGGATAAATGCCATAAAGGTTTGTTCAGTGTTTGTCGGGTAGGCTGCTCCATTATGACAATCTTTGTGTTTCAAATGTGTTCCATTTGTTTTGTATTTTTCATTTAGTTCTCAATAATGGGGCAGCCTACCCGACAAACACTGAACGAACCTTTATGGCATTTGCCCATTTTTCAAATTGTTTCAACTGTTTTTTCTTTTTATTTTTAAGAAACATGGAGCAGCCTACCTGCCGAACACCGAACGAACCTTTTTGACATTTGTTCTGTTTTTCAAAATTCTTAATTTTTTATTTTTTTATAAGAAACATGGAGCAGCCTACCTGACAAACACCGAACGAACCGTTTTGAAATTTGTTCTTTCTTTACAAAAGTTCATTTCGTTTTTCTACAAAAAGTCAATGCTTTGCAACATCCCAGCATCAATAGCATTTGTACACAAAGGAAAATAATTTATTTGCTTCGTCGGAGGCGTCCGAGAATGTGCGAGAAGCAGCCCCAGACTCCACCATGTGGTGTTGACGTTATTCAAACGAGCATTCGCCTAATGAGACGAATTGTCGGTGATCGGGGCGTTCGTTACCCAAAATGGGGATCTCTGCTATTCTTTTCTGGGAAAGAATGAGTCTGCAGCTTTCCAGAGGGGTCCTTGGGTTGTTGATGCTTAGTTGGTCAGGCCGGAGGTGCATCATGTGCTGTGTCCGGTTGCGGCTCTCTGCCATTATCTGCGTTCCATGGCTTCAGTGGCCGGGGATGCGCTTTGGCTTGACCCGGTTTTCCTTCTTCCCTGTTCCAGGACGTGGGTCTCCCAGGTCGTCTGCTGGGTTATCAGGTCTAGCCAGCCTGCAATCTATCCTCGTGCCCACGACTTTCGTATGTTTGCTGCCTTGGCTGCCGTCTTCGGTAACACATCTTGGGTTGACATTTGGGCACAGGGTTTTTGGAGATCGAACAGGGTTCTGGCTGCTCGCTACCTTATCAATGTTCCTGGGCCTCGTAGGTCCTGTGCCGCATTGGGGCGGCGGTTGCAACCAGTTGTCTCGACTTCGAGTTGAGGAGAGAGGGCTGATCACCTCCCGGGTAAGTCCGTTTTTGTTTTTGTCTTTGGGTAGTTAGCTCCGGGGAGCTGAAGGGGCTCCCCCCAGAAAACCAGCATTGAATGTAATGAAATGCCATTTTCTGGGGAAGACTTGGAGGGTCCTAGGCAACCCTTCCTCCCTCCGGTCGGCAGTTTTTCTGGTTTTTGACATCCAGCCTTAAGAACTGAAGGTTGGGTAGCCGGCATAAAGGTCTGGGGCTCCCCCTTCCCCCTCCCGGGGAGAGGGGGATATTGCTCAGACAGCGGCACTGCAATGTGGTTACGTCATGCAAGTTTGCTTGTTTTCATTTGGGGAGTTTTGTCCATTCGTTTGGCTCTTTTTAGCAATATTTTCACCAGAATAGGGGTTTGTTTTGGGGTGCTTACCTTTCTGAGTACCTGACCTGGTCAATGGTAATCTTGAGGTTATCTTGAGATGATTTCGGGGTTTTAGCGTCCCTGCGGCCCGGTCCTCGACCAGGCCTCCTTTTTGTTACACCCCACCGGGAAGCGGCTCGTAGCAGCTGTCTGACTCCCAGGTACCTATTTACTGCTAGGTAACAGGGGCATCAGGGTGAAAGAAACATTTTGCCCATTTGTCTCCGCCTCCACCGGGGATCGAACCCGGAACCTCAGGACTACGAATCCGAAGCGCTGTCCACCCAGCCATCAGGAAGACATAGAATGTTTCCAACCACACGGGGGTTTCTATAGGCCATTGCTCCTCATACCTCTCTGAGGGGGCCAGGTTCTGGCTCGTGGTCCTTGGTAGGCCTGGAACTCCATGCACATTATCTGATGCAAGAAATCTAATATATCCATATCAGCCTGGATAGCTCCGGGGAGCCTCCGGGTCTCACCCAGAAAATGGCATTTCATTACATTAAATGCTGGTTATATCAGCAGCTTACGGCTGGAGATTCAAGTAATAATGTGGACATAAGTTCACACTGGATTTTGGTACTTAAAATTTCACAGATATATATACACATGCACAGAATGGTAGGCAGGTTCGTTGTTATGGTGGAGGGTGGCTACAGATGGTAGCGGGTGTAAAACGAGATGTCCAAATGAAGTAGAATGGGCAGCATGCAGGACGAGGTGGTGCGGGCTGTCAGATTGTCTTCATATGAATGCACAGTTGTACCTTTTATCATCTTCTAGGATATAGAAACTCCATTAGTTATGGAGGATTAATCTACACATCGTTAGAGTAGGTATTGCTCACTTGTCCTTAATAACAGAGATACTAATGTACAATTCTTGATACATTCAATCTTCAGGTTATGCAGGACATAATGATGTGCACTTGGCTGGGTGGTATCCTGAATGACTTGGTCAGTTCATTTCAGACATCCTCCTGGTCAAAAGTCAACGCTTAGAATGATGCTCATGTCCTCCGCCCTCCGCGCTGCTACTCGACAACTCCAAATCGTTGGCTGATGCAATCTGGGGCAGTCGTCGACTCTGGCCTCAGATGGGGGCGTGGCATAGGTTTTGTCGGACCCGCACACTCATTTAGCGAGAGGCTGCTATTGTTCTGCAGGTTTACTGGGGGGGGGGCGTTTGAGCAACTCAGCGCATGCTTGTTCGCCACTATGCTTCCTCAGGATGTTGGAGTTGTGCTGGTTCCCACCCTTTTCACCATTGTTTGTAGCTTAGGATTCGTGCGCCCGTGGGCATTTGGCTTCAGTCTTGTGTTTCTTTTTTCTTCTCGAGCTGTCCTTAGACTGGCTTTGGGAGGATGTGGAGGCGTTGAATTCCGGGCCTTCGTCTGGTGCACTGACCTCTGCAGCTCAGACGTCGGCTGCACTGTTGAAGCTGTTTGCGCCGATTCTCAGGGAAGCGGTCTCTGTTCTTTGCTTCTCGTCTCTTGTGCAGGCAGGCTGTCTCTTCGGAGGGTTCGGGTCGCTTGAGGTTCCACGATCCGTCTCCAGTTCCATGATTTGAACTGCTCTCCTGTGGTTCATGCAGGAGGTCCGCAGGGGTTCTCTTCAGTCCTTGGCTCTTTAGGACTGGTCGCTTCGAGTGACTCAATCTGCTTGATTCTCAGGGTTTGGCTCTCTGTGCAGTTCATATCCAGGGAGTGTCGAACGTCCTAACGGACAGCCTGTCTCGGTTCATTCTCCTGTCCACGGAATGGACGGTCGACGCCGACTCTGACTCCTTTAGTTGGCTCTGCCAGACGTACGGGCGCCTGGATGGGAGCTCTTCGTGTTGGTGTGGTCGCGGCATCTCCAGATATATGTTACCTGTACCTCTTCCCCCCGGTTCAGCTGTTGCTTCGGGTCTTGCTCGTTGGAGATTTACCAGGGAAGAGTAGTCCTGTTGGTCCCTTGTTGGTCTGCCCAGCCTTGGTTTCAGGCGCTGCTTGCTCGGTGTCCAAACCCAAGATATTTTCCATAGCTCCGCCTCTTTCAGCAGATCGGACTGGTCTAGTACGTGGCTGGTTCAGTCTACTCCTCCGCTCTTTGCGTCTGGTCTTTTTGATGCGAGTATATCACCACTTGTATGGTGATCAAGTGACTTCGTTGATGGTGTCCCACCTGTAAGCTTCGTCTCGGTGACAGTATGAAGTTTCCTGGCATTCTTTTCGTCATTTCCTCTCTCTTCATAGGTTTTCTTTTATTTCTGATCGGGTTGTTTTGTCCTTTCTTGGCATTTTCAGGACAGTCATTTGATGCTGAATACTGTCGCCTGGTATTGTGCGGTGCTGGCGGAGCCGCTTCAGCTTGTGTTCCGGATGGATGTCACTTCTGCCCCATTCTACAAGCTTTGTCGTGCTTTGTTTCACCTCCAGCCTGCTCATGCGCCGCCTGGGCTGTTCTGGTCCTTGGCCAGGGGTGCTCTCTTTTCTCTCTTCTCCTCGGGTTTCATATGTTATGGAAGGCACCTCAATGCTAACTTTCCTAAAGCTTGGCTTTACAGTACCAATGCTTAACACTTTAGTCCGGGCATGACACAGCATTGCGTCATCCGTTTACTGTCGGTAATCTCGGGGATAACGCAGCATTGCGTCATCCACTAAAATAATCGCCAAAAATCTGGTTTTTATCCTATTGTTTTGGGACTGGTTTTAAAATGTGCGCCTATGTCTTCCCTACACGCCTATGTCATGTTCAACACACAATAATACTAAACATTTGTGGGCAGGAATTGGGAGTGTAGCTGGAAGGCGTCTGGGCGCTCACTCGCAGGTAACGCGTGGCCCGTCTTCAACTCGTCTGCGGTTGGAGCATGACCAGATTTTTTATTTTATATGCTAATATTCCTCTAGAGAATTCTATTGCGAACCCATTGATACCAAAATGAAAGACCTAGGACGAAAATTGAGGTGACCAGAGTGAAAAGAGTGAACACATTTTATCGCTTTTGCGCGCTTCTGGGTAACGTTCGCACTCTCTCTGTTTGCTTCGGGTAATTAGCCGGGCTTTTGGAGTTTATATGCATTTAGTGCTGTAGAGAATTCTATTGCGAACACAATGATACCAAATTTAATCTCGTAGGACGAGAATTGAGGTGACAAAGTTGAAGAGAGTATACACTTTTCAGAATTAACGCGCGCTCCCGTGAAACTCTGGGACCCAATTCGCACAGTTGAGGGGTGGCGCGCTTGGTACGCCAAAGTGTTAAGCTCAGGGAGCTACTGAAAAGCTTGCCAGAAAATGGCATTTCATTGCAGTCAGTGCTTGAGTTTTAGTCCACCTAGAGCATCAATAACTTTACTAGGTAATACCCTGATATGGGTGACTTTATATTAGTGGTCATCTTGAATATTATTATTAGTAAATACATTACAACTTTCAGGTCATGACAGATTTGGATAGAATCTCTGCAGGTCATTGTTATGGCAAAACCTTTCTACATTTCTTGAATAACCACACTTCAAAGTGGCATACGTATAATATGTAGACTACAACAGGTTGCATTTTATACTCATTTGACACAACTGGAAATCAGTGTCTACAGATAATTTGATTGACACAAGTAGGTTTTTAATATAAATAAATTCCTGTATATTTTATGGAGGTCTAAACAATAAGTACACTTTTTAGTTAGTACATTTATATAGTTTTAAATTATAATTTGTGTTATTTGTATGTATTGCGTTGTGTAAAGTATTACTAGTAATGGCAGAATGATAAATTGTGATTTCTTTTTGTAGGTACTAGATGAAATGGAAGATATGATGGAGGAAGGAGGAACTATAGTAGACTACCACGGATGTGACTTCTTCCCAGAAAGATTTTTTGATATTGTATTTGTGCTGAGGACTGACAACACCCTCTTGTTTGACAGACTTGCTTCCAGGTACTGTATTTTTGAAGTGCTCTTGGTAAACATTTCCTTGAAATTTAAACCTTAAATTTTTTTTGTCTGAGATTATTATTAAATCTGACAAATATAAAGACTGAGATTCATATTAAAAGTTTAGATTTTGAAATTAACTGCAAGGTTCGCAGAGGAAAAAATTGAAACAACAAACAACTTTGTAAATAATTTACTCTATAGCTGGGCACCATTCCTTTCCCCTGTCAAATCCCAAATCATTATTCTGATCCCTTCCAAGTGGTATATAGTTGTAATGGCTTGGTGCTTTCTGCCAATAGTTCCCTTGCCTCTAGTTATGACTGATGACCAGAAGATGGCAGCACCACTGGGAGCTCCTGGCTTCTACGTCATCAGCGATTCACTAGTTGCATGGATTGGTCTATTCTTCACCTCAAGGTGCAAGTGTTTTGGGTTACCCTTCCCTAGGCACTCATTCTGGCATTACTCCTGATCTGACAGTGGCTTCTTTGATGAGTTTTGGAGTTCGCCCTGAGAGGCCATGCTCTTATGTAGGGTGCCTCGTCTTGGGTAGTGCAAGAGTCTCTGACTCTTCTGAAAGGCATGTGGTTGGGGTGTTAGGGTTTTTTGCTGTGAGGTACACTAAGGTTTGTGTGCTCTTCTATACAGTACGCCACTGACAACTTTGCATTCACAATTATTTATCCTCAGGTCTGCATTCGGCATCAGTTCCTTTGGCAGGCATCCTTAATGCCTGGGTGTCCTGCTTGGGTATTCCTTCAGGTTCTGGTAAACCCCGCAGGTCCTCAGTGAGGCTCGCTATGAATTGATCTGTTGGGTCTGCACTCATTACTTTCGAGTTTGGCAGGTAGCCATCAGCCTTGCTTATTAGGTAAATACTGATCATAAATCTCTCTCTCTGTATTGAAAAATTCGAAGGCACATCATACAATCAGTTCTTTTTATATCTTTTTAAAAAAATCACATTCTATCGGACATAAATTTTTTACATTTAAAATTGTATATAGGGAGTTTAACACTTTCGCGCACCTCGCGGGTGAGACCTGCACTACCCGGGTGGGCTTCAGCGTTTCATGGGAGCGCGCGGTAATTCTGAAAAGTGTATACTCTTTTCAACTTGTCACCTTAATTCTCGTCCAAGGTTTTTCAATTTGGTATCATTGTGTTCGCAATAGAACTCTCTACAGCAATAAAGGCATATAAAGTCCAAAGCCCAGCGTACCATCCACAACAAACAGAGAAAGTGAGTGCGTGTTACCCGGAAGTGCCCAAAAATGATAAAATGTGTACACTCTTTTCACTTTTGTCACCTCAATTCCCGTCCTAGGCCTTTCATTTGGTATCATTGTGTTCGCAATAGAATTCCCAACAAGAGTATATGCATATAAAGTCAAAAACCGAAGCACGCTCCACCCGCCGACAAGATGAAAGTGGCCCAGACAGAGAGCACTGCGCCACCCCAAGGCGCCTCTCATTACATTAGAGTGTGCGGTAATACTGAAAAGTGTATACTCTTTTCCACTTTGTCATCTCATTTCTCGTCCTAGGGTTTTCAATTTGGTATCAATGTGTTCACAATAGAATTCTCTACAAGACTAAATGCATATAAAACCCAAAAGCCCAGCGAAAAAGTGAGAAAGTAAGACCGTATTACCCAGAAGTGCGCAAGAGCAATAAAATGTGTACACACTCTTCACTGTGGACGTCTCAATTCTCGTTCTAGGTTTTTAATTTGGTAACATTGTGTTCGCAATAGAATTCCCTACAGGAGTATATGCAAATATGAACTCCAAAAGCCAGGCGTACCACCCACAGCAAACAGAGAAAGTGACGGAGCGTAATCCCATGAGCGCAGTGATACATCAATGAAACGCAGTGAATCCCAGTGAGCGCAGTGATACATCAGTGAAACGCAGTGAATCCCAGTGATACCCATAAAATGGGTATACTCTTTTCAACTTTGTTACCTCAGTTCTTATCCTAGGTATTTCATTTTGGTATCAATGTATTCGCAATGAAATTCCCAACAGGTGTATATGCATATGATATCCAAAACCGCTGCGCGCCCCTCCCGAAGCCGCTGCCAATTTGCCGCCGATGCAATGCTGCGTCGTTACCGGAACTGCGTCTACCAAAAAAAAAAATACGCAATGCTGCATCGTTTCCGGAAATGCGTCTACTAAAAAAAACGACGCAATGCTGCATCGTTACCGGACTAAAGTGATAACTTTCATATTTCATAATAATTTCCCTAAATTAAAATAACTCTTCGTCTGGAGTTTTGGTCGTTGTGTTTGATCAGTCTTGGCTTTTTCCATGGTTGTTTACAATCCTCTTGTCTCGCTTGGGCAAGAGGACACACCAATGGTCATTCTTTCTATTTCCACCATGCTGCCATACTGATCCAAAGGCCTGTGATGTTTGCATTCACTAAGTCTATATTTTATTAGAGCCTGCCTCAAGACAGGAGGCTTATCAGTAACTGCTTTGTAGACTCATTTTGTTTGTGTTTGGGGTTTGTTGCTTGGTCTCGAGTAGATGCCCTGGAGTTTACCCCTAGGGTGTTTATGAGCTCGGAGTTGGTGAATTTAACTGTTCCAAGTTTGCCCCTCCTCCTCCTTTCCTGGATGATGTGGTTCATCAGGCTTCTGTTCTATTCCCCCCCCCCCTTTGCTTCAGGCTCTGAAATGGCTGAGAGTTTCGGTGTCTGGACAGGGTGTAGCTTGACCAGCTCTGGGGTCTGCTCTCTCGATTTCTCCAGTAGAGACTTCTCTTCTCACTGAGGATTCGAAGCCTATTACTTCTCAAGGGAGTTTGCCTTACTCAAATTGTATACTGTACTGTTGGGCAATGCTTTCCTATTTAAAGCATTAGGCATGAAATAACGGCTCAGCCCCGGGGTCATAATGTGTGACCTCCAGGGCTGGGGTAGAGCCCAAAAAGGGTCCCTGGGTGCCCTTCAAATCTTCCTGGTCTATGAATCCAACTGTGTGATGTATTTCACTCAAGGTGGAAGACTTCACTTATCCAACATACATACTTGAGCTGGAATCCCCAGGTGTGCTTCCATTTTCTGTTAGGTTCTACAGATGTCATTATTTCCAGAGGTTTCTGTCATCGCATGTTTTTGGCAGGGGCGAACTTCTTTTGGTTCTTCCTGCAGGATCACAATCTGCCTTCTTTGACTTTAGGTTGGCTCCATTATGATGTTCCTGAATCGTCTTGGCTTGCTGTCAACCCTGTTATCCTTGGCATAGCATGGCTTTTTCCGAACCCATGTGCTTGAGTGGCAAGACGTGGGTTCTACTGCTTGTTTGATTCAGTTAGTCCCATGTATGTGGATAGGTGACAAGTTGTCTTGTGCCTTCTTTTACCTCTGATCAGCTCATGTTGCTCCTGAGTCATCTTGGTCTCTCAGTTGGTTGTTGGTATTTCCCTGCCCCTCTCATTTGTCGGTTGCCCCTTCAGTTCGTGATGTGTTCTTCCAGGCTCTCTTTTTTCTTCCTCACTTCCAGTTATTAGGTGGAGAAGCTTTGTGCTCTTCTCTGGAAATGTGGGTTTTCTTCTTTTGGCTCTGGTGGGGTTTCAGCTTTTGCAACCTTTGCTTTCTTTGTTGATGAAGAATGAGATGGTTGCTTTTCAGAAGGGTCCTTTGTTGCTGCATGATTTGTTTGTCTGGGAGTGCATCATTTGTTGTCCTATTGTGGTGGTTCACCACTACTTGTATGCCACTCGCACTGCTTTGGTGGAAGTATTGTTTGTTGATCCAGTTTCTTTGGTTACCTGTTCCAAAATGCACATGTCCCAGGTTGTCGGCAGTGTCATTAAGTCTAGCCAGCCTGCAGGCAATCCTTAGGCTTATGATGGTTGCAAATTTGCGGTTTATCCTCTGTATTTTCAAACATGTCATGGGCTTGGGCATTTTGAAGGTCTAACAGGGTCCAGCTGGCTCATTACATGGTCAATGTCCCTGGTCCCTGTCAAGCTTGTGTTGCTCTGGGTCAGGTTTCCCATCCCATGCTCTCATCTTCTCGAGTGTTGTTTTTACTCCTCCCTGGTAAGTTACACATTTCCTTCTGCTCTATTGTTAGCTATCTTCAGGGAGCCACTGTTTGGCCCTCCAGAAAGCCAGCATGGAATATAATTAAATGCCTCTTTCTGGTAGGGTCTCGGTGGGTCACTGATTCCCGCTCCTCCCCTCCTCTCCTCCCTTTCAGGTGCATAAGTTTGTAGTCTTTTAACTCTAGACTGAGATTCTGATGATGTGGAAACCAGAAGCTCCCAGTCTTTCTGCTACCTGTTGGTGATAGTTCGTAACTATTGGTGGGGGGTGGGGGGGGAGGTTCGATCTAGCTATTCAGTGGAACATTTCTGGAGTTGTTTGGTGCTTCAGTTATTTTCTGTATAGCTTCACGTACTTTCTGGTTATTTTCTCCTTGAGGGTGATTGTAATAATTCCCTGCTCCCTGTACCTATGAGGGGAGCCAGGTTATTCTTTTGGTACCCAGTAGGTCATTCAGGACTCTAAGCCTGATATGACTCAACTGAGTGGAGCTATCTCAGCGAGCCGCTGAGGCCCTATCAGAAAGGGATGTTTCTTTAGTGTCATTGCTGGTTTTACTTACCAGGGACAGCAGTAGTGTGTGTTGAGACTTGGTGAGATATAAATTTTATTAGAAGTTACTCAAAGGCAGGATTGTCTGCCTTTTTATCTTTGCTGGAGATGCATGTTCTTGATGGCATACATTCATTTCCAGTTTCATAAATTTAGTAAACTTGTTTAAGAGTGTCGCCACTTTCTTCAGTATCTGGAGATATTGTCTGACTGCTTCCGTTTTCACTTGCTGTTCCACCGGTCATCTTGATTTTGTGCAAGTGGCAATAGCATTTAAAGTACTCAAGTCACACATTGCTTGTTGCTCTCGGTGTTTTTTTTTTTAAGTCGCTCAAAAACTGTAACGACAGTACATGCTGTATGGTTAATCTTCAGGAAGCTGATGGACATGTTCCTCTCTACATGTTGTTAAGTCAAAACACTTAACAATTTCTCCATTGTTTGAAATCGTATGTCTGCCTTTCATAATGTTTATGACACTTAATGGGGTGACACATTTAGCACACTCATATGCGTCAGCGTTCTTAACGCTTTTGCTTACTGGGCGCGCGAGCACCACACTACCCCAAGTGGGTTTCAGTGTTTCACGGGAGTGTGCGGTAATTCTGAAAAGTGTATACTCTTTTCAACTTTGTCACCTCAATTCTCGTCCTAAGATATTCAATTTGGTATCAATGTGTTCGCAATAGAATTTTCTACAGGACTAAATACATATAAACTCCAAAAGCCCATCTTACCACCTGCAGCAAACAGAGAAAGTGAGAGCGAGTTACCCGGGAGCGCACAAGAGCACTACAATGTGTACACTCTTTTTACTTTGGTCACCTCAATTCTCGTTCTAGGTCTTTCATTTTGGTACAGTATCAATGTGTTCGCAATGAAATTCCCTACAGGAGTATATGCATATAATGTCCAAAACTGCGGTAAGACCTTCCCGAAGGCGCCGCTACTTTGCCGAACTGTTGCCCCACCAACAACGCAGTGCTGCATCATTACCAGAAGTCAGTCTACTAAACGAACAACGCAATGCTGTGTCGTTACCGAGCGAAAGTGTTAATAATTGTTCTCACAATTGTCTGTTCCAGGTCAAGAGCAGAGGCACTGTGTACAGACTTATCAGAAACATCAAACACATTAATCACTTACATTTTCATCTCAAAACTGAAGGGTTTCCTAGCTCTAATGGTTTTGAGGCACCGCTGTTACTTGAGGACATTTCTCATTCATGTTTACCGGGGGATTGATAAAGTTCCACACCTACGAACATAGAATATATGTACAGTATGTGACACAAGCAGGTGTCACATACAAGTGTATTTACTCCACCACAATGGCAGAGTAAATACTGAGAGAGGATGCTTTAGGTATGGTGTGTCTTGTGGTACCATTATTATAAACAAGACACCAAACAAAATGTCAAATATTTTTTTTTCCAAATTCACTCATCTAATTTTAACCAATAAAGACATGTAAGAAGTTTAAGGACTAAATAAAACATGGGAAATGGATAATGATAATGTATTTATTATTATTATTATTATTATTATTATTATTATTATATTATTATTTATTGTGCAATACATATACAGTTATTTACAATAGGAAACATTGAAATTGTTATGCATTTGCATACCAGGTAGTTTTGTCAACACCCATTATTTGTTTCACGTTCCTTGATGCATGTGGCAGTGCACTCTAACTTCATACCATTGGCTCTATTTTGTGGCTCTGTTTTGTCAGCTTTATTAGTGCAGTGAGGACACTAGTTGTCAGGCTTCCTTATTTTACTGTACTTCTACCATAAGAAATTAATTTGTAGTAATACAAATCAAACATTCAGAAACTTTAGTTATCAAATATATTTACTGTACAGTACATGTGAAAATCGAACACATACAAGGCTGTCATCTGCTACAGAGAGATCTAGTAATTATGGATAGACTTCAAATAAGCTTACCTTGTCTGAACCACCAACCACAAAGAAAACTGAATCGTTGATTAATAACATGAGCAATTTTCTGAGGCAGCTGCTGAAGAATTGAGAAGTACAAACAAAATATCTTGGCATATATACAGTATTCTATTTTAGAGCATTTTGAAACCCAGCTTATTATAGTATTCATTTACAGTCATCCAGAAAATTTGCTGTTGATCAAATTTAGTATTTTGAATTAATATTTCAAATTGTGATGTATTTTAGTTCTTGATCATTATATATGGAGAAAATGATCATAGAATATATAAACTATTGTCTGACTACTAATCGACTCATCACAATCGACTTGAGAATGGTCCAGGACGGACCGAAACGTCATCGTCCCTTCACCTTCTAGTGTGTGGTCTGGTCAACATACTTTAGCCACGTTATTGTGACTCATCGCCTGCATACATTAGGCTTATATCGAGGTCCCCCAGTGGTCAAATTATTGACCCTCCCCAGGATGCAACCCTACAATGAACTGACTTACTTCCAGGTACCTATTTACTAGTAGGTGAACAGAGACATTAGGTGATAAGAAACATGCACAAACATTGCTCTCCCATCCGGGATTTGAACCCAGGATTCCCAATTATGAGTCGAAAATGATCCCAACTGTACTACCGAGACCCAAATTTTCTCATGCATGTACTATCTAATAAAATATAAGGTTCTGATTCTCTGCGATTTTGTGCTCCATTTAAAGATTCTTAATTTTTCAGGGGTTACCAGGGAAAGAAGCTAGAGGATAATGTTGAGTGTGAAATAATGAATGTATTAAGAGATGAAGCAAAGGAGAGTTATGCCGAACACTTGGTACATGAACTTCCATCCAACACTACTGAAGATATGGAGAGCAACCTTGAGAGAATATTGTTGTGGATAGCTGCGTGGAAAAGGGATAACGGTTGTTGATGAAAACTTCCCTTTACAGTGTTGTGACCAAACACACAATGTGTAAACAAGTTAAAGGTAGCTTTATACTCTCCCTTAACTCCAGTCTATTTAAACTCTCTTCAAAAACATACAGACAGTTGAAGTGTTAAATGTTATTAACATTGAATACAATTTGTAATTGTTTTTGTTGTCTGGGTTGGGTTGACTGACAAGATCTTCAGAATCCACCAATGTTTTGAGACTAAAGCAGTCATCATATCTTTGCCCAGCAACAAGTCATAAGATTTCAAGAACATCTTGGCTTCTTGAACTTGGCAAGAAAGCAGCAGCAGTAAGAGATGTCTTTTACTACTTGCTTTAACTACAGTATTCTCTGACAAAGACGATGCTAAATAGTCTATCTGTCTTGGTGCCTTCTCTTACTAATTATGTTTACTGCTTCTACTGTATAAATATTATATTATTAGTGCATACAAGGAGTACTGGTAAACAGCTTGTAAAATTTCACTTTATGTGGGATGACAACTTAGCCCATAGACTGCTGTCTAATTATTTTCGTAGATTGAGTGCATAAGTTCATCAATCTTTCTCTGATCAACAGCATTGACCCAAGAATCAATCATTTGATGAAGCTGCATTAGATGTCTGGCTAATTCAGATATGTTAAGAAAATGTTCTCAAGGGAATTTTGCCTTAGGTTTTGATCCTGTTGATGAAAGGATAGACTGCATACTGCGGTAATACAAGGATATTTTTTATAAGGGCTTCATGGCAAGTTATTCTTATTTTCATAAGCAGAAAAGGTTAGTGAAACTACTTTCAGTCTTTGCTGCAGGATTTAACTATGTTTTGAAAAGACATTAGACTATTTGTGCAATAGTGATTTAGAATTCGAACTGATCCTGCATGACTTCACTTGGCCTTCAGTATATCAGTGAGTAAGCTAAAAATTCTGCCAGTTAATAAGAAGAGAAATAAGATTGTTGCCTTCATCTTGTATCTGTTTATAGTTAAATATATAACTAAATTGTTAACCAAATAGTAAATGCATGCACATATTATTATTATTATTATTACCCTGTTTTCCCATTTACATGGGATGGTGAGGTATTAGATGCAAGAGCACATTACTAACTGAAAGTAACACACCAGACCAAAAGAAAACTTTTCTACAATGCTGTAATAATGTATATTTCATTATTCTGCATGTGGTATTAACAGGTTCAGTAATCCTGAAGACTTCCTGATATATCCACATTAACATTAAAAACTAGTTTCTTAGACACTTTCTGGTAAAATTTGGCTTTAACCCCTTAACTGTGTGGCCTCCAAATATGACCCCCCCCCCCCCAGTGCACAGGAAATAAAATCTCTGGAAAAATTATTTTCTGTTTTGAAAGTGTCAAAAACCCTTCCCTGAGTATGGGTATAGTAACAGAAGGTCAAAATTGTACGTACTTTGGCTGCTATGGGGTCTGTAAGTTCGTGCGTGACGTCATCATTCCCTGGTCGCCCGTGGCGTATGCCCCCAGGGCCCAGTAGGGTGCTCGGGGCAGGATGAGCTAGTTGCCACGAATATATATTTTTTTAATTTTCTACGCACAGTTCCAAATTCATTTTATATGCTTTACGTGCCAATCCTATGTATAATGAACACGTACACTATATTATGGCAGTAGAACATCCGTACTGTCCGAAGACACTGTGTTTACGTGCATGACACATGTGTACACATATCCGGCACATATTTCCATTGTATCATGCTAATTTATGTATATATATACAGTCTATTTGCACACTATCATACACTATATGCATTCACCATCAACACACTCAGAATGCCACGAGTGTCAGCTGCCACACCCTCACTCCTCCAACATCCAATCTCTCCCTCACTCCTCCATCTTACTCGCCAACATTGCTCCTCCCACCATACTGTTATTGTTTGTATTACACTATTTACACATGTTATGTATACCTAACTACATGGTTTTATTCACCAGAACTATGCAAGTAAGCCGGTATTGTGTCCAAACTTTACAGCGGCCACTATACACTGCATGAGAAATCACATGCCACAAGTTTATTTTGTAAAGGAACCTAAGAAGTCGTTTGAAGATTTCTAGATGGACGAAATAATGCTGTGGTGCTGTGGCTAGTGCTGTGAACATCGTGAACAGCATTGAATCACTAATATTTAAACATTGTACACAGTCATTATCACACTCAGGCTCTTCTGTAATACTATCATGGCTAAATAATACAAGTTATATATATTTTTTTGCATTATTAGGCAATGTTGTAGTCACAAGCTGAACAGCAGTGCTGTGAGCTCATGCTGCGTGCGCCGGCTTTGGTTGTTCACTCACTACTGGGGCTCTCACACCCGGGAATGTGGACCACGATATATTTTTAAAGATGGCGTCTGTTTACAAGAGCCCTGAGGAAGCTGATGTGAATCCCATGTAGCCGCGGGAGTTTTGAATGGAATGTGAAAAATACAAATACCCGGAGGCGTGTAGCTGCAGGTGCGTTGCGCAGTTAAAGGGTTAATTATGATTTACTGCTTCTGTAGTAGAATTTGATTCTTGTATAATTCCATCTAATGACCTGGCATCTTCGGGATTTAACCCTTTAGTTCATTATCAACATTAAACTCTCATAAATGTTTCAAGAATTTTGCAATTTTTTGTTGTTTTTTTTTCTTTCTTTTTTAATTTTGATACTGAGCTGGTGCCCAATCCAATTTTTTGCAGGTAACCCACATACACTCTTTTTGTATGTAATGGAGTTCTCTATCAAACATTCCCATCAAATTCATAAGTAATGGAGTTCTCTATCAAACATTCCCATCAAATTCATAACGAAATGAAAATAATGTAATATATCTTGGTATTATGTGGTAATATACCATATAATTTGTAAGTTGTGGGTGGTCTATTTTCTTCTATTCCACATTCCATAACATGCATTTAATCACATTGAATTTCATTTGCCACATGTCACTCCAAGCACTTATTTTATTTAGATCAATTTGAAGGACATGACAATCATCTTCGTCTTCAATTTTCCCCAATATCTTAACATCATCCGCAAACATGGTCATATAATTCTGTACTGTGTTCCTTTTGGTAGATCATTTATGTAGATGACGAACATTTCTGGTGCAAGAACTGAATCCTGTGGTTCTCCACCGCTAATAACACTCCTCCAGTCAGATACATTGTCTCTGACTACTGCCCTCATCTGTCAGTTAGAAAATTTTTCATCCATGTCAGAAGTCTCCCTATTACCCCTCCAGGGTGAGTGTGTGTGTGTAGAAGGAATTCCATAAGATTGCTGGCAGATACACTGAAGATATCCAGATACACTGGTTATCCTCAGTCCTTTCAAAATGTTCTCTTCTTGATGACCCTGTATGTTACAAATGGCCTCAGTGGTTATTTCTCTGATATAAACAATGGTATCCACTTTCCACCTGCCTTGCACACCAGAAATCTTGCCATTGAAATTCAAACCGTGGATTTTCATTACTTACCTGTAGTTTGCCTGTCAATTTCAAGACTTCTACTCTCCAAGCTTTGCCTATGCCCCAAGGCCCACATATTTATTAGCAATGTGTCTGATATGGAACTTCCTGTAGGAATGTAGCTATGTCTTTAAAAAATACTACTAGTGTTCTAGCAATATCATATTTATTAGGAGGCATATCATCTGTTCTCTCATTGTGCCTATGGTACCTCCACTCATTCTTGGTCTATTCTGCTTTTCTTACCTTACCTTTTCCTCCAGTGAGTTGTTATTGTGCATATTTGAGTTCTGATATTTGAATATCTTTCATGTAGGGGCCGAGCGGACAGCACGCTGTACACATAAACGACTGTAAATAAACGACTTTTATTAGACCAAAGCTGGAATATGCAGCGGTTGTATGGTGCCCTTATCTTAAGAAGCACATCAACAAACTGGAAAAGGTGCAACGACATGCCACTAAGTGGCTCCCAGAAATGAAGGACAAGAGCTATGAGGAGAGGTTAGAGGCATTAAATATGCAAAAACTAGAAGATAGAAGAAAAGAGGCGATATGATCACTACGTACAAAATAGTAACAGGAATTGATAAAATCGACAGGGAAGATTTCCTGAGACCTGGAACTTCAAGAACAAGAGGTCATAGATTTAAACTAGCTAAACACAGATGCCGAAGAAACGTAAGAAAATTCACCTTCGCAAATAGAGTGGTAGACGGTTGGAACAAGTTAAGTGAGAAGGTGGTGGAGGCCAAAACCGTCAGTAGTTTCAAAGCGTTATATGACAAAGAGTGCTGGGAAGACGGGACACCACGAGCGTAGCTCTCATCCTGTAACTACACTTAGGTAATTACACTTAGGTAATTACATGATCCTGTGGTCCCGGTTCGATCCCGGGCGCCGGCAAGAAACGATGGGCAGAGTTTCTTTCACCATATGCCCCTGTTACCTAGCAGTAAATAGGTACCTGGGAGTTAGTCAGCTGTCACGTGCTGCTTCCTGGGGTGGAGGCCTGGTCAAGGACCGGGCCGCGGGGACACTAAAGCCCTGAAATCAACTCCAGATAAGATGTATATATGTGATAACACTATTCTTTTTTTTAGAGAGCCTATTATGAATGCTTTGAAACAGACCTAGTATAGAAATTCAGGTGTTTTAATGTGTCCATGCTTAAAATATATATTTTCTTTCTTGAAATACATGTTTTTGTTTTATTTCAGAAATCTCTCCTGCCATGGTAAATTGAGTCACAAGTAAGCAGCAACACTCACAGGACTCAGGGGTCGAAAGTATCACCGACCCAACAGGCAGCAGGGCAGAGGCAAAAACAGTGAGGGTCACCTGAGACAAAGGGACCGAGCAACCCTCAAACCCGCACACCGCGAGTGGGGACTTCGGGGTCACATCCATCGGACCCACGCGCCCCCTAGGGGATTCCCAGGGTCCTGAGCGTTTACTTAAGAGGACTCGCGCTCAGGTAGGCCCAGGCAGGGTACTGCTAACGGCGCCCAAAACTACCAATCGAACTTCTAAAGCTGTACCCCAGGGACGTGTACACTCACGGGGACCTAGCTGGGGGCGCCATCGAGAATAACCGTGACAGGGTTAAAACAAAGGAACGAATATGACAGAACCCCCACCAGGCAAAACAAAAAGAAAAACAAAACCCCGCAAGAGGACAGCGAACCCCAGGGAACAGACCCGGCCGCTATGTCGGGAATACAAGCTGTGCAGCACCCTGCGCCCTACCAGTGCAACTGCCTCTTACCTGCCAGTAACAAGGTAGAACAGAACACCCAAGAGCCCAACAGGCGGCCGAAAAACCGAAAAAAGGTAAAACGGACCAGCAGAGGCAGATCCCAAGGATCCTGTGGAAGGTGGCCCCAAGCCCCAAGGGTAGTACTTACAGGGCACCTAGGGAAGGAAACCCTAGGCGCATGCAGCCCGAGTACCAAATTACTCGTGGCTCTCGCACCCAGAAAACAAACACCACACGCAAGCACAGTGTTGTAGCGAACACCGGAGCCAGAGCACACGTCCTTCGCCTATAGCATCAGCCTCAAGAACTGAGGGTGGGTAGCCGGCGCGGAGGGTCTGGGGCTCCCCTTCCCCCTCCCGGGGAGGGGGGTAGCTGCGCAGACAGCGGCGCGGCAGCGTCGTGTGACGTCACACTAGTTTGCTAGTTTTTCTTTTGGGAGTTCTATCCACTAGTTCGGCTTTTGGTAGCAATTTTAACCAGAATAGGGGTTTGTTTTGGGGCGCTTACCTTTCTGGGTGCCTGTCCCGGTCGATGGCAGACATAGAATGAATGCTTCCAACCACACGGGGGCTTCTATAGGCCATTGCTCCCCGTGCCTCTCTGAGGGGGCCCGGTTCTGGCCGTGGCTTCCGGTAGGCCTAAGAACTCCATACACATGACTGATGCCAAGTCTGACATTAGCATATCTGCCTGGGATAGCTCCGGGGAGCCGACGGGGCTCCCCCCAGAAATGCAATCAAATCTCCCCCTAGAAGAGAAATGACATATAATGGATAGAGGAATAATGATGTTGGATGAGTTTAGTAAATATAACAAAATTCCAATCAGCCAGGGGGGAAATGATTGGGTGGATTATGAGAACCTTCACATCAAGAGATGCCACCTAATGCTTCTACTTTTCAAATTGCTTGTGCTTTCCTGCATTGAATATTGGTCAATACTCACCTCCCCTTTCA
>WNGS01163947.1:14272238-14322815 GCA_020271785.1 Procambarus virginalis | reverse complement strand
GGACGGTCGGGAATTGAACGCCGACCTGCATGAAGCAAGACCGTCGCTCTACCGTCCAGCCCAAGTGGTTGGGCAATGGGGGGGGGGGAGGGGAGGATAAGTCAACAATAACGAGGTTGAAGATATCATGACCAAGCAGGGAGAGACCACCACGTTTCGGCCCGGACATTGTTGCTCTAACCTTCTAAACAGACGTGAGCTGACTTAAGCTTTGCCCGTTGTGTATTCCTTCCTCCGCCCCTTGTCTTATTCTTACCATTCCTCATATTCTTACCTTCCTTTTTTCTTAAATCATCCTATTCTTGCATTCTTCGTGTTCTTACCTAATTCTTATATCCATCCTATTCTTACATTCTTCATATTCTTTCCGTATTCTTACCTAATTCTTACATTCATCATATTCTTACCTTATTCTTACATTCCTCATATTCTTACCTACTCTCCCTTATTCTCTTTACTCATATTTGCTTGTACCTTCCTATCTTCCATGTGTGTTAGTATCCACAGCCCCGCTCCTGTGCCAGGTAAGTCCACGTCGGGCTCACCATAGCCCGTGCTACTTCCAACGTTTCTTCCGAGTAGCTGAATCTAAAACAATAAAATCCTGTCTTCTTTCACGCGGCTTGTCCAGGACGCAGGGAGGCGTCGTAGTCTCTTCACCTTCTGATGTGTACTCATCTACTTGTGTTTGCGGGGGTTGAGCTCTGGCTCTTTGGTCCCGCCTCTCAACCGAATGGGGTGTGGTTGGGTCATGGTGTGTAGAGGGGCGACTTGCTCGCTCTTATGGTGTCTGATGGTCAACCTTCTCTTGTGCTGGCTTCTTTACCCACCACGAGTTACTGACGTGTGCACCGCGGGTGTTGTGTGCACCGCGGGTGTTGTGGGCACCGCGGGTGTTGTGTGCTCCGCGGGTGTTGTGGGCACCGCGGGTGTTGTGTGCTCCGCGGGTGTTGTGGGCTCCGCGGGTGTTGTGGGCACCGCGGGTGTTGTGTGCACCGCGGGTGTTGTGGGCACCGCGGGTGTTGTGGGCACCGCGGGTGTTGTGTGCACCGCGGGTGTTGTGGGCACCGCGGGTGTTGTGGGCACCGCGGGTGTTGTGTGCACCACGGGTGCTGTGGAAGTGATCATCCTGGCGTCTGAGGTCGTTCATATCCAACTCATTTGTTTCAAAACGCTTACCTATATGTAATCACCTTGGAGAAGACGGGAGCCCCAGTACACCAACCTCAGGCGACGCCTTACAGACACCACACGAGTTAATCTACCATGGTGTTATGATTGGTAATGTGTTGTGTTTCACTCTGTAGGAAAACTTTGAAATTATATAGTTCGAATGATTAGTTTGTCCACTGATTAGCTCCACGTAAATTACCGTAAGAACATCAGACGTCTTGGTTTGAACGAATCACGTCTAAGGTTTGAACTAGAGGAAAACGTCATTTATTACTAATTTGTTTTTCGACACGGAGAAGTAGATTATTTTGTTTGATATTTTCTACGATTTTTATCACATTTGAAGTATTGGTCGAGGACTCATAACTCTGGCTCACTAGAGGATGTTTCACATTTACATTTATCATTCATCAGTTGGTATATTTTTAGTTCTTTGTTGTGAATGCTCGTTACTTTGAGATGGTTCCGAGGATCAATGTCCTGCGGTCCCGTCTCTGGACAGGCCTCCTGGTTAGGGGGTTTGGCAACCAGGCTGTTATTCGTGGGCAGATTTGCAACTAGCCCCTCTAATATTTTCCAAGCACAATTATATATCTGTCTCTGGCCTGCACTCTGAAGGTAAAGCATACATTTTGAGACATCTTAAGCGGTCCCAATAATGAGATGTTTTATTGAGTGGGTTCGGGTACACTCAGCAACTTTACCAGTTATGAGCGGGATTGTTAGAGTGCAACAATATTCCACCCTAGGGAGCATTAGTATCTTAAAGAGTATCATTACTGGTGTAGCATCTCTTGTTTGTAAGGGGTCTTTCTTTTATATGCTTGAGGGAGCCGGTCGGCCGAGCGGACAGCACGCTGGACTTGCGATCCTGTGGTCCTGGGTTCGATCCCAGGCGCCGGCGAGAAACAATGGGCAGAGTTTCTTTCACCCTATGCCCTGTTACCTACCAGTAAAATAGGTACCTGGGTGTTAGTCAGCTGTCATGGGCTGCTTCCTGGGGGTGGAGGCCTGGTCGAGGACCGGGCCGCGGGGACACTAAAGAGCCCCGAAATCATCTCAAGATAACCTCATGATAACCTCAAGATATAGTGTGATTTGACTACGTTTCGCATGTTGTCCCTGTTTTGATCTATTCACGTTTACCATAGCTGGAACTTGTCTTCATTTAACCTGTTGTTTTCTGAGGCCCATTCACTGTTTTGGTTTAAATCTACTTCAAGATTTGCTGTGTCCTCTGCAGTTTCTACTCTTAAAAAAATTCTAGTGTCATCTGCAAAGGATGATAAAGTAATATAATTTGTGTCCTTTTCTATCTCTGACATGAGAATGAGTACTGGATGAAGCACAGTCCTGGGAGACTGAGCGCTTCATGGTGGACGATCCGGATTTTACTCTGTTGACTATTACACTTTGGGTTCTATTCGGTAAAAAATTAAACATTCATCTACCTACTTTGCTAGCTATTGTCTCAATAACTTAACGCTTTCCGTTGATAATTCCCTTCCCTACCTACTTTACTAGTTATTCTTTTCGTGTGTTTTTTGTGTGCATTTACGCCATGGCACATTTATCGAAAGGTTTCTCCAAGTCTGTGTATATTACATCAGCGTTTTACGTGTCTTCCATGGCATCCAAAGCCATGTCATAGTGGTCTAGCAATTATGAGATGCGTGAGTGTTTTGCTCTAAACTCATATTGGCTAGAATTATGTACACGTTGTGAGTCCCTGATGTGTGATGTTAGCGTGATATCGGCTATTTTATGGTTATCAGGAATAATACCAGTGTCTAGACTCCATCTCCAAATGATGTTAAGGGCCTTCGATAGATTATTATTTTTTGCAATGTATGATGAATTTGGAATTCTACGAGTCCGGACTTGGGGTGGGGGGCATGGGCATGTTGTCTTTGGCTACTTCAAAGTCTAGTGGGGTTATGGTGACAGCTTAGATATGGGTCGGTGTCAGCTTCATGAAATGGATTACTTATCCTCAGTGTGTTCAGGGTTCGCTGTAAGCAGAATCATGCTTTGTGGTTTCACTCATCTTTTTGTTATCATTAGTGAAGTTTCTATCTCCCTTGCACAAGGTCCCAATACTATATATAGTGTTTGCTCTCGACTTTGCACAGATATATAAAATAAGATATCAAAATGTAAAATAATAGTGGTAATAATTCAATATGTTCCTCCATATGTATATAGCAGGCTTTTTGCTGTGATGGAGGTGGCAGGAGATTATGGCGTGTGTGTGTGTGTGTGTGTGTGTGTGTGTGTGTGTGTGTGTGTGTGTGTGTGTGTGTGTGTGTGTGTGTGTGTGTGTGTGTGTGTGTGTGTGTTGGTGCCATGGCCCTGACTAGATTCTATACATCATATATGTGGAGATTGAACTGAATATATTAGACATTATATATATAGTTTATATGCATGATTATACTTATCAGTGTATATACTACTAGTGAATGTATCGGAGAAGTGATGTAAGCTGCTGTCTTCTTTACACATGATTCCTGTAAAAGGTAAGGTAATAATTATCAGGAGAAAATGCTAATCTAGAGAAAACTTTAAGACAGCATCATTACAACGCTACTCCCGTACAATTCCAGTAAACTCATTACTATACCTTGTTGTTCCATTTTCACAACGTTCATTTACAGTATACCTTTGCTTCAGGGAGTGACTGCGCCTCCAGTACAACATGGCAGGTCTACCACTAACTTCTTAAGGTAAGACCTTCGAGCAACGCCTTAAGGTAAGACCTATGACCAACGTTTCGAGGTAAGACCTATATGCTAAGTTTTGAGGTAAGACCTTTCGTGGAGAATAACATCAACCAAATTGATCATGCTAAGTATGTGCATAAGTTCGATCTTTCGAGGGGATTTCACCAGATTCGTCAAAAACCAAAATTCAGATTCATAAAAAAAACTTCAACTTTATACTCTACGGACATCTCATACCCGGTTCATCTTAGATTCATTTCAGACTTAATGAAAATCGCTCTGGGGTTACCTTGCTATGATTTCGGGGTTTAGCGTCCCCGCGGCCCGGTCCTCGACCAGGCCTCCTATTTGTGGAGGGTGTGGGGTCACAGGCAATGTTTCTCAAAGCCTTTAACTTAGGCCTACACCGACCAGACTGTGTTCATCCAGTACCCCACACCATTCCCCTTGCAAATTCCGGGAGTTTAGCCCTAAGAGGCTGGCCTCCAACTGTGGACAGATAGACAGATATTTTTTCTTGTAGTATAGATGATTGGCATGAAGCACGTACACATTCAAAGTACACGTGAACAAGGTGCAAGTGTTGACCCTCGTCCAGGGTGGGTGTGTTGACCACTCACCCAGGGTGGGTGTGTTGACCACTCACCCAGGGTGGGTGTGTTGACCACTCACCCAGGGTGGGTGTGTTGACCACTCACCCAGGGTGGGTGTGTTGACCACTCACCCAGGGTGGGAGTGTTGACCACTCACCCAGGGTGGGAGTGTTGACCACTCACCCATGGCGGGAGTGTTGACCACTCACCCATGGCGGGAGTGTTGACCACTCACCCATGGCGGGAGTGTTGACCACTCACCCATGGCGGGAGTGTTGACCACTCACCCAGGGTGGGTGTGTTGACCACTCACCCATGGTGGGAGTGTTGACCCTCGTCCAGGGTGGGAGTGTTGACCACTCACCCATGGCGGGAGTGTTGACCACTCACCCATGGCGGGAGTGTTGACCACTCACCCAGGGTGGGAGTGTTGACCACTCACCCATGGCGGGAGTGTTGACCACTCACCCAGGGTGGGTGTGTTGACCACTCACCCATGGCGGGAGTGTTGACCACTCACCCAGGGTGGGAGTGGTGACCACTCACCCAGGGTGGGTGTGTTGACCACTCACCCAGGGTGGGAGTGTTGACCACTCACCCATGGCGGGAGTGGTGACCACTCACCCAGGGTGGGTGTGTTGACCACTCACCCATGGCGGGAGTGTTGACCACTCACCCAGGGTGGGAGTGGTGACCACTCACCCAGGGTGGGAGTGGTGACCACTCACCCAGGGTGGGAGTGGTGACCACTCACCCAGGGTGGGAGTGGTGACCACTCACCCAGGGTGGGAGTGTTGACCACTCACCCAGGGTGGGAGTGGTGACCACTCACCCAGGGTGGGAGTGGTGACCACTCACCCCAGACAGGTACCGTGCGGGCCTCAATATTTACCTGTCCAACTTCCACCGATGACCTATTTTCTCTCAAAGGATAGAGATCATTCATGTCAAAATTCGTTTTCCTCTTGTTTCATAACCGTAAGGTACCGGGTTGGGTCCCCCGGACAGGATTTCGAAACATTTCTTCTCTCCTGATACCTATGTTCGCCCAGCAGTAAATTGGCACCCAGTAGAGTTAGGCAACTGTTGTGGGTTGCATCCTAGCGGGACCGCGGTAAGTCTAACACCGGGAAAACGACGTTATTAGCAACCTTAACTTTTTCAAGTGTCTTTTTGTCCTTCACGAGATGTGGATTCCATGCCGGTGCTCCGTACTCTAGTTGTTGTTGTTGTTGTTTTAGATTCAGCTACTGGGAACAAAATGTTGCAAGTAGCACGGGCTATGGTGATCCCGTAGTGGACTTACCTGGCACAGGAGCGGGGCTGTAACAAGTAGCACGGGCTATGGTGAGCCCGTAGTGGACTTACCTGGCACAGGAGCGGGGCTGTAACAAGTAGCACGGGCTATGGTGAGCCCGTAGTGGACTTACCTGGCACAGGAGCGGGGCTGTAACAAGTAGCACGGGCTATGGTGATCCCGTAGTGGACTTACCTGGCACAGGAGCGGGGCTGTAACAAGTAGCACGGACTATGGTGAGCCCGTAGTGGACTTACCTGGCACAGGAGCGGGGCTGTAACAAGTAGCACGGACTATGGTGAGCCCGTAGTGGACTTACCTGGCACAGGAGCGGGGCTGCAACTTGGTATTCTAGTGCTGGTCTGACGTAGGTTGTGTAAATTGTTTAAAAATAGCTAAACGAATTAGAGGGTTCAGTTCCTGAACCGATTATGTGCCTCTGTAATCCTTTACATCACCGCCCACGGGATGGGTATAGGGTGCATAATAAAGAAAGAAAGAATACAATTATTAAAAAGTTAATTGTTTAGGTTTTTTAACATGGTTATGTTTGTTTGGTTCCCGTATGTTGCCGATGATATTCTGTGTGTGGTACTGGTGTTAAGTGTTAGAATGGTGGCCACTCCCATATCTTATTTTGCTTATTAATGTGGTTGGTTTTGTTTTATGGCGTGGAAGTCTCCTGCTTTCATGTCCCCTCTGTCTTACTTCATTACCTTGCACTTGTTGTGTGGAACTCTAGCAGCCATTTGTCTGCTTCTGGAGTTCGTGAAGGTCGTCATGCAGCACTCTGGAATGTCGTCCACATACATGAGGCACAATTACCTGCCCAAGATCGAATCTTTATGGCTCCCGCTTGCCAAATCTATCAAGCCCAACATCTTTGACTACAGCCCTCAGTTTTCCGCGTGTCAGGTACTCCTTTTCACAGATTTGTGTTTAATGGACTGATCTGCTTTTGAGTATGTATCTGAATCCTGACATTTATTCACTGCGTTTGGAGCAAGATGTATGGATGAATACTGTAGCTGACGTGAGCGTGTGTTGTAGTACGACAATTGAGTAGACTGTAGCGTGAAGGTAGGAGGTAGAGTGTGTAGTGGAGTGCGTGGCGTGAGTAAAGCAAGAGTGCAAGTGTGTAGAGGGAGTGAGTGAGTGCCTGGGTCGTGTCCCGGGTGGATGGCGCTCTTCTTGTCCCTACTTGCTGTCTTTTATGGAAATAATGTCATTACACCTCTGCCGGAGTCCTGCCCTATAGAGCTATTAATCCTTTACATAGCGCTAAGTGCCAAGACTAATGGAATTCTTTAAGGTTAAAAGCAGAGTAATGTTATTATTTAGCGTGTGGGAGCAGCGGTTTAGGTAGGAGGAGGCCGGGCGCGCTGAGGTGTGGGGCAGAGTGGCCAGGGAAGGTAGCGTGAGGGGCTGGGTGGGGGGAGGGGCTGGGAGGGGGTGAGGGGCTGGGAGGGGTGAGGGGGTGAGGGGCTGGGAGGGGGGNGGGCACCGCGGGTGTTGTGTGCTCCGCGGGTGTTGTGTGCACCGCGGTGTTGTGTGCTCCGCGGGTGCGTGTGCACCGCGGGTGCTGTGTGCACCACGGGTGCTGTGTGCACCACGGGTGTTGTGTGCCCACGGGTGCTGTAGAAGTGATCTCCTGGCATCTGAGTTCGTTCATATCCAACTCATTGTTTCAAAACGCTTACCTATATGTAATCACCTTCCAGAAGACGGGAGCCCCAGTACACCAAACACAGGCGACGCCTTACAGACACCACACGAGTTAATCTACCATGGTGTTATGATTGGTAATGTGTTGTGTTTCACTCTGTAGGAAAACTTTGAAGTTATATACTTCGAATGATTAGTTTGTTCACTGATTAGCTCCACGTAAATTACTGTAAGAACATCAGACGTCTTGGTTTGAACGAATCACGTCTAAGGTTTGAACTAGAGGAAAACATCATTTATTACTAATTTGTTTTCGACACGGGGAATTAGATTATTTTGTTTGATATATGCTACGATTTTTATCACATTTGAAGTATTGCTCGAAGACTCATAACTCTGGCTCACTATAGGATGTTTCACATTTACATTTATCATTCATCAGTTGGTATATTTTTAGTTCTTTGTTGTGAATGCTCGTTACTTTGAGATGGTTCCGAGGATCAATGTCCATGCGGTCCCGTCTCTGGACAGGCCTCCTGGTTAGGGGTTTGGCCATCCAGGCTGTTATTCGTGGGCAAATTTGCAACTAGCCCCTCTAATATTTTCCAAGCGCAAATTATATATCTATCTCTGGCCTGCACTCTAAAGCTAAAGCATACAGTTTAAGACATCTTAAGCGGTCCCAATAATTGAGATGTTTTATTGAGTGGGTTCGGGTACACTCAGCAACTTTGCCAGTTATGAGCGGGATTGTTAGAGTGCAACAATATTCCACCCTAGGGAGCATTAGTATCTTAAAGAGTATCATTACTGGTGTAGCATCTCTTGTTTGTAAGGGGTCTTTCTTTTATATGCTTGAGGGAGACGGTCGGCCGAGCGGACAGCACGCTGGACTTGTGATCCTGTGGTCCAGGGTTCGATCCCAGGCGCCGGCGAGAAACAATGGGCAGAGTTTCTTTCACCTTATGCCCCTGTTACCTAGCAGTAAAATAGGTACCTGGGTGTTAGTCAGCTGTCACGGGCTGCTTCCTGGGGGTGGAGGCCTGGTCGAGGACCGGGCCGCGGGGACACTAAAGAGCCCCGAAATCATCTCAAGATAACCTCAAGATATAGTGTGATTTGACTACGTTTTGCATGTTGTCCCTGTTTTGATCTATTCACGTTTACCATAGCTGGAACTTGTCTTCATTTAACCTATTGTTTCCTGAGGCCCATTCACTGTTTTGATTTAAATCTACTTCAAGATTTGCTGTGTCCTCTGCAGTTTCTACTCTTAAAAAAATTCTAGTGTCATCTGCAAAGGATGATAAAGTAATATAATTTGTGTCCTGTTCTATCTCTGACATGAGAATGAGTACTGGATGAAGCACAGTCCTGGGGAGACTGAGCGCTTCATGGTGGACGATCCGGATTTTACTCTGTTGACTATTACACTTTGGGTTCTGTTCGGTAAGAAATTAAACATTCATCTACCTACTTTGCTAGCTATTGTCTCAATAACTTGACGCTTTCCCTTGATAATTCCCTTCCCTACCTACTTTACTAGTTATTCCTTTTCGTGTGTTTTTTGTGTGCATTTACGCCATAGGCACATTTATCGAAAGGTTTCAGACTTTCTCCAAGTCTGTGTATATTACATCAGCGTTTTACGTGTCTTCCATGACATCCAAAGCCATGTCATAGTGGTCTGACAATTATGAGATGCGTGAGTGTTTTGCTCTAAACTCATATTGGCTAGAATTATGTACACGTTGTGAGTCCCTGATGTGTGATGTTAGCGTGATATCTGCTATTTTATGGTTATTAGGAATAATACCAGTATCTAGACTCCATCTCCAAATGATGTTAAGGGCCTTCGATAGATTTTTTTTTTTTTTGCAATATATGATGAATTTGGAATTCTACGAGTCCGGACTTGGGGTGGTGGGCATGGGCATGCTGTCTTTGGCTACTTCAAAGTCTAGTGGGGTTATGGTGACAGTTTAGATATGGGTCGGTGTCAGGTTCATGAAATGGATTACTTATCCTCAGTGTGTTCAGGGTTCGCTGTAAGCAGAATCATGCTTTGTGCTTTCACTCATCTTTTTGTTATCATTAGTGACGTTTCTATCTTCCTTGCACAAGGTCCCAATACTATATATAGTGTTTGCTCTAGACTTTGCACAGATATATAAAATAAGATGTCAAAATATAAAATAATAGTGGTAATAATTCAATATGTTCCTCCATATGTATATAGCAGGCTTTTGCTGTTGATGGAGCTGGCAGGAGATTAGTGGCGTGTGTGTAATTACCTAAGTGTAATTACCTAAGTGTAGTTACAGGATGAGAGCTACGCTCGTGGTGTCCCGTCTTCCCAGCACTCTTTGTCATATAACGCTTTGAAACTACTGACGGTCTTGGCCTCCACCACCTTCTCCCCCAACTTGTTCCAACCGTCTACCACTCTGTTTGCGAAAGTGAATTTTCTTATATTTCTTCGGCATCTGTGTTTAGCCAGTTTATATCTATGACCTCTTGTTCTTGAAGTTCCAGGTCTCAGGAAATCTTTCTTGTCGATTTTATCAATTCCTGTTACTATTTTGTATGTAGTGATCATATCACCTCTTTTTCTTCTGTCTTCTAGTTTTGGCATATTTAATGCTTCTAACCTTTCCTCGTAGCTCTTACCCACACACACACGTGTGTGTGTGTGTGTGTGTGTGTGTGTGTGGGTGTGTGTGTGTGTGTGTGTGTGTGTGTGTGTGTGTGTGTGTGTGTGTGTGTGTGTGTGTGGTTGGTGCCATGGCCCTGACTAGATTCTATACATCATATATGTGGAGATTGAACTGAATATAATAGACATTATATATATAGTTTATATGCATGATTATACTTATCAGTGTATATACTACTAGTGAATGTATCGGAGAAGTGCTGTAAGCTGCTGTCTTCTTTACAGATGATACCTGTAAAAGGTAAGGTAATAATTATCAGGAGAAATGCTAATCCTGGAGAAAACTTTAAGACAGCATCATTACAACGCTACTCCCGTACAAATTCCAGTAAACTCATTACTATACCTTGTTGTTCCATTTCACAACGTTCATTTACAGTATACCTTTGCTTCAGGGAGTGACTGCGCCTCCAGTACAACATGGCAGGTCTACCACCAACTTCTTAAGGTAAGACCTACGAGCAACGCCTTAAGGTTGACCTATGACCAACGTTTCGAGGTAAGACCTATATGCTAAGTCTTGAGGTAAGACCTCTCTTGGAGAATAACATCAACCAAATTGATCATGCTAAGTATGTGCATAAGTTCGATCTTTCGAGGGGATTTCACCAGATTCGTCAAAAACCAAAATTCAGATTCATCAAAAAAAACTTCAACTTTATACTCTACGGACATCTCATACCCGGTTTCATCTTAGATTCATTTCCGACTTGAAAATCGCTCTGGGGTTACCTTGCTATGATTTCGGGGTTTAGCGTCCCCGCGGCCCGGTCCTCGACCAGGCCTCCTATTTGTGGAGGGTGTGGGGTCACAGGCAATGTTTCTCAAAGCCTTTAACTTAGGCCTACACCGACCAGACTGTGTTCATCCAGTACCCCACACCATTCCCCTTGCAAATTCCGGGGTTTAGCCCTAAGAGGCTGGCCTCCAACTGTGGACAGATAGACAGATATTTTTTCTTGTAGTATAGATGATTGGCATGAAGCACGTACACATTCAAAGTACACGTGAACAAGGTGCAAGTGTTGACCCTCGTCCAGGGTGGGAGTGTTGACCACTCACCCAGGGTGGGAGTGTTGACCACTCACCCAGGGTGGGAGTGTTGACCACTCACCCAGGGTGGGAGTGTTGACCACTCACCCATGGCGGGAGTGTTGACCACTCACCCATGGCGGGAGTGTTGACCACTCACCCATGGCGGGAGTGTTGACCACTCACCCATGGTGGGAGTGTTGACCCTCGTCCAGGGTGGGAGTGTTGACCACTCACCCATGGCGGGAGTGTTGACCACTCACCCATGGCGGGAGTGTTGACCACTCACCCAGGGTGGGAGTGTTGACCACTCACCCATGGCGGGAGTGTTGACCACTCACCCAGGGTGGGTGTGTTGACCACTCACCCATGGCGGGAGTGTTGACCACTCACCCAGGGTGGGAGTGGTGACCACTCACCCAGGGTGGGTGTGTTGACCACTCACCCAGGGTGGGAGTGTTGACCACTCACCCATGGCGGGAGTGGTGACCACTCACCCAGGGTGGGTGTGTTGACCACTCACCCATGGCGGGAGTGTTGACCACTCACCCAGGGTGGGAGTGGTGACCACTCACCCAGGGTGGGAGTGGTGACCACTCACCCAGGGTGGGAGTGGTGACCACTCACCCAGGGTGGGAGTGGTGACCACTCACCCAGGGTGGGAGTGTTGACCACTCACCCAGGGTGGGAGTGGTGACCACTCACCCAGGGTGGGAGTGGTGACCACTCACCCCAGACAGGTACCGTGCGGGCCTCAATATTTACCTGTCCAACTTCCACCGATGACCTATTTTCTCTCAAAGGATAGAGATCATTCATGTCAAAATTCGTTTTCCTCTTGTTTCATAACCGTAAGGTACCGGGTTGGGTCCCCCGGACAGGATTTCGAAACATTTCTTCTCTCCTGATACCTATGTTCGCCCAGCAGTAAATTGGCACCCAGTAGAGTTAGGCAACTGTTGTGGGTTGCATCCTAGCGGGACCGCGGTAAGTCTAACACCGGGAAAACGACGTTATTAGCAACCTTAACTTTTTCAAGTGTCTTTTTGTCCTTCACGAGATGTGGATTCCATGCCGGTGCTCCGTACTCTAGTTGTTGTTGTTGTTGTTTTAGATTCAGCTACTGGGAACAAAATGTTGCAAGTAGCACGGGCTATGGTGATCCCGTAGTGGACTTACCTGGCACAGGAGCGGGGCTGTAACAAGTAGCACGGGCTATGGTGAGCCCGTAGTGGACTTACCTGGCACAGGAGCGGGGCTGTAACAAGTAGCACGGGCTATGGTGAGCCCGTAGTGGACTTACCTGGCACAGGAGCGGGGCTGTAACAAGTAGCACGGCTATGGTGATCCCGTAGTGGACTTACCTGGCACAGGAGCGGGGCTGTAACAAGTAGCACGGACTATGGTGAGCCCGTAGTGGACTTACCTGGCACAGGAGCGGGCTGTAACAAGTAGCACGGACTATGGTGAGCCCGTAGTGGACTTACCTGGCACAGGAGCGGGGCTGCAACTTGGTATTCTAGTGCTGGTCTGACGTAGGTTGTGTAAATTGTTTAAAAATAGCTAAACGAATTAGAGGGTTCAGTTCCTGAACCGATTATGTGCCTCTGTAATCCTTTACATCACCGCCCACGGGATGGGTATAGGGTGCATAATAAAGAAAGAAAGAATACAATTATTAAAAAGTTAATTGTTTAGGTTTTTTAACATGGTTATGTTTGTTTGGTTCCCGTATGTTGCCGATGATATTCTGTGTGTGGTACTGGTGTTAAGTGTTAGAATGGTGGCCACTCCCATATCTTATTTTGCTTATTAATGTGGTTGGTTTTGTTTTATGGCGTGGAAGTCTCCTGCTTTCATGTCCCCTCTGTCTTACTTCATTACCTTGCACTTGTTGTGGTGGAACTCTAGCAGCCATTTGTCTGCTTCTGGAGTTCGTGAAGGTCGTCATGCAGCACTCTGGAATGTCGTCACATACATGAGGCACAATTACCTGCCCAAGATCGAATCTTTATGGCTCCCGCTTGCCAAATCTATCAAGCCCAACATCTTTGACTACAGCCCTCAGTTTTCGCGTGTCAGGTACTCCTTTTCACAGATTTGTGTTTAATGGACTGATCTGCTTTTGAGTATGTATCTGAATCCTGACATTTATTCACTGCGTTTGGAGCAAGATGTATGGATGAATACTGTAGCTGACGTGAGCGTGTGTTGTAGTACGACAATTGAGTAGACTGTAGCGTGAAGGTAGGAGGTAGAGTGTGTAGTGGAGTGGCGTGGCGTGAGTAAAGCAAGAGTGGCAAGTGTGTAGAGGAGTGAGTGAGTGCCTTGGGTCGTGTCCCGGTGATGGCGCTCTTCTTGTCCCTACTTGCTGTCTTTTATGGAAATAATGTCATTACACCTCTGCCGGAGTCCTGCCCTATAGAGCTATTAATCCTTTACATAGCGCTAAGTGCCAAGACTAATGGAATTCTTTAAGGTTAAAGCAGAGTAATGTTATTATTTAGCGTGNAATGGTGTACAGATTCCTGAGCCTACTGGGCTCTATCATATCTACATTTGAAACTGTGTGTGTGTGTGTTAGAGAAAAATATATGTAGCAGACATAATAGAGAAAAAAGAGATTGGTTAGAAAGACCGGGTCCTAGAGCTAATTGCTCGAACCCGCAGGTACAATAGTAAAATAACAAACAAATAGTAAATACCACACACGCCTAGTTACACAAGACAAAGCTACAGAAGATTCAGAGGTGTATGCCACCAAACTAGTCCCATAACTGAGAGGTATGAGCTACGAGAAAAGGCTACGGGAGCTAAACCTCACGTCCCTGGAAGACAGTAGAGTAAGGGGAGACATGATCACCACCTACAATTCTCAGAGGAATTGACATGGTGGACAAAAACAACTACTTAGCACGGGTGGAACACGAACAAGGAGACACAGGTGGAACTTAGTACCAAATGAGCCACTTGGACATTAGAAATAATTATTCAGTGTCAGAGTAGTTAACAAATTGAATGCATTAGGCACTGATGTGGTGGAGGCAGACTCCATACACAGTTTCAAATATAGATATTTGATAGAGCCAATAGGCTCCAAAATCTCTACACCAGTTAATTGACAGTTGAGAGGCGGGACCAAAGAGCTTAAGCTCAACTTCCGCAAGCACAACTAGGTGAGTACAAAACACACACACACATTAGTCCGAGTAGTGCATTTTGGCTATTAGGTAGGATTATATATATATATATATATTATATATATATATATATATATATATATATATATATGCAAACAAGCCTGAATGGTCCCAGGACTATATGCGAATGAAAACTCACACCCCAGAAGTGACTCGAACCCATACTCCCAGGAGCAACGCAACTGGTATGTACAGGGACGCCTTAAACCACTTGACCATCACGACCGGACATAAGGAAGTGATAGCCTGAGCTATATGAACCACTTCCCCGCCGGCACTTGGATGGTTATCTTGGGCATAGCATTTTATCAAATCACCTCATTTTTGGGGCAACACGTGAGGAACACAAATGCGAAAATTTGTGTTCCTCACGTGTTGCCCCAAAAAATGAGGTGATTAATAAAATGATAAAATCACTTCCTTATGTCCGGTCGTGATGGTCAAGTGGTTTAAGGCGTCCCTGTACATACAGTTGCGTTGCTCCTGGGAGTATGGGTTCGAGTCACTTCTGGGGTGTGAGTTTTCATTCATATAATATATATATATATATAATATATAATATTATATATATATATGAATGAAAACTCACACCCCAGTCCTGGGACCATTCAGGCTTGTTCGCATATATATATATTATACTGCGCCTTGCCCCAGATGGTATCTCAGCCCATCTCCTTTATGTCATTCCCTTAAGGGTATTTTCGTGAACTGTACAACCTGTGGCTCGTAGTGAGTCCCTTTCTATCCCATTCCGCAGAAATAAGACAGTGCTGATCCCCAAAGATCCCATTCCCCACAAATACTAGCGCCCATTACGCTTTTATCCATGATAGTGGTATAACAATATATATATTGGAGGGGGCTAAAGCATTCCCTCTAATGCGTTATGTGTGATTTCCTCCGAGGCTAAGGGTACCCCCCTTCTTCCAGCCAGAGGTTTAATGAGAATAAACGAACACAAATGAAAGTGTTAAGTCTGAAGACAATTTTTTCTTTTCCGTCATGTTAGGGACTCTAATCACCCTATATATTGGTCTTCTAAAATATACAGCCGCTGTCTTGCTGAACTGGCTCTTAAACACAACTTTAGTCCTGGCTTTGTTGCTGTTGACTCTTGCCTTCATCAGTAGTGTTAAATATCCTAACCTTCTTAACAAACGTGATATGACTTAGCGTTATCCTCCCTTCAAGCTTTCATTCTTTTCTCTCACTTATGTTGCTATATCTTTTTATCTCAATTTCAATTCTTTCTCTTCGCTATTAGGCCTGCAGTTTTGTGTTCCTATTAACTTCTAGGATATACTTCAATTATCTCGCATTTCACCTCATTTTCTTACTCTATATATTGACTCTCTCTATATTGACTATTGACACAACCCCCTTGTTTCCATATGTGTAGGCTGTGTCAAATGTTCGTCCACACTATTGTGACTTACAATCTGCATTGATATTAAAAAAAATTTGAACAGGTTTAAAAAATGCTTTTTCTTCAATCTTTCTCTCTTTTACTTGTTAATATAAAACAAAAGACATGTAATAAGGATAAAGACTAACCCTTTTCTTTAAAAAAAATTAATATTATGTTATTAATTGGTTAATTTTACTTCTTGTGACTTAATAGTTTTNACTGCTCTTGGTGATGTTCAGTGTTCCAATAATGGAAGGGTCTTCTTGAAATACCTTACTGATCATAATATTACTGTGTATGATACTGATAAACAGACCCATTTATTGGGATAGGCTGGATTATGTGATTGGATACAGCCTAGTAGATAGTAACGTCAACGTTAAGCTCATCCCAGAACTAGTAAGTGATCACTTTGCACTATATTGTGAATACAATGTGGCGGATATTAGGTCCAATCCTCATCCTAGAGTTAAAATTAACATTCCAGACAATCTTAACCACACTTTAAGGCTTATGTACATAAGTGGTACACTGGGTATACACCTGTCTCAGTGGACCACTTTTACAATGATCTTGTCAGTATCATCCTGGTTATTATGATACCTGGGTTAAATCAAGGAAAAAAAAGAACACTCGTCGTTCTTCCTCATGGACAGAGGATCCTATATCATTGCAGAGCGAGCTAAAGTGCTTCAGCTTGCTGACTCTTATAAACGAGACAAACAGCTGACAATTTACTTGCATTCCTTAATGCCAACAGAGATTTTCGCGAGCTTAAGGGTCAAGTTAAGAACACATATTGGGAACAATTCCTACAAGGTATCAATAGAACTACAACATTATCAGAAATGTGGAACAAAATTAAAAACATTACCAAACCTTCAGCCCCAGTTCAGCTTCATCATACTCCTGCAGAATATGCTGACATGCTCCTAGCTGAATGGTCTAGTGTCTCACAAATTTCTTCCTTACCCCCAGATATACAGCAGCATTTAAGACATACCAACATTAACAGAAACTTTAATATTGAAATAGCACGCTCCTCGCCAGATTTAACAGATCAGTTTGCTATAACCCCCTTTGAATTAACATCAGCATTAGGAAAACCTAAGCAAACTGCCCCTGGTGAGGATGGTATAACTTATAACATTTTGAGCTTACTGAATGATGTCCCTAGCCACCCTCTGCTTGACCTCTATCAAATGAGTCTCTCACAAGGTATCTTGCCAAAGAAATGGACACAAAGTCTTATAATACCAATTCCTAAACCTAACTCTCAAAAATTCAGACCCATTTCCCTTACATCTTGCATGTGTAAAGTCTTGGAGAGAATTGTTCTCAATCGTGTCATGTTTCAGGTCAAAGAAAAACTGGCCCCAACCTATATGGGTTCATGCCCAAGTGTAGCACACAAACATGCTTTGCTGAATATTTTGTAAACTCCCAGGATGGGACACAGGCAGCCTTTATTGACCTAAAGTCAGCTTTTGATGTAGCGAATGGCGAAATAATATTAGAGCAACTTGCTGAATTTGGAATCAAAGGTAATCTTCTGAGTTGGATAAAGAGCTACCTATCCAACAGGCGTGCTAGTGTCCTATTTAAAGGAGTCAAAAGTACAAGGACAGATGCATTCGAACTAGGCACACCTCAAGGTGGTGTCCTAAGCCCTATGCTCTTCAATATACTTATGCACAAACTTATCCATGACATACCTGTACAACCTACGGAAACTGTTATATGTTATGCTGATGATATTTGTATTATGGCACACAGTAAACCAAGACTACAAGTGTTACTTGATGCATTCTCCAAGAAAGTAGTAGAATGTGGCCTCATAATATCTGTTGATAAAACAAGGGTTCTTATTCCCCATTCTCTTCATGTTAATATACTATTAATGGAGTGCCCGTGGAGACTTGCGAGTCTTATAAATATCTTGGAGTCGAGGTTAATGATGCAAATCTCGTCAGCAACCTGCGCAAAAAACTAGTTGAGCGTCTTAAACCTCTCAAAACTCTTGTTGGCAAAGGATTTGGCATTAACATAAAATATGCCCGTAGTTTTTATATTGCCTTTGTACGATCTGTTGTTGATTATTATGCCTTGCATCTTCTTAATTTTTCACCTAAACAATTACAAGGCCTAGATGTAGTACAGAATGATGCCATGCGCATCATCCTGGGTTGTCCTAGAACTGTCAGAATTGTTAACATGAGAAAGGAACTAAACTTACCTTCCATTTACGAAAGAATAGTTCTACTTAGTACTATGTTTTGCGCCAAAACTTTGAAGAATAATGGTCCCCCCAGCTCTATTCAAATTAAATTGAGATCCATTCTAAACAATTCTGACTGTTCCCTCAATCCACCGCAAAAAGCTCCCTACAGTGTGTGGCTCAGTTGTTGTGCCTATAATCTTCGGAAACTGAATGTGTCTCTTAACCCTGATAAAACTGTTCACTATATTCCCCCTTGGAAAGATGTGGAGGTCTCTCTGCATTATACCCCCATCAGTGTTAAACAAATGTATAACACTGACATTTTGAGATGTATAACATTAGAAGCTATTGACAGTCATCTTCACATTCTCAAACCGACTGAATCCTATGCCTTTACTGATGGCTCTGTGCAGTTAGGCACTGGTAGAACAGGTTGTGCATGTGCAGTGTATAAAGGGAATGAAATGATCATGTCTAGTACACAGAGATTGAACAACTGGGCTAGCACGACGCAGACCGAGCTAGTGGGCATTTATCTAGCCACTGAATACCTTAAGCTCAATGGTGGTGGAGTTATTTTCTGTGACTCTAAAAGTGCTCTGCAGTCCTTAAATAACCCATCACAATGTATGTCGGACGTAGCTTGTAATATTAAATGGAATGTAATCTTTGCCAATGATAATAACTCTTGTATAAAATTTGTGTGGATCCCATCCCATGTTGGAGTTGGAAAACATGACTTCGTAGATCGATTGGCCAATGAGGCTTGCAGGAAAGAAAACATTGATTATGACTTTGGACTATCTAATGCAGTTATTAGAAACATACAAATTAAAGAAATTAATTCAGATTTAGAAGAACTAAGAAATGCCCAGAGACCTGAAAGCTGCAGTATTAAAAGTTATGACAAGTTTTGTAATAATAGGTATTTGTATGGTCGGCATAGTAGCCGAACCAGGCAATGTGATGTAGTCATTGCGCGAATTCGCCTTGGCTATAGACACATCTGGCAGGTTAGTGAGGCTGAGCCACTACCAGAATACTCAGATTGTAAACTCTGTGATAAACCTTTAATGCACTCACTAGAACACTACATTGATGAATGTGAAACCGTAAAGGACTTTAGACCTCCTGGCCTCTTGTACCACCAACTGTGTAACTATTTTATTGACTCAGGTGTTCTGGACGACATCCTAACAATTTACCCAAAATTTGCTTGTCCATTTTAAAGAATGAAGAACAATTTTTATGTATATTACTTCTAAGCTGCATCACCTATGAACCCATCCCTGCCCTTGTGTGGCAGTGCACAGTAGAAACTTGTTTTCACATATCCATATATTAAAACATTGATTGTAACCATGATATATATGTGCTTCAGCCTACAGTTTAGACCTATTGTCTTATGTATGACCCTCTGTCCTGCGTGACAGTGAATACTAGCATTATCCTCACTTTAATCAGACTATCAAAATCCTCAGATTAGGCAAAATTGTAATTAATTTTGTCAATAAAGATGTTAATAATAATAATAAGTATGTGTGTTCTGTTGCCGTATTTTGCTGTAGTATTACATTTTTTATTGCTGTATAAACATTTTGTTACAATATTAACATATTGTTGCATAAGAAAATCACAATGACGGGGGTGAGTCTTCGAGGAAATCTTTGGTCTTGTGGTTAAGGCGCCAGTCTGGGGTTCTCCAGGACTCATGTTCAAGCCCCGATCACAAACTACTGATATTCTCGTTTTGTTGCAGTATTAAATTTTTTTTGCAGTATTAACATTTTGTTGCAGTATTAGTATTTGGTTGCAGTATTAAAATTTTGTTGCAGTATTCGTATTTGGTTGCAGTATTAATATTTTGTTGCAGTATTAACATTTTATTGCAGTGTTAGTATTGTGTTGCAGTATTTTTGCGTAATATTTTTGTTGTATTTGTTCTAGTATTAATGCTTTGTTGCTAAATTAATTTTTGTGCAGTATTAACGTATTGTTACAGTATTTACATTTTGTTGTACAATAGTATTTTATTGCACTATAAATATTTTGTTACAGAATAAACCTTTTGTTGCAGTATTAATATTTTGTCGCAGTATTAGTATTGTCTTGCATTATTAGTATTTTGTTGCAGTATTTACATTTTGTTGCAGAAGGAAATCATAATGGCGTGGTGCACCCTTGGGTGAGTCCTTGGTCCAAGAGTGAAGGTGCGAGTCTGGGGTTCCTCAGGACGCCAGTTCGATCCCCGTTCTGTTCCAAAGATTTCCCCATTTTGTTAGTATTGTGTTGCAATATTAGCATTTTGTTGTATTAGTATATTTTGCAGTATTAGTATATTTTGCAGTACTGTATTAGTATATTTTACAGTATCAGTATATTTTGCAGTATCAGTATATTTTGCAGTATTATTATATTATGCAGTATTAGTATATTTTCCAGTATTAGTATATTTTCCAGTATTAATATTGTTTCAATATTAGTATTTTGTTTCAGTATTAGTATTTTGTTGCAATATTTACATTTTGTTGCAATATAAGGCTTTTGTTTCTTAATTTACATTTGGTTACAGTATGTGTGTTTTGTTGCCGTATTTTGCTGTAGTATTACATTTTTTGTTGCAGTATAAACATTTTGTTACAATATTAACATATTGTTGCATAAGAAAATCAGAATAACGGGGTGAGTCTTCGAGGAAATCTTTGGTCTTGTGGTTAAGGCGCCAGTCTGGGGTTCTCCAGGACTCATGTTCAAGCCCCGATCACAAACTACTGATATTCTCGTTTTGTTGCATTATTAAATTTTTTTGCAGTATTAAAGTTTTGTTGCAGTATTAACATTTTGCTGCAGTATTAGTATTTGGTTGCAGTATTAACATTTTGCTGCAGTATTAGTATTTGGTTGCAGTATTAACATTTTGCTGCAGTATTAGTATTTGGTTGCAGTATTAAAATTTTGTTGCAGTATTAAAATTTTGTTGCAGTATTAATATTTTATTGCAGTGTTAGTATTGTGTTGCAGTATTTTTGCGTAATATTTTTGTTGTATTTTGTTCTAGTATTAATGCTTTGTTGCTAAATTAATTTTTGTGCAGTATTAACATATTGTTACAGTATTTACATTTTGTTGTACAATAGTATTTTATTGCACTATAAATATTTTGTTACAGAATAAACCTTTTGTTGCAGTATTAATATTTTGTCGCAGTATTAGTATTGTCTTGCATTATTAGTATTTTGTTGCAGTATTTACATTTTGTTGCAGAAGGAAATCATAATGGCGTGGTGCAACCTTGGGTGAGTCCTTGGTCCAAGAGTGAAGGTGCGAGTCTGGGGTTCCTCAGGACGCCAGTTCGATCCCCGTTCTGTTCCAAAGATTTCCCCATTTTGTTAGTATTGTTGTTGCAATATTAGCATTTTGTTGTATTAGCATATTTTGCAGTATTTGTATATTTTGCAATATTGGTATATTTTGCAGTATTAGTATATTTTCCAGTAGTAGTATATTCTTCAGTATTAGTATATTTTGCAATATTAGTATATTTTGGAGTATTAATATTGTTTCAGTATTAGTATTTTGTTGCAATAAATACATTTTGTTGCAATATAAGTATTTTGTTTCTTAATTTACATTTGGGTTCAGAATTTGTGTTTTGTTGCCGTATTTTGTTGTAGTATTAAATTTTTGTTGCAGCATGAACATTTTGTTGAATTATTAACATATTGTTGTAGTATTAGTATTTTGTTTCAGTATTTACATATTGTTTCACTATTAGCATTCTGTTTCAGTATTAATATTTTGTCGAAATATTAACATTAGTTGCAGTATTAGTGTTTAGTTGCAGTATTAAAATTTTGTTGCACTATAATCGTTTTGTTGCAATATAAACATTTTGTTGCAGTGTTATTATTTTGTCGCAGTTTTTAATTGTTTCTGAAATAAAAACTATTTACACCGACTCATAACTGATGACGTCCGAACACTTTCGACACAAGTGCTTCACTGACGACTTTTGTTCGAACCACAACTCTGTAAAAGCTTCACCCACATACTACAAATACAAATAATCGCCAACAGAACCTAAACACCTAACCTAACCAAAGCCTAAATATGCACAATATTCTAATATATAACAATATTAATGCATATTTAAAGAAAAACCTGTTCAGAATGAACACCACGTTAAAATTTATGAATGCGTCTTTGGGGTCGATCGCTGTGTGGAATGGACTTGGTCTGAGGACGGGTTGCATAGGTGTTGTCCAGCATGATGTCTCTGACAATGCAGCTAAAATTGCATGTGATAAGCCTGAGGTTGAGATGGGTATGGGCATTGCAGTCTAAAATAGGGTTGCATCAGATTTCTGTATATGCCTAAGGGAGTTAATAAAAAAAAGTATTAATATTGTCACAAGAATATCTCTAGGAAAAGAGATTGACCCTATTCCTTCATCGCCTGTTCAACCAACACGTCTGCATGTTCAAGAATAACGAATTAACAGCAAGATCATCAAAAACTATATACTTCTAGACAAGATTCCACCAGTCTCTTCACCCAGACCCCAGGACACCTGGCGTCTGCATTGAGGCCCGCGCCACTCGCCGGTCAACAAACACCTTGATAGTTTGCATCTTCCGGCTGGCAATTATCGACACACCAGCGCCATCTGAACGGTCAAGCCCCCGTATATATAGGATCAGGCAGCCACTACCAAGCAGAATACTCTTCAGTGCTCATACTGCTACACCTGCTTCCGCACTACCCTGTGTGGTGGTTGATTTACGCAGTCTTGTACATATTATTCCAGCACCATTTATTTTGATCTTTAATTTAACGTTAACTTGTTTGTTTGCTTTTCATTTCTTGCACAGTGTTTTCAGCCAAGGCATAGAGGAACTATTTTTATTTATTGTAAATTGTTAAAGTAATTTTTTGTCATAGTAAAGTATTTAAATTTTTATTCTTCGCACTTTATCCTACAGCTACCACACCGTGAAGAGATCAACATAGCAGTTTTATTTTATTTATATATTTTTTATTTAATGTACATGGCATTCCATCTGCCCCAATAGCCACTGCTCTATTAGTCATTTTACCGTAACAATATTTTCATACAGTATTACCATTTTGTTAAATTTTTTCACATTTTGTTGCAGTATTAAAATATTGTCACAGTACAGTATTTACATTTTGTTGCACTATTAGTATTTTCTTGCCGTATAAACATTTTGTTGAAGGACTAACATTTGGTTGCACTATTAATATTGTATTGTATGATTAATATTTCCTTGAAACATTAACATTGTGTTACACTATTAACATTTTGTTACAGTATTAACATATTGTTGCATAAAAAAAATCACAATAACGTGGTGAGTCTTCGAGAAAGTCTCTGGTGTAGTGATTAAGGCGCGAGTCTGGTGTTCTCCAGGATGCCTGTTCGAGCCCCGAGCACACCACTGATTTCTCATTTTGTTGCAGTATTAGTGTTTGGTTGCAGTAATAACATTTTGTTGCAGTATTAAGATTTTATTGCAGTGTTAATATTTTGTTGCAGTATTCTTATTGTTTCAATATTAACATTGTGTTTCAGTATTTTTGTATAACATTTTTGTTGTAGTTTGTTCTAGTATTAATGCTTTATTGCTGCATTAATTTTTGTGCAGTATTAACATATTGTTACAGTATTTACATTTTGTTGTTAATTAGTATTTTATTGCACTATAATTATTTTATTGCAGAATAAACTTTTTGTTGCAGTATTAATATTTTGTCGCAGTATTGGTTTGCATTATTAGTATTTTGTTGCAGTATTAACATTTTGTTGCAGAAGGAAATCACAACAACGTTGTATATCTTTTAGAAAATCTTTTGTTCAGTGAATAAGGTGCGAGTCTGGGGTTTCCCAGAACGCCGGTTCGAGCCCCTTCCAGGTCCATGGGTTTCTTTATTTTGTGGCAGTATAAACATTTTGTTGTAGTATTAACATTCTGCTGCAATATAAACATGTTACAGAATTAAAATTGTATTTAAGTTTTAACATTTTAATGCAGTTTTAACATTTTGTTGCAGTATACAAATGTTGTTGCAATATTAGTATTTTGTTGTATTATTTACGTTTGTTTTCAGTACAAGCAGTTGCAGAATTAACACTGTTGCGGTATTAATATTTTGTTGCAGAATTAGTATTTTGCTGCAACATTAGTATTTTCTTGAACTATTACAATTTTGTTGTATATAGCATTTTGTTGGAGAAGGAAACCACAATGGCTGGTATACCCTTGGGTGAGTCCTTGGTCCAAGGGTGAAGGTGCGAGTCTGGGGTTCCTCAGGACGTCAGTTCGATCCCCCGTTCTCTTCCAAAAATTTCCCCATTTTGTTAGTATTGTGTTGCAATATTAGCATTTTGTTGTATTAGTATATTTTGCAGTATTTGTATATTTTGCAATATTAGTATATTTTGCAGTATTAATATTGTCTCAATATTAGTATTTTGTTTAAGTATTAGTATTTTGCTGTAATATTTACATTATATTGCAATATAAGATTTTTGTTTCTTAATTTACATTTGGTTACAGATGTGTGTTTTGTTGCCGTATTTGACTGTAGTATTAATTTTTTTGTTGCAGCATGAACATTTTGTTGAATTATTAACATATTGTTGTAGTATTAGTATTTTGTTTCAGTATTTGCATTTAGTTTTAGTATTAATGTTTTGTCGAAATATTAACGTTTATTTGCAGTATTAACATTTTGTTGCAATATCACTATTGTATTGCATGATTAATATTTCCTTGCAACATTAACATTGTGTTACACTATTAACATATTGTTGCATAAGAAAATCACAATAACGTGGTGAGTCTTCGAGAAAGTCTCTGGTTTAGTGATTCAGGCGCGAGTCTGGTGTTCTCCAGGACGCCTGTTCGAGCCCAGATCACACTCCACGGACTTCTCATTTTGTTGCAGTATTAGTATTTGGTTGCAATATTAACATTTTGTTGCAATATTAACATTTTATTACAGTGTTAGTATTTGGCTACAGCATTAACATTGTGTTGCAGTATTTTTGCGTAACATTTTCGTTGTATTCTGTGCCAGCATTAGTGCTTTGTTGCTCTATTAATTTTTATGCAGCATTAACATATTGTTACAGTACTTACGTTTTGTTGTACAATAGTATTTTGTTAGAGTATAAATCTTTTGTTACAGTATTAATATTTTGTCGCAGCGTTAGTATTAACATTTTATAAGTTTTGCATTATTATTATTTTGTTGCAGTATTAATATTATATTGCATTATTATTATTTTGTTGCGGTATTAATATTTTGTCGCAGAAGGAAATCTCAACCACGTTGTATATCTTTGAGGAAATCCTTTATCCAATGAATAGGGTGTGAATCTGGGCTTTCCCAGGACGTCGGTTCGAGCCCCATCCAGGCCCATGGGTTTTCTTCATTTTATGACGGTGTTCTACATTTTGTTGTAGTATTAACATTTTGCTGCGATATAAACATGTTGCAGAATTTTACAATAAACATTTCATTGCAGTTTTAACATTTTGTTGCAGTATACAAATATTGTTGCAGTAATAGTATTTTGTTGTATATTGTGTTGCAGTACTAGTATTTTGTTGTAGTATTTACATTTGTTTGCTGTATAAGCAGTTTGTTGCAGTATGAACATTTAGTTGCAATATTAACTTTTTATTGCAGAATTAGTATTTTGCTGCAACATTAGTATTTTCTTGTATTATTACATTTTTGTTGCAGATAGCATTTTGTGACAGTGTTACCATTTTCTTGCAGAAGGAACCCACAATGGCGTGGTATATTGTCGGGTAAGTCCTTGGTCCAAGGGTGAGGATGCGAGTCTGGGGTTCCTCAGGATCCCGGTTCGATCCCCGTTCTGCGCCAAAGATTTCCCCATTTTGTTACAGTGTTAGTATTGGGTTGCAATAATATCATTTTGTTGTATTAGTATATTATGCAGTAGTTGTATATTTTGCAGTATTAGTATATTTTGCAGTATTATTATATTTTGCAATATTAGTATTGTTTCAATATTAGTACTTTGTTTCAATATTAGTACTTTGTTTCAGTGTAAGTATGTTGTTGCACTATTTACATTTTGTTGCAATATAAGTATTTTGTTATTTAATTAACATTTGATTACAATATGTGTGTTTTGTTGCCATATTGTGTTGTAGTATTAAATTTAGTTGCAGCATGAACAGTTTCTTGTACAGTATTATTAACATATTGTTGTAGAATTAGTATTTTGTTTCAGTATTAACATTTTGTTATAGTATTAACATTTTGTTGCAGTATGAACATTTTATTGCAGTATTATCATTTTGTTGCAATATTAACCTGTTGCAGAAGCAAACACAGTAACATTATACATGTGTGACGAAATCTTTGGTCGAATGGTCACGGTGCGAGTCTGGGGTTCCCTAGGATGCTGGTTCGGTCCCCCACCGTTACTATTTATTTCCTCATTTTGTTTTAGTATTAAAATTTTGTTGAACTATTAGCTTAATTATATTATTATAATTATATTATATAATTATATATGCAATTATATAATATATTATATATAAACTATTTTATTGTGTATGACAGTCGCCATGGACTGAGAAGTACATTATACAATGTGAAAGGCTAGTTTAGATTGTCAATGCTAGTCTAGATTGACTGTCAATGTTAGTCTAGATTGACTGTCAATGCTAGTTTAGATTGACTGTCAAAGCTAGTTTAGACTGACTGCCAGTGTTAGTCAATGCTAGTTTAGATTGACTGCCAATGGTTGTTTAGATTGACTGCCAATGGTTGTTTAGATTGACTGCAAATGGTTGTTTAGATTGACTGTCAATATTAGTCTAGATTGACTGCCAATGCTAGTCTAAATTGACTGCAAATGCTAGTCTGGATTAACACGAATGCATAACTTCAAGTTGCATTTTATACTTTTGTTTATTGAGCGAAGTATAGATACTTTTGTTTATTGAGCGAATTATAAATACTTTTGTTGAGCTAAGTATAGATAATTTTGTTTATTGAGTGAAGTTATAGACACTTGTTTACTGAGCGAAGTTTTAGACAATTACTTACTGAGCGAAGCAAGGAAATATGGATATGGAATAAAGATGAACAACAAAAACGAATCACAATTAATTAAGGATCCCGGTCTCGATCCCTGTCCTAGACAAAATGATTGGATACGATTCATTTCACCTGATTCCCCGTTCACTTAGTAATCAGGGAGTTAGGGAACTGTTGCGGGTTGCATCGGAGGCCCTGGATTTACGTCTTATATTACGCTTCCTCTCTCCAACAACAGGAAATATTAAATACTTTTCAAGGGCTGTATAGTCAAACCGGCTTAGCGGTATCTCCTCATATTTATCTTTCCTGGTAACAGCTTGGGCCAAAAAAAAAAAAAGGTGTTTGCATTAAGTGTTCGTGTATAAGTGAGATTATTTATGTTAATTATACTTTCTGAAATAAGTATTTAAATTAAAATAAATTTCTTCCTGGATTATCCACTCTACCGTTAAACTGATAAATGTTTGTGCTTTGTTTTGACATACAACACCGTTTGGATAATCACTGAATTATCCATACTGATTATCCATACTTAACGTTTGGATAATCACTGAATTTAAATATATATTTAGTATAGAGATCCTAGTTTCCCTGTATCTAGTTATCGACATAATTTGCCATGCTATATCAAAACATTAAACACTAGGAAGAAAACTTCACCAATTGATGACAATTCTCAACCTAATACAGTACTGTATAGCTAAATGAAACACAGTTATCCGCATACATCACAAATTCATTGCCCCTTTCCCAGGGACTGTGATTATCTGTACCTTGAGCCGCTCGTTACTTATTCTTCCAGTAAGACTTTCAGTTAAACCTGTACTGATATGAACATTATGACCTCATAGTGACTATGAGGTCATAGACTATGGCTGACTAGTGACTATGACTACATAGTGATCCCGTCACTTTGAGGTCATAGTGACATCACTATGAGGTACATCACTAAGAGGTCACTTTTTCAAATGTAGATATGACAGAGCCCAGTAGGCTCAGGAATCTGTACATCAGTTGATTGACGGTTGAGAGGCGGGACCAAAGAGCCAAAGCTCAACCCAGGCAACCACAACTAGGTGAGTACTATGACCTCATAGTGACGTCACACATCTCATGCACACCGTATATAAAACACAGCATTTTATATATATATTCGTTAGGATAACTTAGGTTGGGATGGGTTAGGTTTGTTTATAGAGTAGAAATGACGTAGATATATGGTCACTTTTCTCAGGTCTTAGATCCGACTCATTTGCAAGTCCGTGCTCTGTGCCGAGGTTGGCAGGCTTTCCATGTGACGTTCGCAGTTAGCAAATTTAGAGAACAAGTCTGGATGTGAGTGTAGGATTTTAGGAAGGGGCAGAATATTATTATTTGCCCCTGGGCGCTAGTCACCCTGAATATGCCTCTGACCACAAGTTCAAGTATGTTTATTGATACAAGAAAGAAATACATCTGAAAAGGATAGAGTAGCTTAGGCTATTTCAACCCCCCAAACCCTGTGACCACTACAGCACCCCATTACTTCCCCACATCAACCCATCAGTGCGTCAAACCGTCCCAGCACTAACCCACCATTACATTACCCCATTACTGCTCCTGTGAATTACTGTACCAACCAGTTACCCCATCAAACCATCGCTTGATCATGGCATCACTGCACAGCCCATCTTTTCGTTGTTGAGTCGTACCGTTGCCGTATATACTTCAGCAGAAGCAGTTGGCGAGAGGACGGTCACTAAACCGGGTGTCGGTCACGCCTGTCTCTACTCGGACAGTCTTCCCACGCTTGCCTCGTCTCCCTTCCTTCCTTCCTCACTCTGTCACTATCAAATGATACGGCAGACGCAAAACGCTATTATGCGCCACCAAAATACCCGCAGTCGACATACAGCGATATTATCTGATGTAAATTGATTCCATATTCATTGGGAGTCGCCCAAGCAAAAACAACACAGGGTTGATGCCACATCTACAGGAGTTTTTTATTCAGTTCTTCGTTCTTTAACTTGTAGCTATGGTGTCATAGAACTGATCATGGCCACAATAACAGTAGAGTATGTATGTACAGTAGTAGCTACGGGTATGAAGGTTTACTGAAATCATAAACAGGTTAAAGAAATTAAATGTTTATTTTAATCGTGAAGTATCCCATACAACATCGAGCAAGCGGAACCGTTTTCTGTGAATACTTGTGGACCCTTTAGTTTAGTCGCTCCAAAACAAGCAACACCAAACCCACATTTTCCGCTACATTAGCCCGGGTGAGGGGGCGACGGAAGCCTTTCTCTTTCGGTTGGTTTTTGTACTTATTATTCGTCACAAGATAACACATAGGCCCATGTCACGCTAACTGAGTTTCCGGCTTCTCTGATATCTGTATTACATATTTTTGCAGAAGAATGTACCACATATAATCATATGCACTTTCACAACTCACTGTACTTGTGAAAACACACATGAGTGGAACTGAGAGGTATGAGCTACGAGAAAAGGCTAAAGGAGCTAAACCTCACTCCCCTGGAAAACAGAAAAGTAAGGGGAGACATGATAACCACCTACAAAATTCTCAGGGGAACTGACAGGGTGGACAAAGTCAAACTCTTCAGCAAGGGTGGAACACGAACAAGGGGACACAGGTGGAAACTTAGTACCCAAACTGTGTAGATATCAGCCACAGAGACATTAAAAAGATTTTTTTCAGTGTCAGAGTAGTTAACAGATGGATTGCATTAGGAAATGATGTGGTGGAGGCTGACGCCATTCACAGTTTCAAATGTAGGTTTGATAGACCCAGTAGGCTCAGGAATCTGTTCACCAGTTGATTGACAGTTGAGAGGCGGGACCAAGGAGACAAAGCTCAACCCCCGCAAGCACAACTACGTGAGTACACACACACGCGCGCGCGCAAGGGGCAGCGCGGCTGAGTGGACAGCGCTCTGAGGTCGTAGTCCTAAGGGCCCAAGACTACGGCCATTCGTTTCCCGGCCGAGGCAGAAACAATGGGCAGAGTTTCTTTCACCCTGACGTCTCTGTTCAGGGTTCCTGATGCTCCCCAGGATCACTTAGCAGTAAATAGGTACCTGGAAGTTAGACAGCTGCTATGGGCTGCTTCCTGGGGATGTACTCGCCTAGTTGTACTTGCGGGGGTATGAGTTTTGACTCCGCCTCTCAACTGCCAACTAGTGAACAAGTTATGTAGCCTACTGGGCTCTATCAAATCTACATTTGAAACTGTGTATGGAGTCTGTCTCCACCACATCACTGCCTAATGTATTCCATCTGTTAACTACTCTGACACTGAATAAGTTCTTTCTAATGTCTCTGTGGCTCATGTGGGTACCGAGACATTAGAAATAATGTTTTCTAATGAGCTCAAGTGTGTGGTGGTGGTGGTGGTGTGTGTGTGTGTGTGTGCGTGTGTACTCACCTATTTGTGCTTGCGGGGGTTGAGCTCTGTCTCTTTGGTCCTGCCGCTGTCGCTCTTTGGCCCAACTGTCTATCAACTGGTGTACAGATTCCTGAGCCTACTGGGCTCTATCATATCTACATTTGAAACTGTGTGTGTGTGTGTTAGAGAAAAATATATGTAGCAGACATAATAGAGAAAAAAGAGATTGGTTAGAAAGACCGGGTCCTAGAGCTAATTGCTCGAACCCGCAGGCACAAATAGTAAAATAACAAACAAATAATAAATACACACACACGCCTAGTTAAACACAAGACAAAGCTACAGAAGATTCAGAGGTGTATGCCACCAAACTAGTCCCATAACTGAGAGGTATGAGCTACGAGAAAAGGCTACGGGAGCTAAACCTCACGTCCCTGGAAGACAGAAGAGTAAGGGGAGACATGATAACCACCTACAATTCTCAGAGGAATTGACATGGTGGACAAAAACAACCTATTTAGCGTGGGTGGAACACGAACAAGGAGACACACGTGGAAACTTAGTACCCAAATGAGCGACAGGGACATTAGAAATAATTATTTCATTGTCAGAGTAGTTAATAAATTGAATGCATTAGGCAGTGATGTGGTGGCGGCAGACCCCATACACAGTTTCAAATATAGATATTTGATAGAGCCCAATAGGCTCCAAAATCTCTGCACCAGTTGATTGACAGTTGAGAGGGGGGGGGAACCAAAGAGCCTAAGCTCAACTTCCGCAAGCACAACTAGGTGAGTACAAACACACACACACACACACACACACACACACACACACACACACACACACACACACACACACACACACACACACACACTAGTCCGAGTAGTGCATTTTGGCTATTAGGTACGATATATATATATATATATATATATATATATATATATATATATATATATATGTCGTACCTAGTAGCCAGAACGCACTTCTCAGCCTACTATGCAAGGCCCGATTTGCCTAATAGGCCAAGTTTTCATGAATTAATTGTTTTTCGACTACCTAACCTACCTAACCTAACCTAACCTAAGTTTTTCGGCAACCTAACCTAACCTAACCTATAAAGATAGGTTAGGTAAGGTTAGGTAGGGTTGGTTAGGTTCGGTCATATAACTACGTTAATTTTAACTCCAATAAAAAAATTTGACCTCATACATAATGAAATGTGTAGCTTTATCATTTCATAAGAAAAAAATTAGAGAAAATATATGAATTCATGAAAACTTGGCTAATTAGGCAAATCGGGCCTTGCATAGTAGGCCAAAAAGTGAGTTCTGGCTACTAGGTACGACATTATATATATATATATACTGCGCCTTGCCCCGGACGGTATCTCAACCCGTCTCCTTTATGTCATTCCCTTAAGGGTATTTTCGTGAACTGTACAACCTGTGGCTCGTAAGTGAGTCCCTCTCTATCCCATTCCGCAGAAATAAGACAGTGCTGATCCCCAAAGATCCCATTCCCCACATATACTAGCGCCCCATTACGCTTTTATCCATGATAGTGGTATAACAATATATATATTGGAGGGGGCCAAAACATTCCCATTAATGCGTTATGTGTGATTTCCTCCGAGGCTAAGGGTACCCCCTTCTTCCAGCCAGAGGGTTTAATGAGAATAAACGAACACAAATGAAAGTGTTAAGTCTGAAGACAATTTTTTCTTTTCCGTCATGTTAGGGACTCTAATCACCCTATATATTGGTCTTCTAAAATATACAGCCGCTGTCTTGCTGAACTGGCTCTTAAACACAACTTTAGTCCTGGCTTTGTTGCTGTTGACTCTTGCCTTCATCAGTAGTGTTAAATATCCTAACCTTCTTAACAAACGTGATATGACGTTATCCTCCCTTCAAGCTTTCATTCTTTTCTTTCACTTATGTTGCTATATCTTTTTATCTCAATTTCAATTCTTTCTCTTCGCTATTAGGCCTGCAGTTTTTGTGTTCCTATTAACTTCTAGGATATACTTCAATTATCTCGCATTTCACCTCATTTTCTTACTCTATATATTGACTCTCTCTATATTGACTATTGACACAACCCCCTTTGTTTCCATATGTGTAGGTTGTGTCAAATGTTCGTCCACACTATTGTGACTTACAATCTGCATTGATATTAAAAAAAATTTGAACAGGTTTAAAAAATGCTTTTTCTTCAATCTTTCTCTCTTTTACTTGTTAATATAAAACAAAAGACATGTACATAAGGATAAAGACTAACCCTTTTCTTTAAAAAAAATTAATTATTATTGTTATTAATTGGTTAATTTTACTTCTTGTGACTTAATAGTTTTTATTAACATGTAATTCCTTAAAATTTAATCTAGAAACATTTAAAACAATTCAGAAGAGTTATTGATTGCCTAAACAGACTTCTTTCTATAAGAATGTTTCAAGCATTTTGTTCTCTGTCGGTACTTGCTTAGCTAAATGAATTATGGGGTTCAGTCCCTGAGCCCATTATGTGCCTCTGTAACCCTTTCCACTACCGCCCACAAGATGGGTATGGGGTGCATAATAAATGAACTAAACTAACTGTCGGTACGCGAGATAACGTTTTAGAAGATTATCGCGTATTAGGACATAGGCTTTCTAAACCGTTCACCACACCCCAGGGGTTAGTGCGGGGGGGGGGGGTCCTCGGTAAGACAACAGGCTTCCTAACCTGGTGCCAGATTCACGAAGCAGTTACGCAAGCACTTACAAACATGTACATCTTTCCTCAATCTTTGACGCCTTTGGTTACATTTATTAAACAGTTTACAAGCATGAAAACTTGCCAATCAACTGTTGTTATTGTTATAAACAGCCTCCTGGTGCTTCGGAGCTCATTAACTGTTTAATAACTTGAAACAAAACCGCCAAAGATTGAGAAAAGATGTACAGGTATGTAAGTGCTTGCGTAAGTGCTTTCGTGAATCTGGCCCCTGGACTGTGGAAACCTGTACATACAACCCTCCCTGCTATGATAGTACTTATAATAACTATTTGCTCGAACATATCCATATGTATTGTTGGTCCCAATAATGTTCAGGCCCCATTATGTGCTTCTGTAACCCTTTCCATTTTCGCCCAGAAGATGGGTATGGGGTGCATAATAAATTAAATAAACTATGAAAATATCTAAAACACAAACCTAAACATTCCTAGGCAAAGTGGAGCACATATATGCACAATATTAGGCCTAAGATAGCATGTATTAGGCCCAGGATTGCCTGGACAGATTAGGTTAGGTGCTTCAGTTTCATTTCCGATTTAATGGAATACTATTTGGGCTAATTCACTAATACACAAAGTAAACTTTTGGGGGTCTAACAGTACATATTGGTAAGTTTGACTAAATAGTTGCTGTTAGTACTATCATGTTAGGAGGCTGGGTTTGTACATATGACAAGTACACGAGAGAGCGCACCTCAGAGACATTAGACATACTAAACAAGTTTAGTGACATACACAGAACACTTCTGAAATCTCTGCAGTTCACATGTGAACACTGTACACTATATATTGTAAAACAGCTGTACACTATATATTTTTTATCAAATGAAGAATCAATGTCTAACGTAACTTAGCTAGAGATAACGATTGTAAGCTTACCATTATCCATTTAGTCATTATTCTTCACCCGATGATTACTAAAATTATGGAAACAATTGTCTGTTGCCGCTAGGTCAGTGCTACATGCTTAGATGCACCTATAATATGTGTATCTTATGGCGCAGTGGTCAGCACAGTCGGATTACAACCAAAACGTTTCCCGCGGCAGTATAGACTTTTGACTTTGGGTAACGTTTCCTTGTCCCTAATGCCGCTGTTAACTTAGCATTAAATAGGTACCTAGGAGTTAATCACCTGTTGTGGGTTGCGTGTGACATGAGTGGACAGCACTTCGGATTCGTAGTCCTGAGGTTCCTGGTTTGATCCCCGGTGGAGGCGGAGACAAAGGGGGTATAAAGTTTTTTTTTCACCCTGATGCCCTTGTTAGCTAACAGCCAATAGGTACCTGGGAGTTAGACAGCTGCAACGGGCTGCTTCTTGTGGGTGTGTAACAAAAAGGAGGCCTGGTCGAGGACCCGGCCGCGGGGACACTAAGCCCCGAAATCATCTCAAGATAACCAAGATATGTACCCTAGTACAATAGTCGGTTTTGGGGAACCTCCATAAACCTACAGGTTTCCTTTCCAGGACCGGCCCTAGGGTTGCTGGCGCCCAGGTCAAGTTGATCTTCGGCGCCCTCACAAGTATTATTTCTATAAATTTTCACTAGGATGAAAAACAGCAAATATAAAATAAAAGGGAGATCCCAAGCACATGACGTGAGGCCCCCCAACACTATTTATTTATTATTTATTTATTCATATACAAGAAGGTACATTGGGAATGTGAGAATATATAATATGGTAATTACAATCTTGTAAAGCCACTAGTACGCGCCGCGTTTCGGGCAGAATGACACTAGTTGCCTCCTGTCTGAATTCACGGTACCATGAGTACTGTGAAATTAAAAAAAAAATAATTCACAGTACCCGTTCCTTTCCCCGACAATGGGAACCATATGGGAAAGAAGGTATCTTAGCGACCTCCCTACGAGGAATACACAGAATATTATAGTTTCTCCAAGTATGATACATAATAGAAAACTATTAATTCCATTTTCTTTTTCAACGTTCAGACTAACTTAAGTATTTATTTTTTGGTTAACATATCTATAATTTAATAATGTATATTATTAATGGTTTCGGGGGACAGGAGGCCAGGTTATACATGTATTACAAGTTAGGCTTGTATCGGGATCCCCCACAGGCCCTAATACATATTTACTGTTAGGTGAACAGACGCATTAGGTGAAAGGAAACCTGCCAATCATTTCAATCCCGCCCGGAATTGAACCCGAGATCCCCGATTGTGAGTCGAAAAGGAAACAAACAATAAAGAGTATCACAGAAACTACCAGCAAAAAAAGAAACAAAGAACATAAATGCTGGTTGGAATGTATTGCGGTAAACGGCATGTGTGTGTTAGTGGCTTTGTGTACCACTCAGTCACCAATGTTGAAATTGAAATAAGTTTATTGAGGTAAAATACACACAAAGGGATGAGGTAGATCAAGCTATTCTCACCCCGTTCAGTACATTGTGTTAATACATACATATAAACACATCACAAACAATAAACATATTAAAATAAAATTTATATATAAGTTATAAAATTATTTGCGAGCCGGCCGTGTTCTGTATGACGTAACTTGTATCCATATGGTCTATACTATATTCAAGCTATATACTATATTACCAGTCTCCGTGGTAACTGGTAATAGTGTAGTGGTAAGACACTCGCCTGGCGTTCCGCGAGCGCTTTGTCATGGGTTCGTATCTTGGCCGGGGAGGATTTACTGGGCGCAAATCCTTAACTGTAGCCTCTGTTTAACTCAACAGTAAAATGTGTACTTGGTTGTAACAACGATTCTTGGCGGCAGGGATCGTATTCCAGGGACCTGCCCGAAACGCTACGCGTACTAGTGGCTGTACAAGAATGTAACAACTCTTGTATATATCTCTCTCTCTCTCAAAAAAAAAAAGCATGGTGACCTCGCCTTCAAAATGACCACTTCATTGAAGAAGATTCTGCTCAGCGACCAAAAAATCCCCACAGAACTAAGCTAACTACTATATTAGGAAAGGATCTCCCTCAAGAATATCAACGCCACAAGCCAGGTACAACAGGACTGTATCAACGAGACTGGTAAAATACTGAACAAACAGGAAGACATTTATTTAGACCAGTTCTCTGAAAAAATCCATGTAACTCGGACAATGGTCAACAGCTTCAAGTTCGACTGGCCTCAATAAAGATTAGTAGAGGACCTTGATAAGTTTAACAGGCTTCTTGTCCCAAACAGTTGGGACCCGAAAAAATTTATGTTCAACATACAAAAGACACCCTTATAATAAAGAAAATTGTCATGAGAGAAAATGTAAAATTAGGGGGAAACAGAGGCAAATTAGGCAACCTGTTCTCCTAATATGGCACACTGCATTTTGACGTATACTTGCCATAAGGCATAAACTGATGTACTAAATATCAGCGGCTCGCGGAATTGACGTGGTCCCGTTTTTCTGTTCGTGGGTCTTCGGTTATGTTAGGTTTAAGCAATTTAGTACATCAGTTTAGTGACGTTGGGAACGCTCGAGAGAACGGGCTGAATTGAGTGGCCTTCCTTTTTACCACACGATCCGACAAACTAAGACAATTTCTGTCTATATGTGTAGTAGTAGTAGTAGTAGTAGGAGGAGGCATCCATCAGTCTCAGTCTACTACTACTGCTACTACATATAGGGTCACATAGGATCCATGTAATACAGTCGGGTTTGTTCTTGACTCACAATCGGGAATTCTGCGTTCGAAACAAACAAACGGCCAGAACAAAAAATGGTTGAGTGCGTTTCTTATCACCTCTGTTCATTTAGCATTAAATAGGTACCCAGGAGTTAGTCAGCTTGTGGGGTTGCATTTTAGGGAATGTCAGTAATTTGTCCCTGGGTGGGACCTCTATATAAGCATTTGAAGACATAGAAAACACTGCTCAACATGCTACGCCCACTACATCTGATTAATCTTTGTATGTGCTTCGTCTCCTATTTTCCCCTTTTTCTTTTACGCCTTACTTCCCCCCCCCCCTTCATGCCTTATTCTTGACCCATTTGTATAGGTCTACTTGTCTTCACCTGACCCTTAATGGTTTAAGCCTAACACGCCCTGTATTTTCAATCACTTGAGAATGAACCATGCAGGTTCGAAACGTTGTGTAAATTTTATAATAAGTAATGTATTAGACAGTTATTTAATTCTTTTTTCTTCACCTCGAACGAAGATGACCTTTAGATAACTCCTCTTCCAATTAAAGCAAGATGCTAGAGCACTAGTTAGCGGGATAGAAGCCCTAAATAAGAAAATAATCAATACAGAATATGCAGCCATATTCAATGAAACATGTATAAGTCTTTGTATGTACACACTGGCTGCCTGTCGCTCGACGCAATGAATTTAATTAAGGCATTAATACTCTCCTATGACTGATGAATGCCTAAAATAAATACACAAAGCAATAAACTTATTGCCTAATATGATCAGCAAGTATAAGGTCATCAACATTGCAGAGCATAGAAGTAAATTCTATGTTTATACACCGAAAAGCGAAATATATTTCTGCCTCGTGGAATCATTATATCTATATAAATAAAACTGTAAATGTTCATTTGTTCAAAATCGCTAATCTCTGAAAGTTCTTCACCGATTGCTTTGAAATTTAGACACACCGTTCCATTCGCATACGAGCGTGTTTTTATATACCTACTATACAGATGTCACGTCGGTGACAGGTTAAAAACAAGCTTTTTTGAAAAACTGTTTTTCATGTGAGGGAAATCTCCAAAACCTCTTTACCTATTGCTTTGAAATTTTGACACAACGTTGCATTCCAATACGCGCCATGTTTTTATATCCCTACTATATAGATGCTAGACCTGTGACAGGTAAAAACATGTTTTTTTTTGGGTGGGGGGGGGAAAGGAGCACCATCTGTTGCAAGTAAAAGCAACACACGCTATACTAAATATGTTACGATTCCATTTCAATGTTTCTGATTGCATTTATAAATTGAGTTTTCATAGATTTTGATTTAATTATGTTGTGTGACATTGTATTGGAATTGAGCTGTGTTGTTTACCATACCGTTCATTTCGTGAGTATAATTTTTTTTTATTTTTCATTGTTTTCATTTGTTTTTTTTAACTGTTCTTCTGATTTTTCAGTGATGGGAAAATCAGACCATTTGGTGTTCCCATTTTTCTGATGGGAACATCAGATCATTTGGGAATGAATTGGACAAGGGAGTGGGAAATGGTGAGGAGGACAAGGGGACGAGGGAGGGGGGGGGGAATAGTAGAAAGGATGAGGGGACGGGGGAGTGGAGGATGGTGGAGAGGACGAGGGGACAGAGGAGTGGGGAATGGTTGGGAGGACGAGGGGACAGAGGAGGGTTGCTGTGGCTCAGCAAGCAACACGTGGCCGGGTACAGCTAGTATCATATAAATCTAACAGGTATTCTCTAGTATAATAGAAAATGCCTGTTAGTCTGTTTGTTCGATGTTGGAGGCCAGAGGCTTGGGGCTATCTACACCTAAATTGACAATGGTCTGGGGTCCGGGATGAACATAGGCTGGTCGGGGTCGCTAGAATTCATAAGGGAACAGCGTGCCAGGGTCACCTCAACCCCCCCACCCCAGTAAAGTTTTGGCACTGGCCACCCGCTAACCGCTGTGTACAGCAGAGTACAAAACATTTATCATAAGCTATGGGATTTATATCAATGTTCAGAGGAATTACGGAGGTAATATTACAGCTGATTCAACCACTGATGCCAGCACACTAACAACAGGCCAGGCCAACAGCAGCCATAAGATATATTATATTCTAACCTAACCTAATAATTCATGTTCTTAATATAATATAATATGACAATGTCAGACCACGAAGGAAGGATTATAACAGGAAATTTTTTAAATTCTTTCGTATTTAATAATATATCTTCAGAAGGCTTCGTCTGTTGACACATGAAACAGGTGGTCATGACAGCTGGACACATGAAACAGGTGGTCATGACAGCTGGACACATGAAACAGGTGGCCATGACAGCTGGACACATGAAACAGGTAGCCATGACAGCTGGACACATGAAACAGATGGTCATGACAGCTGGGCACACGAAATATTACTACTACCAGTATACACCCAAAAAGTGTGGGGTTGGACTCTATTTCATTTAAAACAAATGCCTTAAGTTCTGGTTCCGTGATTGTATTATCAAGTCTGTCCCTTCTCTTGGACAGAGATGTGTGACGGTGAAAATAGGCGGCCTTTTAAAAGCGCGAGTCTTCATATTTAGCGTCATAGTGGCAACTTTGATTAGACTGGTAACTTGATGAGCCAGTTTGGCCTAGGGCGGGAGAGCGTGGGGGGAGGGTAGGAGCACCCCCCCCCTTCTTCTCGTTAGTGGTCTGTGAATACTGTACCGGTACCACCGGTCCTTTTAACCAGTCCCACCTGGTTGTGTCCTACCAGTTCTACCCGGTATTAACCAGGTGGCAGTGACTGGTAACACAGAGACACCAGGTGGCACTGACTGGTAACATAGAGGCACCAGGTGGCAGTGACTGGTAACACAGAGACACCAGGTGGCACTGACTGGTAACATAGAGGCACCAGGTGGCAGTGACTGGTAACATAGAGGCACCAGGTGGCACTGACTGGTAACATAGAGGCACCAGGTGGCAGTGACTGGTAACATAGAGGCACCAGGTGGCACTGACTGGTAACATAGAGGCACCAGGTGGCACTGACTGGTAACATAGAGGCACCAGGTGGCACTGACTGGTAACATAGAGGCACCAGGTGGCACTGACTGGTAACATAGAGGCACCAGGTGGCACTGACTGGTAACATAGAGGCACCAGGTGGCACTGACTGGTAACATAGAGGCACCAGGTGGCACTGACTGGTAACATAGAGACACCAGGTGGCACTGACTGGTAACATAGAAGCACCAGGTGGCACTGACTGGTAACAGAGGCACCAGGTGGCACTGACTGGTAACATAGAGGCACCAGGTGGCACTGACTGGTAACAGAGGCACCAGGTGGCACTGACTGGTAACATAGAGGCACCAGGTGGCACTGACTGGTAACACAGAAGCACCAGGTGGCACTGACTGGTAACATAGAGGCACCAGGTGGCACTGACTGGTAACAGAGGCACCAGGTGGCACTGACTGGTAATATAGAGGCACTAGGTGGCACTGACTGGTAATATAGAGGCACTAGGTGGCACTGACTGGTAATATAGAGGCACTAGGTGGCACTGACTGGTAACAGAGACACCAGGTGGCACTGACTGGTAACATAGAGGCACCAGGTGGCACTGACTGGTAACATAGAGACACCAGGTGGCACTGACTGGTAACATAGAGGCACCAGGTGGCACTGACTGGTAACATAGAGGCACCAGGTGGCACTGACTGGTAACAGAGGCACCAGGTGGCACTGACTGGTAATATAGAGGCACTAGGTGGCACTGACTGGTAACAGAGGCACCAGGTGGCACTGACTGGTAACATAGAGGCACCAGGTGGCACTGACTGGTAACATACAGGCACCAGGTGGCACTAACTGGTAACATAGAGGCACCAGGTGGCACTGACTGGTAACATAGAGGCACCAGGTGGCACTGACTGGTAACATACAGGCACCAGGTGGCACTAACTGGTAACATAGAGGCACCAGGTGGCAGTGACTGGTAACATAGAGGCACCAGGTGGCACTGACTGGTAACATAGAGGCACCAGGTGGCACTGACTGGTAACATAGAGGCACCAGGTGGCACTGACTGGTAACATAGAGGCACCAGGTGGCACTGACTGGTAACATACAGGCACCAGGTGGCACTAACTGGTAACATAGAGGCACCAGGTGGCAGTGACTGGTAACATAGAGGCACCAGGTGGCACTGACTGGTAACATAGAGGCACCAGGTGGCACTGACTGGTAACAGAGGCACCAAGTGGCACTGACTGACGCTGGCACTCCTCGGTGTGAGTGCAAGAATGTCACAAAGAGCACGGATAAGATTCTTAACTTCATACGTAATGTAAAAATGTAACATCCGAGGATCCTTGATTATGTTATCACTTATTGCAGCTTTTTTGTCATTGTAATATTTTGTGAACTCTGCCATGCTTGCCGCTTTCATTACAAATTTGTCGTGTTAATTAAACACTTAATCGCACACTGACCCAGTGCCACGATAATAGTATCGAAGACAGTACTGGAAGACCTGGCTCCAGATCTGTACACTGTAATAAGTTGTCACAATACCCATAACAATAATTAACAGAGAACTGAGTACATTAAGAGGAAAATATATACAAATTGACTGGGAAGTCTTTGACCCTTTAAGTCTTTCCAAGACCATTCCTTTTAAATAGGTTAGGTTATAATTGTAATTACGAAGCAATAAAATACTTATCTTAACATACTAAGTAGGTTAGGTAAGGTCGTTGTTTTCTATGAAGCTTTTCAAGGGAAACTATTATGTTAAGTATGTCACCTATGCACTTATTTAATAAGTCAATATTGACTATACGAATTTGCGAGGACGGGTTGCAATTAATATAGTGGAGGAATACCAGTACTCACCCTTCAGTGTCTGCCAGCAGGTAGTTGACGCACTTCTCCAAACATTGCGTTGGTAGACTCACTTAATACGTCGCATTTTGTACGAAATCGGGCAATGGTGGCTACGTCTTCTTGCAGTCACGGAGTGGTTGATAAGGCTGTTAACCAGGAGGCCTGATGCGGGAGACCGGGAGCTGACGCCTGGTCCGCCTCGTGTTGGATTACATATAAGGAGTAGGAAAATGGTTGGCAGGTGTTGAGGAGTGTTGTCATCTTCTTGAGGTTATCTTGAGATGATTTCGGGGCTTTAGTGTCCCCGCGGCCCGGTCCTCGACCAGGCCTCCACCCTCAGGAAGCAGCCCGTGACAGCTGACTAACACCCAGGTACCTATTTTACTGCTAGGTAACAGGGGCATAGGGTGAAAGAAACTCTGCCCATTGTTTCTTGCCGGCGCCCGGGACCACAGGATCACAAGTCCAGCGTGCTGTCCGCTCGGCCAACTGGCTCATCAAGTCCGCTCGGCCGACCGGTCATGAAGGCGATAGTATACTAATATCGCTTGGCGTGGAGGCTGCCGTGATCTGTGGCACACAATGTCATCCCAGCAGCGACGGTTACCTTGAGGTTACCTTGAGGTGATACCGGGGCTCAGCGACCCCGCGGCCCGGTCGTCGACCAGGCCTCCTCGTTGCTGGACTGGTTAACCAGGCTGTTGGACGCGGCTGCTCGCAGCCTGACGTATTAGTCACAGCCTGGTTGATCAGGCATCCTTAGGAGATGTTTGTCAAGTTCTCTCTTGAACACTGTGAAGTGGCACTGATTGGTAGCGGTACAAACTTACCATCTCCTGTAAGGTTTAGTTGAACAGTGTTGTCAAGTTTCATCAAGCTTCTCGCTAGTTTTTGTGTATATTTGATAACTTTCTCGCGAAGACCGAGATGAATTCTCCTGTACTCAGACAAATTGAAATTCAATTTGAAAAAAGTTTATTGAGGTCAAATACACACAAAGGGATGAGGTAGCTCAAGCTATTCTTACCCCGTTCAGTACATCGTGTTCATACATATATAGACACACATCACAAACAATAAACATATTACCAAACATTCTGACAGATAAACATATACAATTCCTCCTTTACACAAGTAGTATGGTATCAGACGTACACACAAATACTTTTATGACTTATGTATACTGTATAGACAATTTGCAAGAGACATGCAGATAATTTAACAAAAGATTACAGTCTTGGTGCAAAATTCTTATATCTCAAGAATATCATCAACCTTTCCGTTGTGACACATCCAGGCTATTTGTTAAGGAACAGTCCTTATCTCAGTGTTTCTATATACATTAATCAACGGACAATCAAGAACATAATGGGCTAGGGTGTGAGACCTTAACATACCACATAGTTAACACTTCGTGTCATTATCATGAACACCTATCCCATATTCCCAGTAATATTTGTACCAAAGCCTTAGCCGCATGTACACAGAGTCACTCCAAGCATTTCTCCTTTTACCATAAGTGAAAAGGGTGTTTTGACTCACACACATGTAGTGTTGCATGGTTTGACTTGCCTCATACATTATACCTCTCCTCGCCGTACTCAGACAAAGTGTGATAAAGAACCTTAAGCTTCAGTTTTGCTTAATAAAATATATTGAACTTCAGTGTCGAGCTTGATTTGATGTTTTCCCATTTGCTAAGGTGGCAGTTTGCTTATGTGTTCTATATTATTAAAGCTTACCTTCTGTCATCTGTTGCACAAGTGTTCTATATTATCTAAGCTTTGCTAAGTTAGCGCTTCTGTAATCCGTGGCACAAGTGCTATACACTGTCAAGGATTTGCTAAGCTTAAGTTTGTGTTATCTGTTTGCAATGGCAGAAGTGTTTGCTTTTTTAAGTGAACAGTTTCAAGCTTTAATGTTGGAGATTGTGAAGCTACCGACTCATGCTCGACTGTAGCAGCTGCGTAACGTGTGTACTGTAGTACTGGTCGTGTACACTGTCGGGGTAGTACTGGTGGTGTACACTGTCGGGGTAGTACTGGTGGTGTACACTGTCGTGGTAGTACTGGTGGTGTACACTGTCGTGGTAGTACTGGTGGTGTACACTGTCGTGGTAGTACTGGTGGTGTACACTGTCGGGTAGTACTGGTGTGTACACTGTCGGGGTAGTACTGGTGGTGTACACTGTCGAGGTAGTACTGGTCGTGTACACTGTCGTGGTAGTACTGGTCGTGTACACTGTCGGGGTAGTACTGGTCGTGTACACAGTCGTCCCAGTACCACAATACCTTGAGATAGTCACTAAGATGCGACGATAAGACCTGTTATTGGGAGTTGTACTGTGTTTACTAATTAATGTCTTACGATTGAACCACTTGTAATATCACTCTAGCTGTTGACGCGTATTGTAACAAACTCTTTTCATCAAATAATGTGCAGCAAGTTTTTCTTTAGACCTAAATGCTTACACTAAATAGTTTTTCATAATCAACGAAATTAATTCCGAGGAAAAATTCTTCCTTAGATGCCTCCAAGTTCCCGAGCATCTCATGATCAAGTTCGAAATATTTCGTCCAAGTTGTGCGAGAAACAACCACTGGTGAACGATACATTTTGGGACAGAACATCTTCCCAGCATCCTTCATTTGGGGTTTCGCCTATAATTTTTCCCTCTAATTGTAGCTGCTGGGTGATCGAGAATATTAGATTATTGGATAACTCCTGGCGATTTAATTAATTAATAAAAATTCAATCTGGTTGGGAGCTAAAGTGAAAAAGAAAAAGTTTGGGCGTCTGCGGCCAGGGAGGGAAGGAGCCACTGAATATTTTAATCCTTGTGTTCATTGATTATTTCCTCACTGTAACTTCCTTTTTCCCCTCTCTTATGCTTGATGGCTCTTCACCAGGCGACGGGGTAAGTAATGCTGAGGTTGGTAATAGCGGTTACCGCGCTCGTCCACACCTTCCCTTCTCTGTTGGAGGGCCCAGGAATGCTCCAGTTTAAGGGTAGTGCAGGGGGCTCACTCATGTATTATATTGCGCACCTCCGGTCACACGCGTGCTCCCGCGCGCGCGCACACACACACACACATATGATATAGATATGATAAGAGCCCAGTAGGCTCAGGAACCTGTACACCAGTTGATTAATAGTTGAGAGGCGGGACCAAAAAGCCAAAGCTCAACCTCCGTAAACAACTAGGTGAACATACATATGTCTGGTCAACATACTTTAGCCACGTTATTGTGACTCATCGCCTGCAACTAGGTGAGTACAACTAGGTGAGTACACACAGGGCCTCACGGCTGAGTGGACAGCCCTCGAGGGTCGAAGTCCTAATGGCCCAAGTTCAATTCCCGGCGGAGGCGAACACAAATGGGCAGTTTCTTTCATCTTGATGCTTCTGTTCATCTGGCAGTAAACAGGTACCTGGGAGTCAGGCAGCTGCTATGGGCTGCTTCCTGGGGATGTGTGTGTGTTAGATAAGTATATGTATTAGACATAAAGGAAAAATAAATTTGTTAGAAAGGCGGGGTCCAAGAGCTGATAGCTCGATTTTGCAGATACAAATAGTAAATACACATACATACACTCTCTCTATATATATATATTCTATATTTCTCTTTCTTTTATTTTTTTTTCTAATAAAGGCAGGGGCTCAATAGGAACAAATGAACGTTCTTAAATTCAGCAAGCTAACAGCTGTTATTCGACATCAGCTCATAACAAACCAAACCCTTAAAATTTATCTCTTTAATAAGTTTATTATTTTCATAACGTATAAGCTTTATTTGATATTAAATTGTAGTCATATTAGGTACAAGGTGAAGTTGGGGCCAATTGTGTAGTGTAGCCTGCAGGTGGTCCATTAGCTTGGCTTCAGCAGTATGTAGACGCTGAGAGAACTTGTTCCAAATGCAAGTCTTCCTGGTAATGAATTGTCGTTGATGGCGTGACGCCATGTAGTCATACTGGCTGAGCGCTTTCTTCTCAAAATTGCCTTACCTGATGGAGTGATGCTCTTGAGAATGGCATAACCAGAAGAGGTTGTTGATGCCTGAGCGCCTTATGTTGTGGGTGTCGTCTTGTAGTTGTCCACGAAGTTGATCCAGGTGACCTTTGAGAACTATAGCCTTATACCTAACAGTAAGGCTAGCGACACTTATCTGCTGTTGAAGGCTGTGGTGTACTGACCAGTCCAGCCAGGACCTCTCAGGTCAGAGAAAGGATGATGGGCAGACCATCCAAGACTGCAGTGCCTGCTCCAGATAGGATCGAACCTGAGTGACGGCTCCCTTGGTCACCTCTCGAATAATTCACTCAATACCAAGGCCAGAATTCATCAAGCACTTACCACTTACCAGAATTCACCACTTACTAAACCTGAACCTTTTTCAACAGCCATGGTGGTTTACATTCATTAAACTGTTTACAAGATTTGAAACTTCACAATCTAAGGTTATTATTATTATAGACAACCTCGTAGAGCTTAAGAGTTCATAAACTATTTAATACGTCTAAACAAAGCCGCCATGATTGAGGAAAGATGTACAAGTTTTCGTAAGTGGGTGAGTAGATGCTTGATGAATCCTGGCCCCCTTGTTGTTATTATTATAATTGTTGGTATTTGTACACCGTTGTGTTTCCCAGGAGAGGCTTCACGCACTTTGATGACCTCGTAACAGCTCAGTAAACCAACAGTTTGGATGCTATGGTGTTTGTCAAGTGTGCCGCTCCGTCTCTCTCTCCCCTCTCTCCCGTCTCTCTCTCTCCCCTTTCTCCCGTCTCTCTCTCCCCTTTCTCCCGTCTCTCTTTCCCCTCTCTCCCGTCTCTCTAACCTCTCTCCCTAACCCTAATGAATCGAGTTTTGTTTTCATGCCGACGGAAACAACCCCCTCTGTTTATACCTGGCCAGTGGCGCCACTTGCCTCCTTACACCTCTCCTGCTTGGGCTAATTACTCTTTATTCTGCTTTTTTTTTACATATAGCATGATCCCATGTGACCCTCATACACAGTAATACCGATAAATGGGTAATGCTCATGTATGGGGTAATGTTCATTAATGAGTAATGCTCAAATCCGTGATTCTCATAAATCGGTTATACTCATAAATAGGTTTATTTCCAAAACAGTAATACTAAACGAAACTGGATAGTTTCGTTTATATATATATATATATATATATATATATATATATATATATATATATATATATATATATATATATATATATATATATATATATATATATATTAGTATATTTTGATAACAGTCTTTCTTGTAAACATATGTTGTTGAATAAGACCGAAAAGGTAAGATTAATCATTCTAACACGAATTTTCTCAATGTTTCTTATGTTTCTCTTCACTGTCGATGGTAATTGAAAAATCAATTCTCCAAATTCATTTTTATTTCTTATCTGATGCCTGAACGCGTTTCGTAATAGCTTATTACATTTTCAAATACTTTAGTTTACACACACAACTGTAACCTGTAAACACACAAAATACATCCATACTTATACGTGCATTTGGGTGAGGTGATATGGTACAGAAGTTTTGGGTGAGGTGATTGACATTTGCACATGATAGAACACGAACCAATGGGTATAAAACATAAGAGTGGAAGTAACTGCAGAAGGCCTATTGGCCCATACTTCCTCTTGATGGTTCTATATTGGTTCGGGGTCTTGAAGTGGGAAGAATATAGTTGTGCATTAATTGACTGTTGATTGCTGGAGTTGACTTTTTGATGTATAGTGCCTCGCTGATGTCGAGCCTCGTGCTATCGCTGTATCTATATCTATATATATATATATATATATATATATATATATATATATATATATATATATATATATATATATATATATATATATATATATATATATATGCGAACAAGCCTGAATGGTCCCCAGGACTATATGCGAATATAGTTCGCATTTGTGTTCCTCACGTGTGCTCCAAAGAATGAGGTGATTTGGTAAAATGCTATGCCCAAGATAACCATCCGAGTGCTGACGGTGAGGTGGTTCAAATAGCTTCGGCTATCATCTCATTTTGTCCGTCGTGATGGTCAAGTGGTTTAAGGCGTCTTGTACATACCAGTTGCGTTGCTCCTGGGAGTATGAGTTCGAGTCACTTCTGGGGTGTGAGTTTTCATTCATATATATATATATATATATATATATATATATATATATATATATACATATATATATATATATATATATAGATATATCTTCATCGAGGTCAATACGGCAAATCTCATCAGTAACAACGCAAGAAGGTTCGTGGGCGAATTCAATTTGTCACAACACTCTCTGTTGGTAATGGATCTGATACTAAGGTAAAATGTGGCCATACCTTTATCATGGGGTCGTGGCTGGCGGCAGGCGCCAGCCTCAGTCAGCATCACAGCTTCTACAACAGGTTACTATTGTTTCCACCATGTCTGTCTAATTGTAGGTATTAATTGAATGAGAAATTAAGTCCATTTAACATACACAGGGGTGTGCGTTGAACTGAACTTTTGTGAGTCTTTATAACCGGTTGAACCTGTGATCTCACGCGCGCTGGTCTGTGTTCTTGTGACTCACGCTCGTCTTCTTAGTGTGCTTAAGCAAAACACATTGGAAATAACGCCATCTTGTGAGCTCCAGTACTAAAGCAGCAACTAATGTTACCACCGTCCACAGCTCAGGGGCTTATGATCTGATATACCTGAATCACTGTATTCAGGTGTGGTATCATTGCTATATGTGGTGTATGACATCAAAATTAGAAAAAATATACTCCCATAGAATTACCAAACCTGCTTAATAAAATTATAACATGCATGGGTAGAAGTAAAAATTAAACACAATGGATTCTTATAAGAGACTAAGAGACCATGGCGTCATCTAGGTAAGATGGTCTCATGCCAGGATGCGATAGGCGACGGGCATTGTATTAAATGTCAGGAACCAGGGAACGCCCGTCCAAGGCGTCAGAAGCCAGGGAACGCCCGACCAGGACGCCAGACGCCAGAGAACATCAGATCAAGGCGTCAGACGCTAGAGAACATCAGATCAAGGCGTCAGACGCTAGAGAACATCGGAGCAAGGCGTCAGACGCTAGAGAACATCAGATCAAGGCGTCAGACGCTAGAGAACATCGGAGCAAGGCGTCAGACGCCAGAGAACATCAGATCAAGGCGTCAGACGCTAGAGAACATCAGATCAAGGCGTCAGACCGCTAGAGAACATCGGAGCAAGGCGTCAGACGCTAGAGAGCATCAGATCAAGGCGTCAGACGCTAGAGAACATCAGATCAAGGCGTCAGACGCTAGAGAACACGGAGCAAGGCGTCAGACGCTAGAGAACATCAGATCAAGGCGTCAGACGCCAGAGAACATCAGTCAAGGCGTCAGACGCTAGAGAACATCAGATCAAGGCGTCAGACGCTAGAGAACATCGGAGCAAGGCGTCAGACGCTAGAGAACATCAGATCAAGGCGTCAGACGCCAGAGAACATCGGAGCAAGGCGTCAGAAGCCAGAGAACATCAGATCAAGGCGTCAGACGCCAGAGAACATCAGATCAAGGCGTCAGACGCCAGAGAACATCAGATCAAGGCGTCAGACGCCAGAGAACATCGGAGCAAGGCGTCAGAAGCCAGAGAACATCAGATCAAGGCGTCAGACGCCAGAGAACATCGGATCAAGGCGTCAGACGCCAGAGAACATCGGAGCAAGGCGTCAGAAGCCAGAGAACATCGAGCAAGGCGTCAGACGCTAGAGAACAGGAGCAAAGCGTCAGACGCTAGAGAACATCAGATCAAGGCGTCAGACGCCAGAGAACATCGGAGCAAGCGTCAGAAGCCAGAGAACATCAGATCAAGGCGTCAGACGCCAGAGAACATCAGATCAAGGCGTCAGACGCCAAGAGAACATCAGATCAAGGCGTCAGAAGCAGAGAACATCAGATCAAGGCGTCAGAAACCAGAGAATATCAGATCAAGGCGTCAGAAGCCAGAGAACATCAGAACAAGACGTCAGAAGCAGAGAACATCAGAAAAAGACGTCAGAAGCCAGAGAACATCAGAACAAGACGTCAGAAACCAGAGAACATCAGATCAAGGCGTCAGAACACAGAGAACATCAGATCAAGGCGTCAGAAGCCAGTGAACATCAGATCAAGGCGCCAGAAGCCAGAGAACATCAGAGCAAAGCGTCAGAAGCCAGAGAACATCAGATCAAGGCGTCAGACGCCAGAGAACATCGGAGCAAGGCGTCAGACGCAGAGAACATCAGATCAAGGCGTCAGAAGCCAGAGAACATCAGATCAAGGCGTCAGACGCCAGAGAACATCGAAGCAAAGCGTCAGAAGCCAGAGAACATCAGAGCAAGGCGTCAGACGCAGAGAACATCAGATCAAGGCGTCAGAAGCCAGAGAACATCAGATCAGGCGTCAGAAGCCAGAGAACATCAGATCAAGGCGTCAGAAGCCCAGAACATCAGATCATGGTGTCAGACGCCAGAAAACATCAGATGAAGGCGTCAGAAGCCAGAGAACATCAGATCAAGGCGTCAGACGCAAGAGAACATCAGATCAAGACGTCAGACGCAAGAGAACATCAGATCAAGGACGTCAGACGCAAGAGAACATCAGATCAAGGCGTCAGACGCAAGAGAACATCAGATCAAGACGTCAGACGCAAGAGAACATCAGATCAAGACGTCAGACGCAAGAGAACATCAGAT
>WNGS01163947.1:14213443-14236947 GCA_020271785.1 Procambarus virginalis | reverse complement strand
CACCCGGACTATGCCGACAGTAGCCGGAGTCTGCCAGTTCAGACTGCTTATCACATGCCTCTGTATGACTAACCATCCTGTGTGATGGGGATTTCTTAGCATCAACTAGTTAGCTTTTTTGACACACTGTACTCCACTTCATATAGCCTAGGGCAGCTGCACTAATGCAGATGTACTTAATGTAATAATTAAAAAAAAAAAAAGCCGAGTTGGTGTTGGAATATGGGAGTATATCCCACAATGGCGCTTTAACAATGTGACCAATCATGCAGCAAGGTTTGTGACGGTAGTATTCAATAAATTTACCGAAACTTTAATGGATATCAACTACCAATAAAATACAATTACTAGTACATTTAAGCTCTTATGCCTAGCCTCTCGTTGTCTGAATTTTTCATCTCTACATCAGGAGATATGCTAACCCACATATTATCACCCACTATTTGGCTGCTGAGATAACTTATAGTCCCAATATGTGTCTTGTAGTGCCTATCTCTCCGTTCAATACTAGTGATGAACATGGTACTGTATATTATAAAGGAACTGAGGTTATAAGCGACCAGAGCCAGGAATGGGGGAGCCAGACCAGTGTCCTCAAGTACAGTAACAGTCCAAGATGACGAACATGCAGCGCAGTCTTGTCACTACAATCCCTTCGGATTGTTGTTTTAGATTCAGCCCCTCGGAGCAAAAGTTCCAAGTAGAACGGCCTATGGTGAGCTCGTAGTGGACGTATTTAACATCCTTCTATGAGACCCTGTGCTTCTCTGTTCGTCAGAGACTGCAGATACCGTCTCTTTAGTGGCAGTGTATCGCCCAATCGGTACATAATGGTCCACAATCATGCTTGATTGCCACTGATGTATAGCGGGACTGATAAAATCTGTAGGCTCTTACCAGAAGCAAACATGCAATAATAGGGCGTCATTTCCTGCAGAAACACAATCTCCCTTCCACAATTTACCACAGGGCGGTGCTGCATCCCCCATTTGATGTGCTGTAACGACGAAGGTGGAGCTTGCGGCCCAACTTCACCAATCAGCGGTGTCTATGGATTAACCTTCTCCCGGCCAGCCAATGGAAGCGGGCGGGCGGGGCAGCGTTGGGCGGAGCTCGACACCTCGACGGCTTATGGCGAACTCGCTCCGGTGTTATCAGATTCGTTGCGCTGGCGAGAGACGCAGTTTGGTGCAGCGCGATCACTTCTTACCTTGTCCACGCGAGTCTTTGTAGTCTACTGTTGAGACACGTCAGTGAAGTCAACCTAAATAACTTTACTTCAGCCATTTGTTTTTTTTTTTTCGAAAAATTTGAAGTAGTTGGGTATAACGACACGAATCCCACTAATTGTGTGAGAAGTGTGTTGGTGATCAAATTTTGTGACATTTTCCTGGGTAACTTGCAGGGCTAGAGCGGAAGTCGTGTTACATGATGTCCGGAAACACCGCAGCCAGCCTTCATACCAGTCAGAGGGGGAAAAGCTTCGCTATGGAGTACCTCCTCGGTGGCAGTAGCGGAGGTGGAGGGCAAGATAGCGGTGGCACAGGCGGCGGGGCTTTGGCACCCCTTGGACTAAGCCTACCGCAACCTGTTACAACACCTGCTTACTGCCACACCTGCCTGGTCTACCGCCTCCTCTTCTGCCCTCGCTGCCATACCCGCCCTTGCATCACTACCCTCTTCCTCATGCCCTGCTGCTGGCTTGCAAGGTGCGCTTCCCCCGCCCCTCTTAGGCCTGGGGCACCCAGGGCTGGGAGGGCGCCACTATGGGGACATTAGCATGGGCCGCAGAGACGCACTTGGCCTGGAGGGTCCCCAGAGCCCTGGGTCAGCTGGGGATCACACCAACACCTCCGACTCTGATCACCACGACCATGACAAATCAGGTACAGTCACCAAGTTATTATTATCATCATCAATCACCTCCCAGTCACTTTGTTATACGCTGACATGTTTACATCAGTCTAAACTAGACAATTTAAATACTAATGTTTTGTTAACTGAGTCGGTAAACGTATAACAGGTAGGGTCAACATGCCGTGCCATGAGACCCCCTGTTTTGTATTAAGTTAATCATGATGGAATATTGTTGTTTCTGTGTCAAAGTTGTCACCACTGTCAATACTGCCAATTCCGTAAAAATAATTATAGAAAATGTCATATATCACTGTATTCGCCATACATCAATGGTACCTTAAAACGTTTTCATAACTGATTACTTGAATTAAGTTTATGATGAGATTTAGACTGGGGCCTTGGTACGGCAACAGGTCGGGTTACGAGGAAAGGTATTACAAATAGTGTCATCTACTATTCAAGCGCAGCCTCTGGTACAATCTGCAGCTCCTACAGCCGTCACAAAGCATCGTTGAAACATTGTAATTGTCGCAAAAACAAGCTAGTGCTCGTTAAACGTTCACAAACAGGTGAATTAACATTAAACACTTCATTAAAAAGACATATTTAGTCATAAATTAACAAACACAGTTTACTTTATATATCACAGAACTATTTTCTGTATCATAACTAGCCTAGTAGAACAATTGTTTTTCCCCCAATTTCCTAATAGCTGTGCAGTTAATGGAGGCATACATTGAATAACTAATGGAGTACGTAATCCATCTCAAAACCATTATGACGCCTAATAATGCAGTCAGAAACATGTGTTGACTTGACACAGACGCTGCTCGACACTATTCCTAATAGTTATCCTACAAAACTATACTGAAAATAATAAAAACTAAATTCTGCTGGGAGGATGTAAATACTCAGTCCTATAACCTGACTTTTGATTACTTTTATAAAGTCTTACATGAAGACCTTCCCCAGCCAAGTGTACAAAGGACAGGGGCCTGACAGCTGAGTGGACAGCACTTCGGATTCGTAGTCCTGAGGTTCCGGGTTCGATCCCCGGTGGAGGCGGAAACAAATGGGCAGTTTCTTTTACCCTGATGCATCTGTTCACCTAGCATTAATAGGTACCTATGAGTTAGACAACTGCTACGGGCTACTTCCTGGGGATGTGTAACAAAAAGGAGGCCTGGTCGTGGACCGGGCCGCGGGGACGCTAAGCCCCGAAATCATTTCAAGATAACCTCAAGATAATCAGTGTTAAGCTGTTATTGCCGGTGTAAACCTCAAGATAATCAGTGTTAAGCTATTATTGCCGGTGTTAAACTATCATTACCAGTGTTTAGCTGTCATTGCCGGTGTTAAGCTATCATTACTGGTGTTTAGCTGTTATTGCCTGTGTTAAACTATCATACACGGTGTTAAGTTGTTATTGCCGGTGTTAAACTATCATTATCGGTGTTAAGCTGTTATTGCCGATGTTACACTATCATTAACTCAGTTAAACTATCATTCCCGGTATTAATCAATTATTAGTGGACTTAGCTGTCATTCCCGATGTTTAACTATCTTTACCGGTATAAATATCAACAGTGTTAAACTATTAATTTGATAAGTAAATGTCAAGTTTAAATTTTCAGAATTCAAGTACGAAACGAGCATAAGTGTGAATGGTCATACGAAATTAAAAAAGAAACATCAATATATTGATGACATAAAATCAGCTTAAAAAAACTGACGGACACGTGACTAACCAATACAGTATTTTCTCAAACGTACAAGAAATACATTAGTCTAAGTCGGACCAAGAGCGTAAACCCATTGCTATCCCAGCTACTTGTGAATAGAGGTTACCATCTTATGAGAAACTTTATTCTGAATTTGCAATCTCCAACAGTTGATAACTTTCCCATTCATACTAAAATTGCAAGAATCTGTAGGTAAACAAGAATGACAAGAATCTGTAATTACAAGAAGTTTCTGAAGGTGGAATATTTGTAAACAACCATTCAATATCCATGCTAGCCATATCTTATCTTAAGGTTATCTTGAGATGATTTCGGGGCTTAGTGTCCCCGCGGCCCGGTCCTCGATCAGCCCTCCTTTTTGTTACACACACCCAGGACGAAGCCCGTAGCAGCTGTCTAACTCCCAGGTTCCTATTTACTGCTAGGTAACAGGGGCATGAGGGTGAAAGAAACATTTTGCCCATTTATCTCCGCCTCCACCGGGATCGAACCCGGAACCTCAGGACTACGAATCCGAAGCGCTGTCCACTCAGCTGTCAGCGCCATAAATACAAAACTATTTTAAGCTGGAAGTAATTTATGTAACGAACTCCTCAATAGTTTAAATATTATTAGTTAAAGATATATTTAAGTGGAACCAAAAGTATTGTTAATTTATAGTTCAACGTTCCAACAAAAGAAATTATTGGTTTAATTGCTAAAATTTGTTTATGGATCTTAAGAAGTATATATAACCAACATGTCTTGGAACTAGCTGCACAAAGCTCATTATAAATACTATCTCCTAGAAATTCTATATTTAAAATTTCAAATTTCTCATCATAAATATTCTCTTAGAAGTGTTCAGATGTCCAGTACTTCGTTTATTCTTTTGTCTGAAAATTCTCACCAAATTGATTGGGAAGGTTTTTCTCCATAACCAATTTTAGAAGCTTTGTGAATATAAATATTATTGAATCTGCTATAATATTAAGTGCGAAAACACTTTAAGTGATTTTGGTTACACTACTTTATTTATTTTGTTTATATTAATTAAACAAGTTCTTAGTAAGAAGATTATTGGGAAATTATTCCCATTGGTAAATTAGAAGCGACGTGGTCCTGGATAATCATACCAACCTCATTTGTCAGTCTTAATTCTGAATATATAATATGTTTTTCTCTTGTCATTACCTCCAAAGATGTTTTGAAATAGACACGGAATCGCTCATTACACGTTTCATTTTTCTTCGTAATTATACGCTTTAATATGATTCATTACGTGGTTAATATCTTCGTAATTTCCCGCACACAGTTTAAGTGGGATGAAACCCCATCTACTCTCGCCATGAACGACAGAATGCTGAGTGTGTTTGGATATTTGCATTTGTAAACAAATATATATTTTAGTATGGTAAGTTTCCTGTCTGAATTCAGTTTTGTTCAAACTTGCTTGGAATGTTTGTTGGTATGATCTCGAAAAAGAGTTACATATGGAGGTCGTTGAACCTGTGTATAAACTTTCTGTATTAATTAACCAAAACAATGAAAAATTCATTGAAATTAATAAAATGACAATACAGTATTATACAGTGTGTATAAATACCGAGCATCAGGCACTTCAGCGGACAATATAGGATTCTTCCAGAACACTATACACAGCTAATGTCCCACTAGCGTCAAGCCGCCACATCTAAAAACATATCACGAAAATAAGAGAAAATAGGCATTTACTACGATACTTGTTATCCAGAACTGAGGTAACAGCTACAGGACAGAGCTAAGCCCAATGGTACTTGAGAAAAGGAGGATATGATCCAGACATACACAATTGTCAGATGACATACACAATCTTAGGTTGAACAGATATGACACGAAAGAGGTCGGGGATCATTACATTGGACAGCTGGATAAGCTGGGCGCATGCATGAATTAAAGCTCTGTCCAAGGTCGCACAGCTTAATGTATATAACAAAAATTACCTAGAAAAAATAGGATTTTATCAAAACAAGGTTAATATGATATGCAACAACAGTGTTTGGGACAAAAAAACAGTTAGGCTCACCTAGGTCCCTTAACCAAGGGCAAAACTGTTCGCGTGGTTACCCACCCAATTAATGGCTATAATCAACGGTTATTATACTATGAGTAATGCGCCCATCATCACCTGTTCCACGTAGGAAGTAGATCGGTAGAGGAAACCGCGTACAAAAGTTTGCAGCATGCATGAGTGTTGAGGAGTTCTGTGAGGCGTTCAAAAAGTGTGAGCGGAGGGACTTCATCGGAACTGTAAATCAAATTGTACGCGAAGAAGCATTATATGTTATTACGAAGGCGTTTTTTGATTCAAATGGTTTTATGTCCCACAAAGGAGCCCACAATATATTGCACGACATTCTATTACGAAGGCGTTTTTTGATTCAAAATGGTTTTATGTCCCACAAAGGAGCCCACAAATATATTGCACGACATGAATGTCCCGAACACCTAGCGAAAAACGTTGTGACAATAGTAGGGGAGATGTAGTTATGACGGAAGAAAATGGCAAAATGAAAATGGCAAAACTTAATGATATAATCGCCAAGAAAATCTCAGAAATGCGTCACAAGAGATGGTTCCCCATTCAATATTGCATAGATAAAAACAAAAGGAAACTACAGGTCCACTCATACCGAATTGAACGCTGTTGAAACTTTGGGCGTTTTTTTCAGATGAAGCATTGTTTCGTTAGATGAGGCTTGGTTTCATTATACAAAACATGGTTTCCCGAGACGAATCCTGGTTTCATATAAGGGAGTTTGGTTGCACGAAGACTGATTTCATCATGTAAAGCCTGATTTTATCAGATGAAGCCCAGTTTCATCAGATAACGTCTGGTTTCATTTTATGAAACTGGGTTTCATAAAATGAAACTGAGTTTCATAAAACGAAACTGAGTTTCATAAAATGAAACTGGGTTTCATCAAATTAAGCCTGGTTTCATCAGATAAAAGCCTGGTTTCGTCAAATAAAGCCTAGTATAAAAAAAAACTTTGGTTTCATCAACTGAAGCCTGATTTCATCTGAATGTTTGTTTCAATAAGCAAAATTTACACAATTGAGCGACAGAAAGCCTCCATGTTTCCCCCAAGAAGTACTGTATCCCTGGGCTCACTAATTGGTGTTTGGTCACAGCGGCGTAGCCTATTGTTGGTTCCCCTTCACCCAAACCATAAATGATTTTTACTATCAAAGCATTATTCATCAGTTTATTAACATGAAGGGGCCAGACGAGCATAACTCGTGTATTTAGCAAGATGGAGCAACCAATCATACTGTACTACTAATTATGTGTCCCCCTTCATCATGTTTAAGAAAACTTTCAAACCTAGGTTTAAAAGTTTGCTAGAGTGTACTAGCAAGACACTTGGAGAAATAACATACGAGAGGTCATAAAAGCGATCATCGCTATATTTTGGTGCAATGGAATGTAACAACAGTAGGCAAATAGGATACTAGGATTTATTTGCAGAAGCAACAACAATTAATGTTATTCTTCTGCTGAACCTTACTCTTGTTAGGCCCCATTCGGATTATGCAGTTTAATACCATTTGGGGTTTACGGCTTATGCTTGGTGATGATATGGAAAATTGGTTTACTGATAATTATATAACATATATATAAGTGTAGTATTTTTCTTTGTAAATTGATGTAAATATGCTCGTTATATTGTACATTATTTAATAAAGAAACAAAAACAGGTATACTACAGAATGGACATCGCTGTACGCGTTCAAGCGTACAGCGAAGGATGACCAAGTTAACCTCAAGAATCAGAAACGTTCCGTCTGAAGCGAGTTTAAGAAAGCTTAATTTACGGTATCTCGAAAGGCTAAGAGTTAAGGGTCACATGACTGAAGTGTACAACTGAATAAATTGGTTTAACAAGGGGATATTATTTAGGTGTTAACTATACAAACACAATATGTATATATATATATATATATATATATATATATATATATATATATATATATATATATATATATAATATATATTAGGGGTACCACCTCTGGTGCAATTGCAGGGACCCACATCCTCGAAGAAGAAAACAAAGAGCATTCAGAGAAGATCTTGTGGATTCTCACCGAATACTTAATTGTTTTCTTCTCCTACCACCCCTATTATTTTTTGTATGTTTTGTTTTATTTTATTGCAATTCTACAGTTTACAGAGAACACACACACACACACAAATATATATAATATATATATATATATATATATATATATATACTGTATAATATATATATATATAATATGTATATATATATATATATATATATATATATATATATATATATATATATATATATATATATATATATATATTATACAGTCGGAGGAGTTCGAGGAAATCTACAGCCTCTAGGAAGCGAACTATTTTTGTGTCCTCTTAATGCTCATTTTTTTGTATACAATCAGATATGTAACTGTATAACCTTGCTTAATAAAGTGTACACCATAAAAAAGGGGGTGGTAGGAGAAGCGAACACCCTCATGTATTCAGAGTTAAATGGCAAGTTTTCCCTGAATGCTCTGTGTTCCCTTCTCTGAGGCTGTGGGTCCCTATAATTGCACCAGAGGTGGTACCCCCTATATATATATATATATATATATATATATATATATATATATATATATATATATATATATATATATATATATATATGTATATATATATATATATATATATATATATATATATATATATATATATCACAAAGAAATCACAATGACGTGCTATATAAATGATAAAATCATCTGCCCCATAGTAATTTTCTCATATGTATATTGCATTTGGGAAAAGTGAAGGCCCTTTATGATATCCATATAAATATGGTAGATTTAAATAAACATTATATTGTGCAGTAACTGATATAGCAAAGATACAACTTGCAATTTGAATAAATGAAAACATTCATTTAGTTATGTTAATATTGCAAGGGTAAATGATACATATAACCATGAATACTAACAAAGTTGTTAACTTTTTGCACAATTTAAAATTCGAAATAATAAGATGTAAGAACATTGGTTACTTTATAGCTTCCTTAAGTGGAACAATTACTATATAATGAATTCTTAAGAAAAGTATGAAATACACAACACACTCATAAAGTCAGATAATGACAAATAACGCAAAAATATGTAATCGAAGAGTCACAATAACGTGGCTGAAAATAAGTGGCAACGCAAAAATATTAAAACAGAAACGCCAAAATGAAATGGCAATTATTGGAAGCAATATACATTCGTGGAGCAAATCCTGCAATCAACACATTTAAAATTCAGACATACAAAGACCAACCAAAATTATACACCTCACAGGTCGCCACTAAACATTATTCAAGTATAATTGCTGGAATAACACCATGCCACTAATGAGGACACTAGAAGGGTTTAGCAACATCACACCACCAAACTACGAAGAGCGAGGTTAATTAAAAGTAGCAAAGCATGGGTCACCAGGTGTAACACTGCTTAGTCAGCTCCAGCGTCCTTCTAGACCTTAAGCCTTTTATTGCCTAAACAGTCATTAGTCACTGTGATTCCACTCTTGGTATTTTATTATTAACTGTTTCCATGGTTTAATGATGACCAGACATATGGACGAAATATCGCAGAGCAAAGTTAGCGAAGACCATAAAAATAAAAAGACAAAAGGTATTTAGTGGATTTTCAAGCTATATCTATAAAATAGAAATTCAGTTTGTTTGCCTGTTCAAGACTGGGGCCAGACGCTTCGGGCTAGCCTCACCAAACTTTGCATGATGACTTGACTTTGTCTGGGGGGATGGTCATACCTGGATCAATGCCAAGTTTAATGCACCCCCTTGGCATGAAATGGCAAATCATAATAATCTCGCCAAATAAGAGATTTCATCTTCACTAAGATAACAAGGATGAAAATAAAGTGAAGAGCAGAGGTGGTGAACCATAGGGAGGGTGGTGAATAATAGGGACGATGGTGAAGGGTAGGGAAAGTGGTGGGTGGTTTGAAAGTGGTGAATGGTAGGGAATGTGGTGAAGGGTTGGAAGGGTGGTGAAGGGTTTGAGGGTAGTTAAGGGTAGGGATGAAAATGAAGGGTATGGATGGTGGTGAAGGTTGGGAGGGGAGTGAAAGGTGGGGATGGAGGTGAAGAGGTTGGAGGGTGGTGACGGGTAGGGATGGTAAAGATTGGGAGGGTGGTGAAGAATAGGGATAAGGTGGTGGTGAAGGAGGAAGGTGGTGGTGAAGGAGGAAGGTGGTGGTGAAGAAGGAAGGTGGTGAAGGAGATGGAAAGTGGTGAAGAAGAGGGAAGTTGGTGAAGAAGGAAAAAAGGGAAGGATATGTAAGGCGGTGAAGGGTATGAAAGTTGGTGAAGGCTAGGGAAGGCGATGATGGGAAGGGAGGTCCATCACCTTCCCAAACCCTGTATTAACTTCCCTACCACCCTCTTACTCTTTATCCAGCAATCTTAGTAAAACTGTTGTCTTTCATTTAGCGAGATTCGAAATTAGTATGATTTACCACTTAATGTTAAGGAGGAAGAGAGGAAGGGGGGGAACGGGCTCGACTCTGACCCACCTATGAGGATCCACAAGGTCTTCACTGAGTACTCTTTATTTTCTTCTCCGAGGTTATGGGTCCCTACACTTGCACCAGAGGTGGTGCCCCTATATATATACATATACATATACATATACATATACATATACTCACAAATAATGTATTAACAAATATTTCCTTTTATAGTCATACTCTACGTGCTCAAATCTTAACTTTTACTTACCATATCGCAGATCGTCAATTTGATGGCTAGCAGCAGTAGGCTACTTGTGAACCGCTTGAGCGAACTTGAACATCTTATCACTGAGATATTTTGTCATAATATATGCCATGAGAACTGTCTTTTGCTGGCACTGTTTATGCCATCCCGAGTCCACAAGTGTCAAGAGCAAACCCGTGTCTGCCAGCACCCGCCCATGGTATCCTTTATATATCAATATTTACCCTTTTCCTCTATGTTATGTTCCTTGTTCTTCCTCCTACCTGTTCTAGGAGCACTTGTTCTGCCTTCTAACTGTTCTAGGCACACAGTTGCTGGCAAACATCGCTTCCACTTGCAAATAATTAACTGTCACACGACACACTGGTAGAAGTCCGCGCGCAAATGCCGCCGCCACACAGGTGAAGATCACATGGCGGACGACGCCCCGAAAATATGTCCCGTGTACTAACTGTATTTTTATCTTTTATTCGACAGTACAATTTCATCAAATCCGTTTTAAAATAAGAAATATAACTCAAATAATATTACTACGGAAAACACAAGAATAACTAAAATATGAAGAATGTAATGTGCTGGAAATGGCTAGGCTGTAATCAGTTGATCCGGATTTCATTGAAATGTTAATAAATCCTGATTTAAATCTGGATTCCGGGGTTTTAGGGCCGAGCCTATAGGAAAATTTGTCCAATAACTGGATGGTTTGTGATTTATATTTTTAATTTAGTTTAAATTAAAAACAAATTTAAAATGGTTATAATGAAGAAATTATCTTAGATTAAAAATGTATTAAAAGTGGTTATGGCTCCAAATTAACTTTCATTTCACCTAGGATAACTCTAGTAAGTAATATTTTTTCAACCCATGTTTTGTCAATGACTTTTCAGTAAGAAGTCAGCATTTGACTCATGCAACAGATAACCAACGACCAGCATGGATCTTCCAAACGGTATAATAACAACATTTTTATTTTCGGAAATATAATTAAATTTGTTATATATGGTTGGTTTACGAATAGTTAGGACTTGGTATGGATAGGTAAGGTGTTTGGTTAGGTTGAACGAACGAAACACTTTTCTTGTCATAGCTTTGAACATGGCCAAAATGAACTACAGGTCAAACATTGACTTATATAGATTTTAGTTAGCCAGTATATACTTCAACTTTGTAAACCCTATGACCCATTGTTTTGACTTATATAGATTTTAGTTAGCCAGTATATACTTAAACTTTGTAAACCCCATGGCCCATTGTTTTAATGGTTTGCTCTTTTAGTGAAGTAGACATAGTTAAGAGCCTTAATAAGGAACAATTATAGAAACAACTAACCGCTGCAAAACTGCAAATTTTAGACTTTTATGGTTATTACCGGAGCACAGAGGATTTAGACGATCCACGCCCACTCTAGTGGCAGCCAGAGAAAGCTTAAAGTTCCAGTTGGGCAGCAGTTAGTTGCTTCTGGAAACCAAAAGTATTTTTCACTAGTTTTATTACAATTTGCAGTGATTGATCATGTTTTCTGAAAATTCTTCAAATTTCACATCTTATTCACTGGAGACTTCGTTTTATTGTGGCAGGATTGCTTGCTGGATATTCAAGCTACATATTGTATTGGAACCTGGGGTACTACTGCAGGTACCTATTTTATTCATACATTTGTGGGGCAGAGACGAATGTAAATTATTAATACGATCGAAGGACCTTTTTGTAAGCGAAAAGGCGTTCACTAAAGCCGAAATAATACAATACATTTATCAACTCATAACGTAGCTAGCATATTGAGCAGCTGCCATCTGGGATAGTTGGTGTTAAACATGTTGTGTTAACTTTTAGCCACTTAGTTTGATGTACTGCGTAGAATTTTGAACCTGGAGACTCATAGCTTCTGACATAGTAATACTAAAAGCAAGTTTTAAACACAATAGATCTGTCTTCGTGTATTTATTATTTAAATATATTGTTATAGAAGCAAACTATGATTAATTTGTATTGTTTCATATTTCTATTAAAATATTCGTCATATGATAATGTATGACAGCAGAGAAAAATATGTATCTTAGTCTTGATATAAAGAACAGCTCATGATCTATACCAATTTTCATAAGGTGGAATTGATGTTCTATTTTAATTGAATGCCCAGCCACTTGTACTGGACGGTAGAGCAACGGCCTCGTTTCTTGCAGGTCAGCGTTCAATCCCCGACTGTCCAAGTGGTTAGGTACTATTTATTTCCTCCGTCCTATCTTAAATACCTATCCTAAATAGCCTCATGTCTGTACATATGTACATACAAACATGCTTCACGGAGACAGGGAGGAAAGGCTTGCCTCACAAACCCGTGAGGCTTCATTGACAGAATAATCATGAAAGAGATGTATGGGGCGGATCGCATATTCCCTTCACTGTCAGAGAAGTGCTGATACTATTCCACCAAAGAGGCTTATGTACAGACATGAAGAACTAACTCGAATTACTGCCAGAAGACTTAAGTAGATGGGAGAATATCCTACAAACGGAAGACGGATAGCAACAGTTAAAGAAGAAAAGTGGGAATGGAAGAGCGCGACAAAGGAAGCCCAACAGGAGTCAGTTTTGTACCCCATACTGTTTTTTAGTATTTGCCAATGATATAGACTACTCAAGATATCTCAAGACTCACCTAGTCCCAGACCGGGCTTGGGGAGCAGAAGTATTCTCAGAACCGAATCCAGGCATCCTTCCTGTCATTATCCACAGGCTAAATAACTGATCTGAAAGACAGTACTTTATTTAAATCATAGCAAATGCAAGGTATGTGCATGGAGGCAGGCGAGAGACCAAAGGAAAACTACATAGTGTTAGAGAGGAACCGTCCAACGTCAGTGAAAGAAATGGACTTGAGAGAAGGTATAACACCAAACCTATCACAACACGTTACTCGATCAGTTATGGAAATCTTGTGACGATGTGTTCGCACTGCTCACTGAGAATTCATAGTGTACCAAATAACACTCATTACTGTTCAGCATATTGATCATTCCCAAAATTAGGACCACCAAAACATTATCCACATTTTGCACTAGAGTCACAACACGGGCGCAGCATCATTTGACTACCAGGGTGACGTCAGGGCACTGAATCAGTACGTCGTTGAATTATCATCAGCGTATGTTAAGATGGTGAACATTTTAACAATATTTAGGAACCTTGCCAAACAGGCATTCAGAACCCTGCATATAGGATTTAAACTGGGGTACGCATTACCAGCATGACACCTTCACTTCATAAAGCACAAAAGAGAATACCGAGAATTCAGAGATATAATACAAAATCTAACACTAGAATTAACAGGACTGGGTATTAGGCTATACTAAGATAATTGAATCTCACGTCGCATGATAAAAAGGAATGCAAAAGGGAATATAATCCTAAGATATAAGATATAGAATTCTTAGTATAAGTAATAACGGAACTAGAGGGCAAAGAATGACAGTCAGATACGGAGATAAGATACAAGAATGTAAGGAACCACTTTTTCAGAGGATAGACAATTGGAATGAAATATGAAGAGGTGATAATTTAGATTATCTTCATTTATAGTTGCTAGCGTTGATACGATAAAAAGAAAGGAAATATTGAATCACCGTACCAGATGACCGTTAACAAAATAATCTCATAGATTCATAATTTAAATATTTTAAAGACCTGCCACGGTGTGCGTTATTGCCGTTTGGCTAGGCTACCTAGCAATGGCCCTTACACTCTTACTATGTCAGCCCACCACACACTGGGTTACAATGTCAGGCCCACCACACACTGGGTTACAATGTCAGGCCCACCACACACTGGGTTACAATGTCAGGCCCACCACACACTGGGTTACAATGTCAGGCCCACCACACACTGGGTTACAATGTCAGCCCCACCACACACTGGGTTACAATGTCAGCCCACCACACACTTGGTTACAATGTCAGCCCCACCACACACTGGGTTACAATGTCAGCCCCACCACACACTGCGTTACAATGTCAGGCCCACCACACACTGGGTTACAATGTCACCCCACCACACACTGGGTTACAATGTCAGCTCACCACACACTGGGTTACAATGTCAGCCCCACCACACACTGGGTTACAATGTCAGCCCCACCACACACTGGGTTACAATGTCAGCCCCACCACACACTGGGTTACAATGTCAGCCCCACCACACTCTGTGTTACACTGTCAGGCCCACCACACACTGGGTTACAATGTCAGCCCCACCACACACTGGGTTACAATGTCAGCCCCACCACACACTGTGTTACACTGTCAGGCCCACCACACACTGGGTTACAATGTCAGCCCACCACACTGGGTTACAATGTCAGGCCCACCACACACTGGGTTACAATGTCAGGCCCACCACACAAAAGCTCACTGGTTGTATTCTGATACAAACGGTCATTTTACTTCTGTCGTACAAGGTCGTAAATTCGTTGCACATACTTGTAAGAACAGCTGTACATAAATAAAATCATGTATTCACGATTTATTAATGCATTTATGTACAGTGTGTTGTATATTAGGTTCGTGTTACATACGATTGGTTCTATAAAGTGAACCCGGGCAAACATGATCGATTTATCATTACAAGTTATGTACGTTGAACAATACCAACTGAATGGACCAATGACAAAGAGGAAATGCTGTATTCCTAGATTTATTCTGTAAAATCACTGACTGTTTTATGATTTCAAGTTCGCTGATTCTTGTTGAAGAATTTGTGATAGATGGGATGGCCATAACTCGGTTAAGCCAGTTGTAAAAGAAACCTCAAAGAAAGCGAAGATCTTTTTTTCAGTTTGTTTCGTTTATTATGCACCCCATACCCATATTGTGGGCGGTAGTGGAAAGGGTTAAAAAAGCACATAATGGGCTCAGGGACTAAGGCGACGGTATACCCGAAAGGCTCGTTGCCTCGCCTTTAGGATATGTGTTTACCGATAGGTGTAAACCCCACTTCTTGGTGTATATATGTACACTGAAAGTTTCCTCTAGTCTTGGACTATATTCAGGACTAAGGTATATTTGCTGGTTAGTCTGTAAGTTACTGTGGTGGCAATAAAATTCTCGCGGTTGACAGCATAGTACCAAACCAAACCGTGAGCCGATGCTCGCAAGCACGTCTAGGTGAGAACTGGCTGAAAACGTTTTGCTGATGATTGCTACAATGGTGATTAACTGCAGATTTCAAAAGTTTGGCCCGTGAGGGAGGAGACCATCGAGGGTGACACTCATCTCTATTGCTCTGGAACGTCACCACAAAATGGTTACTGATGTTAATTGGAGTTTAAAGTGTGCGAGAAGTATATTTTCCTTCCTTATTGAGGACAGCAGCAACCCGTGGACCATGTGACCATGTGGAGAATTAGGATGATCTTGCGTTGGTTCTTACAGCTGGTTAAAGAATGAAATTTGTGAGATGTGGTCTTGTGTTTTGTTCATAACAAATGTTTTTAAAAATTGTGTTCAGGTTCAAAAGGCGAAATCAGTCACACTGGTTTTGTGGCTCTTGATACACACCACTAGCCTTACAGAACTTGGGTTTAGTGTAGTGTTTATCTTAACTATCAACATCTCAGAGTTATGAAAGCCACCACAGTAGCTTACTGACTATCCAGCAAATATACTTTAGTCTTGAACATAGTCCACAACTAAATTAAACCCTCAGTGTATATACATCAAGAAGCAGTGTATATCTTTCAGTGTACATACCTATGTGAGAGGAGGACAGCTGGGCGCGTAGCCTCAACACAGGCTCCGGGTATTCAACAAGTGCATTATTCAAATTGAAATATGACTGAGTGCGTTATCACACGCTACACCTGACTTAATTGAGTCAAGCAAGGTCTCTATGCAGGCTCCATGTTGGGGCATAATGTACTTCCAGGTGCTGTATATGTATTAATTACTGGCAAACATTTTTCAAGTGAAAAAATTAAAGAAAACCTTGTGGGTGTGTTGCTAGCTTTGCGAGGTGAAGTTTATCACTAGTCTAACTTCCGATCTGAGATTGGAATATATGATATTGTTTGTAATAATAATCTCAAGTATATTTAGGTATATATTCAAATAATATATAATATGATATGCCTAATACTAAATATATTGTGAGGAGCTCATAAGTCCAACAGGAATGACAAAAATGAAAAACTATGCTTATGAAACTCTTGACGAGTATATGTATGCCTGTTTTATAATACTAATATTACGCAGCTACTAATGGTAGTAGTCTCGCTCCTATACGCCTTCTCGCTGACACTATACTCTTGTCTGGCGGTGCCTGTCGTCCCTAGTACACCCTCCACACTTCTTCCGCCCCTCCCCCTTGCCCTTGCACTTCCTGAAAAATATATAATGTTCAACAAATATGGTTTTGCCGTCCCTAGCTACTGTATCGTGTGCTTTGACCGACTTAATGGTCCTTGGCTGGAGAAAACTGAAATATTTACGTTGATTATTGCACATGATCGTATTATTACTGGAGTTATTTACCAAACATTACGATCATGACCTGAGGAAAATCGAAGAATTGGCTGTTGGCGAAAAGAGGTTGGTGTTGTACAGTAAATGTTCAGTCTCCTTCCACGATGGAGAGAAATCACACAAATCAGCAGGGAATTGTATGTGAGCTATTGATTACGCTCGTTCACTCCAATGTGATGGGAATTCATTTAAAATTCTTTCTTGGATTTAAATTTATATGTCAAGTAATTTTAACAACAACGATGCTTGGTATATATGTTTATGTGAGCTTATATATGTCTCTGTGACTGAGTAAAGGCTACTGAAATATGTGTAAATATAATTATGACTATGAATTTACTCACATAAGTGTGAATGTAAGCTTGTCGGTTCAAGCCTCAACACATCAGTGCAGGGATTGTGAGAGGCTTGCTGGGGTTACTAGCGTCAACCCTTCTAAGGTAGTTTTAGCATCACGTAACTAGTTTTTTGACACGCTGCACTTCCTTTCATATAGACAAGGGAAGCTGCACAAATGTAGATGTACCCAAATGTGTTAATAATAAAAACAAAAATATGCCCTGTTTAATATTAAAACTATATCAGTGTACCATTCGTTACTGCATTTCCTCAGCAATATTTATGTATATCATAATTGCAGGAGCAAGTTTCACGTAATTACAGAGATTCGATGCCGGAGCTTTTATGATGGATGGAATTGGATTTTAAATTGTTCAATAAAAAAATTAGAATTATTACTTTGGGAGTTAGATTATATATTGTATATATCTGTCGACAACAGGGCAAATCAAGTACTTAAAAAACAGAACTTGCGATCGTTTATAAATTGATAATTCTTCTTTTATCAGATTGATAAAAGAAGGAAGGGAATTATCAGGGAAAGCGCCAATCCATTACGACTATATAGCAATGAAGGAAATTAAGCTTAAAATTAAAGGATTATTGAGAATCAGTGAAGCCACAGTGATACTAGACGAATAACGGGCTGAGATTACTGCAGTCTCACCTTATGGTAGGGGCTGCTTTACCTTGACCACCTGCAGTATCTCAAGACGATCTCAGTAGCTGTTCTGTCGCAGCCGGGGCCATCCTTTCTTTGTGTTTACCTGTTATATGAGGCTGCTTGTCACTCTAGTCCATATAGCCATCACACCCAGGCTGATCATGTAACTTTAGCAGAAACTTGTTAAGTGCACAGTTTCTCCTCTCGTTTGATAGGAGATTGAAGAGTCGTGGACTTCTGATGTTTACACTGTGTTCTCTAATTGTGTCTATGACACCCCAGAGTTTTTAGTGGATTTATTTTACACTTCCTACCAAAGCTTTCACGCCTCTTATGTTGTAATTTCAGGAGGTTTTCAAGTTCTCGCTGCCCTTGGTGAATGCACGAGAATTTCAAATTTGCATTTTACATTTTTTGAAGGATTTTGTAAATGCATATACATATTTAACACAAACACACAAAACAGAAAGAGAAACTTTAAATTCAAATGGGATAATTTAAGATTCAGATAAAACTTGGTAAATACTGGTTCGAAAATTGGGTTGTAGATTTATGGAACAAATTACCGGTAACATAATAGACGTACGTCCGCTGGATTGTTTCAAGCGTAGGTTAGACGCATACGAATGAGTTCGGGTGAATATAAATAGGAGCTGCCTCGTAGAGTACGAAGAAGGGGAAAAGTGCGGTGTAGGCTCTTATGCGGGTATAAGGGAAGTGCGGGTGTAAGGAAGTGAGGGTGTAGGGGGAGTGCGGGTATAAGGGAAGTGCGGGTGTAGGGAAGTGACATCATTTGGTCACCATTTGGTCCGGGAGTCATCTCCCGTCACGCAGGGTGCAGTTGCGCCTCCACAGATCTCCAATATCATCTTTTGATACTGGTAATGGCTCAAAAGGGCCACCACTTACGGGCTATTCATGCCCGTGCCACCTCTTGGGTGGCTTAATCTTCATCAATCAATCAGGGAAGTGACAGAGACACCATTTGGTCACCATTTGGTCCGGGAGACATCTCCCGTCACGCAGGGTGCAGTTGCGCCTCCACAGATCTCCAGTATCATCTTTTGATACTGGTAATGGCTCAAAAGGGCCACCACTTACGGGCTATTCATGCCCGTGCCACCTCTTGGATGGCTTAATCTTAATCATCATCAGGGAAGTGAGCATGTAGGGGAAGTGCGGGTGTAGGGGAAGTGCAGATATAGGGGAAGTGTGGGTGTAGGGGTAAATATAGGTATAGCTGGAAGGGAAGAAGGACGGGGATTGACAAAGTGTGATAGTTCCGTCCCATTGAACTTTCTGGTGTATGGTGACCATGGGATGGGAGGGGAGCCGGTGAAAAGGAAAGCGGTCGAGAGTTGGTGGGAAGGGTGGTGGTGGAAATGGAAACAGTGGGATAGGTGCCGGTGGAAAGGAAGGCGATGGGTGACAGAATAGTTATTATTAACGCAACAGGTACAAGAAGGCTGGTAGGTGGGCCGTGAAGGGCTAGACCTCATAGTCACTGATAGGTAAGTACACCTATCCACACAATCATGGGTGACGTCATCTCACAACCCCTTCCTCCGGTGTAGTCGCTGACGGCGCTGTTGTCACTCTCGGGATATTTCCGTATTAGATCAGTCCGCTCTCTTGATATGCCACTACGTAGTAATTCCAACCTTATAACCTAACCAGACACGTACGAACCCAAGCATCCCACCTAACCTCGAGTAAGATGCATAGAAAATGTAGGCGTTTGTGAGCCTTTACTTTACATAGTAGTTGTAATGTTCGTTAGTATAATAGTCGCCACCTGGTAGTTGAGAGGCCGGACTGCCAGGCCGATCACATCTCTTGGCAGTAACATTCACAACCAGAACAGGCATGACTATTATGACCTCATAGCGACCTCACACCCTTCGTGCACACTATATATGAAATTACGTTTTATCCCTAATTTTCGTTAGGTTAGGTTAGGTTAGGTTTTGGTTGGGTTTGTGGAGCGAGTATTAATGACGTATAGGGTTACATACTTTTCTCAGGTCTTAGACTCTACTCTCTCTAGCACTTCTTTTCCGTGCACGACGCCACATATACAGCACATATGTGGTGCAACATATCCTACACAATGTGGTGCAACATCCTGGACAATGTGGAGTAACGTATCCTACACAATGTGGTGCAACATATCCAACACAATGTGAATGTACTCCCTTTCATATAGTCTAGGGCAGCTGCACAAATACACATGTACCTAAATGTGTTAATACAAAAATACTTCGTCTATCAGATGGCGTAGACTCATGGACATGCAATATGAGGATCTTGTGTTCACAGCTGGAGGACTACAGCTAGTTCACGCGTGACTCTGCACTTCTACACAGAGTTTTGTTACTAAGACTCGCATGAGTTTACATAAATCAACAGCACGTGAGTCTCAATGAGTCTACAGAAGGGCTACTGAGGGTTTGCACTTACGTGACAATATTACATGAAGTGAGTTTTTGGTTTCACTTTGAATGAACAGCGTCAGGTTCGCAATGCTGAATTTGTGTTACATTTTTAATATACATTTGCAAACCACCGTTAATATTCATGATTATTATATACAATGTCTCGTTATTTTAAATTGAAAAATATATTAAACGGCAAAAATAATGAAACATCCCGCTTTGGTTCGGTAACCGTACAGTTACTCCAGAGATGTTAATGATGTTAAGACCATAACCAGTGTTAGTCATGTTCAAGTTGCCTCACACCTGGTCCACACTGCAACCTTCCCAAAACCAAGCCGTCCTCAGGCCAGGCTCGTTAAAGCTGCGGCCGTCCCTCAAGACACATTCATCGATTTAAGCGAATTTTGTATTAAAATAGGTTTGCTCTCATTTATATATTAATATTAATATATATAAAATTCTATGTATAGTTAGGCTAGGCTATGTGTTTAGGTTCTCTTGGTAATTATTTGTGTTTGAAGTACGAGGCTGAAGCATTTACAGCTGCGTGATTCAAACGGAAGTCGTCAGCGAATCACTGTTCGAGAAATGATCAAACGTCATCAGTTGTGAGTCATGTGTAAACTATTTTTCATTTATAAATCTGCGCTTTAGCGACTCGATTAACGAGCATTTGGCCTTTATTGATGAGGTAGCCTGTTCTCTTTATAGCACGTCGCATCTTGACATATACTTTACCTAAGACCAAAAACTAATGTACTAGAAAATGGTAGCGGCTCGCAAAGTTGACATAATGTCCCGTTTTCTGTTCGTGGGTCCTCTAGTAGGTTAGGTTAGGGTACTTGAGTACGTCAGTTTCTTGACGTTGGGAACGCTCGCGAGTACGGGTTGGATGAGGATGGGCTGCCCAAAACATAACAACCGTTCAGTGGGTGGCGGCGCGCGTTGTAAACGTTGGAAAGCGGTGAACCTTCAAGCTATTGTTTCTTATGGAGCGTATATATACTGTGGTGAGGGTGTAGGTGTGGATTCCGGGGTGGTGGAATAGATGCCAGGTTTAGGTTGTTGGCTTAGTTTAAGGGTGTACCTTTCAGGACGGAGGTAGAGACTTCTGACTATAAGCTCGTGGGCTGTGTGAAGTCTTTTTGTATCGTGAGACATTTAGCATGTGGATGGATGGCCGTGGTGTGGATGGTGGTAGAGGCAGTGTAGCGAGCTGAGTAAAGTGTAGAGGCAGGGGGAGGGGGAGAGTGGTGGAGGCGTGCGAGGGTGTAGGGGTGGAGGGCGTGGCCGGCTGTCAACATTAACATTCAGCAGGAACGTTTGTTCACAGCTGATAGTCAGTGAGGCGCGAAGGTGCCGCCCCTCCACGATCCCCGGCTCAGCGCTATCCCTTATCTGGCGCCCGGGCAGGAGGGACCCCGCCGGGGCTGGGGGCGGAGAGGGGCAGGGAAAAAGGGGAAGAGTGATGCAGAGAGGGGAAATAAATGATATAGGGTAAGTACAGCGTTATTTATAAGGAGAGAGAGAGAGAGCGAGCGAGTGTGTACGTCAGTATTTACTATTTGTATCTGCAAGATCGACATGTTAGCTCCTGGACCCAACTTTTCGAACTGTCGGTTGTCTAATGTACTTACTCCTTACCGAATTTCATATATCTTAACTACTAAATATTTCTCAAACAAACACACACCTCCCCAGGAAGCAGCCCGTAGTGGCTGTCCAACTTCCAGGTACCTATTTACTGCTAGTGAACAGAAGCACCAGGTGGAAGGAATTCTGCCAATTTGTTTCTGCCACGGCTGGAAATCGAACCTTGCCCCTTAGGACTACGACCCCCCCCCCCCGAGCGCTGTCTCCTCAGCCGGAAGGCCCTGTGTGTGTTTGTGGTTACCTAAATGTAATTTCAGGATAAGAGCTACGCTCGTGGTGTCCCGTCTTCCCAGTACTCTTTGTCGTATAATACTTTGAAGCTACCTCTGTGTGTGTGTGTGTGTGTGTACTCACCCAGTTGTGCTTGCGGGGGTTGAGTGTTGGCTCTTTGGTCGTGTGTGCGCGTGCGTGCACGCGAATAAATAAACTTCATAGTGAAGACTACATAAGTGACAATGCGTTAACATGAATGAACATACAGGATCTCCTGAGACTGAGAACAGAGACGCAAGGAACATTTAGTCTTCTCGGTCCATGTAAGTTGCTGGTTAAGGCTCCCTGCTCATCCCCAGAGAGCCTAACAAGTATATCTCGGGAATCCCAAGCACTTAATTGCTCTATCTCTTAATTTTCAGCTAAGATGTCTGTGCCTTAATGAGTCTGTCTCCTCAATTACGCTTGTCAAGAAACGTTGGAACAGACAGCTGTTAACCCTTCCCCAACCTTAGTAAATCCAAACCGCATCATTTATAATTATCATTTCTAATGATGCCAGTCCCTTAATTAGCACCATTAGAATTCCCAGCTTAAACGTTTTTAAGCTGGGAACTTTGTTGGTGGCGGCCACCCAGCTGGCCGCTGTGGCCCGCGGCTGCTGACAGGACGAGGTAATGACAGCCCGTGGCGGCCGGGGCCCCTGGCGGTGTCACGCGCCACTCACACTCCGCCATCATTCATGTCACCAGAATCAGCAAACTTGGTTCACCGAGACAAGAGAGACTATTTTAAAGCTCACTAGTCTGACGTAGATTTTGATTAACGGATCATAGCACGAGCTTGATGATGAATGGAGCATCACGCGAGAGGATTTGTATGCTCCCTCATACACGACCAACCATGGGCTGGGCGTGTCTCAAATCACAAAACTACTCATTAGTCGAAGTGCACCTTACTTGTGTGAGGTGCACTTAGTCGTCTTTGGCCCGCCCCTTGCACCTCGCCAACACCACCCCCACCTTGCACCTCGCCAACACCACCCCCTGCACCTCGCCAACACCACCCCCTGCACCTCGCCAACACCACCCCCTGCACCTCGCCAACACCGCCCCATGACAGATAAAAAGAGGCCATAATACTGGTATATTACTATACATTATGGTTGTCAGGTCATAAATCGCGACTAACCTGCAACAACAGGTGTGGCTTAGCAGGGAAGGTGACTCTTGGTCAGACGACTCATCAGTATAGGCCTGAGAGACATACTGGGAGAGATTGCAACGGAATGT
>WNGS01163947.1:14189557-14212443 GCA_020271785.1 Procambarus virginalis | reverse complement strand
AGAGACATATATAAGCTCACATAAACATATATACCAAGCATCGTTGTTGTTAAAATTACTTGACATATAAATTTAAATCCAAGAAAGAATTTTAAATGAATTCCCATCACATTGGAGTGAACGAGCGTAATCAATAGCTCACATACAATTCCCTGCTGATTTGTGTGATTTCTCTCCATCGTGGAAGGAGACTGAACATTTACTGTACAACACCAACCTCTTTTCGCCAACAGCCAATTCTTCGATTTTCCTCAGGTCATGATCGTAATGTTTGGTAAATAACTCCAGTAATAATACGATCATGTGCAATAATCAACGTAAATATTTCAGTTTTCTCCAGCCAAAGACCATTAAGTCGGTCAAAGCACACGATACAGTAGCTAGGGACGGCAAAACCATATTTGTTGAACATTATATATTTTTCAGGAAGTGCAAGGGCAAGGGGGAGGGGCGGAAGAAGTGTGGAGGGTGTACTAGGGACGACAGGCACCGCCAGACAAGAGTAGTGTCAGCGAGAAGGCGTATAGGAGCGGGACTACTACCATTAGTAGCTGCGTAATATTAGTATTATAAAACAGGCATACATATACTCTTCAAGAGTTTCATAAGCATAGTTTTTCATTTTTGTCATTCCTTGTTGGACTTATGAGCTCCTCACAATATATTTAGTATTAGGCATATCATATTATATATTATTTGAATATATACCTAAATATACTTGAGATTATTATTACAAACAATATCGTATATTCCAATCTCAGATAGGAAGTTCCACTAGTGATAAACTTCATCTCGCAAAGCTAGCAACACACCCACAAGGTTTTCTTTAATATTTTTAGCTTGAAAAATGTTTGCCAGTAATTAATACGTATACAGCACCTAGAAGTACATTATGCCCCAACATGGAGCCTGCATAGATACCTTGCTTGACTCAATTAAGTCAGGTGTTGCGTGTGATAACGCACTCAGTCACATTTAAATTTGAATAATGCACTTGTTGAATACCCGGAGCCTGTGTTGAGGCTACGCGCCCAGCTGTCCTCCTCTAACATAGATATGTACACTGAAAGATATACACTGCTTCTTGATGTATATACACTGAGGGTTTAATTTAGTTGTGGACAATGTTCAAGACTAAAGTATATTTGCTGGATAGTCAGTAAGCTACTGTGGTGGCTTTCATAACTCTGAGATGTTGATAGGTATTAAGATAAACACTACACTAAACCCAAGTTCTGTAAGGCTAGTGGTGTGTATCAAGAGCCACAAAACCAGTGTAACTGATTTCGCCTTTTGGACCTGAACACAATTTTTAAAATAAGCCCAAGCTTCGTCTTGAGGCAAAGCTCAACGCCTTAAGCCATATTGATGCTCTGTCCACAGAGCATTCTCTCTCTCAAATCATATACACTGATGGTTCCCTACACCGCACCACGGGTGCAGCTGGAAGTGCAGTTGTTCTGACAATGGGCGATGGCTTGTACTTTGAGTGGGGAGTCCGTATAAACAATTGGGCCTCTACCCTTCAGACCGAACTATTTGCCTTGATCCTTGCACTGAAATGTGTACAAGTCTCCAAACTTGATACATTAATTGTAAGTGACTCCTTATCATCCTTAAATGCTCTCAACTCTTTAAGACATAACTGTAACATGCTCGTGTCCGAAGCTAGACACAAATACAACAAAATTATTAAGGATGGTAACAGAGTCCATTTCATGTGGTCTCCATCTCATGTTGGCCTCCGAATGCATGATAGAGCTGATAAGTTAGCCAAAGAATCTGCCTTTAAAGGAGCCGTTGAGTGTAACCTTGGATTGTCAATGAGCAATCTGAGAGCAGCAGTACACCGAGAACTTCAACAAGATCTTGTAGATCTGAGGCAAAGTGAAATTGACACCAGTAATTCCATCTATCATCATACTATCATGCAAGAGGAGCCACACATCTATGGATCATCCAATAAAATCAGCAGACTTCTAGATGTTACTGCTGCTCGGCTTAGACTCGGTTACAAGTATCTCTGGGAATTCTCATTATCTGCCGATGTAGACCTGACAAAATGTAAACTGTCAACAAAATTATTCGCACACCCTCCGTCACTATGTGATGGAGTGCGAAAAGATACGTGAATTTAGAGACAATTCTATAACCAATGTTCCAGCGATGTGTAAATATTTCATTCAAAATGATCTGCTACCAGAAATTTTAGCCAAATATCCCCAGTTTGCTAACTGTAGGTAGTAACTGAGTGATTGTAACCTATCCACCGCTGTCCACTGGATGGGAGGCGGTGTGCAGGACAAACATATAAATTTTGACACTAGCTCTCCACATATGTCAGTTGCTTAATTTAGAACCTGTACTTGAGGTCGATCTCGAACCCATTGTTGATGTGACGACTTATATTGAATTTTGTAACTAGCTCATCAAGATTGTAACTTGCTTAGCTAAATGAATTGTGGGGTTCAGTCCCTGAGCCCATTATGTGCCTCTGTAACCCTTTCCACTACCGCCCACAAGATGGGTATGGGGTGCATAATAAATGAACTAACTAAAAACTCCTTATAATTAGTTATGAACAAAACACAAGACCACATCTCACTAAATTTCATTCTTTAACCAGCTGTAAGAACCAACGCAACATCATCCTAATTCTCCACATGGTCACATGGTCCACGGGTTGCTGCTGTCCTCAATAAGGAAGGAAAATATACTTCTCGCACACTTTAAACTCCAATTAACATCAGTAACCATTTTGTGGTGGCGTTCCAGAACAATAGAGATGAGTGTCACCCTCGATGGTCTCCTCCCTCACCGGCCAAACTTTTGAAATCTGCAGTTAATCACCATTGTAGCAATCATCAGCAAAACGTTTTCAGCCAGTTCTCACCTAGACGTGCTTGCGAGCATCGGCTCACGGTTTGGTTTGGTACTAGGCTGTCAACCGCGAGAATTTTATTGCCACCACAGTAACTTACAGACTAACCAGCAAATATACCTTAGTCCTGAATATAGTCCAAGACTAGAGGAAACTTTCAGTGTACATATATACACCAAGAAGTGGGGTTTACACCTATCGGTAAACACATATCCTAAAGGCGAGGCAACGAGCCTTTCGGGTATACCGTCGCCTTAGTCCCTGAGCCCATTATGTGCTTTTTTAACCCTTTCCACTACCGCCCACAATATGGGTATGGGGTGCATAATAAACGAAACAAACTGAAAAAAAGATCTTCGCTTTCTTTGAGGTTTCTTTTACAACTGGCTTAACCGAGTTATGGCCATCCCATCTATCACAAATTCTTCAACAAGAATCAGCGAACTTGAAATCATAAAACAGTCAGTGATTTTACAGAATAAATCTAGGAATACAGCATTTCCTCTTTGTCATTGGTCCATTCAGTTGGTATTGTTCAACGTACATAACTTGTAATGATAAATCGATCATGTTTGCCCGGGTTCACTTTATAGAACCAATCGTATGTAACACGAACCTAATATACAACACACTGTACATAAATGCATTAATAAATCGTGAATACATGATTTTATTTATGTACAGCTGTTCTTACAAGTATGTGCAACGAATTTACGACCTTGTACGACAGAAGTAAAATGACCGTTTGTATCAGAATACAACCAGTGAGCTTTTGTGTGGTGGGCCTGACATTGTAACCCAGTGTGTGGTGGGCCTGACATTGTAACCCAGTGTGGTGGGCTGACATTGTAACCCAGTGTGTGGTGGGCCTGACAGTGTAACACAGTGTGTGGTGGGGCTGACATTGTAACCCAGTGTGTGGTGGGGCTGACATTGTAACCCAGTGTGTGGTGGGCCTGACAGTGTAACACAGAGTGTGGTGGGGCTGACATTGTAACCCAGTGTGTGGTGGGGCTGACATTGTAACCCAGTGTGTGGTGGGGCTGACATTGTAACCCAGTGTGTGGTGAGCTGACATTGTAACCCAGTGTGTGGGGGGGTGACATTGTAACCCAGTGTGTGGTGGGCCTGACATTGTAACCCAGTGTGTGGTGAGCTGACATTGTAACCCAGTGTGTGGTGGGGGTGACATTGTAACCCAGTGTGTGGTGGGGCTGACATTGTAACCCAGTGTGTGGTGGGCCTGACATTGTAACCCAGTGTGTGGTGGGGCTGACATTGTAACCAAGTGTGTGGTGGGGCTGACATTGTAACCCAGTGTGTGGTGGGGCTGACATTGTAACCCAGTGTGTGGTGGGCCTGACATTGTAACCCAGTGTGTGGTGGGCCTGACATTGTAACCCAGTGTGTGGTGGGCCTGACATTGTAACCCAGTGTGTGGTGGGCCTCACGTAAGTAAGTAAGAGTGTAAGGGCCATTGCTAGGTAGCCTAGCCAAACGGCAATAACGCACACCGTGGCAGGTCTTTAAAATATTTAAATTATGAATCTATGAGATTATTTTGTTAACGGTCATCTGGTACGGTGATTCAATATTTCCTTTCTTTTTATCGTATCAACGCTAGCAACTATAAATGAAGATAATCTAAATTATCACCTCTTCATATTTCATTCCAATTGTCTATCCTCTGAAAAAGTGGTTCCTTACATTCTTGTATCTTATCTCCGTATCTGACTGTCATTCTTTGCCCTCTAGTTCCGTTATTACTTATACTAAGAATTCTATATCTTATATCTTAGGATTATATTCCCTTTTGCATTCCTTTTTATCATGCGACGTGAGATTCAATTATCTTAGTATAGCCTAATACCCAGTCCTGTTAATTCTAGTGTTAGATTTGTATTATATCTCTGAATTCTCGGTATTCTCTTTTGTGCTTTATGAAGTGAAGGTGTCATGCTGGTAATGCGTACCCCAGTTTAAATCCTATATGCAGGGTTCTGAATGCCTGTTTGTCAAGGTTCCTAAATATTGTTAAAATGTTCACCATCTTAACATACGCTGATGATAATTCAACGACGTACTGATTCAGTGCCCTGACGTCACCCTGGTAGTCAAATGATGCTGCGCCCGTGTTGTGACTCTAGTGCAAAATGTGGATAATGTTTTGGTGGTCCTAATTTTGGGAATGATCAATATGCTGAACAGTAATGAGTGTTATTTGGTACACTATGAATTCTCAGTGAGCAGTGCGAACACATCGTCACAAGATTTCCATAACTGATCGAGTAACGTGTTGTGATAGGTTTGGTGTTATACCTTCTCTCAAGTCCATTTCTTTCACTGACGTTGGACGGTTCCTCTCTAACACTATGTAGTTTTCCTTTGGTCTCTCGCCTGCCTCCATGCACATACCTTGCATTTGCTATGATTTAAATAAAGTACTGTCTTTCAGATCAGTTATTTAGCCTGTGGATAATGACAGGAAGGATGCCTGGATTCGGTTCTGAGAATACTTCTGCTCCCCAAGCCCGGTCTGGGACTAGGTGAGTCTTGAGATATCTTGAGTAGTCTATATCATTGGCAAATACTAAAAAACAGTATGGGGTACAAAACTGACTCCTGTTGGGCTTCCTTTGTCGCGCTCTTCCATTCCCACTTTTCTTCTTTAACTGTTGCTATCCGTCTTCCGTTTGTAGGATATTCTCCCATCTACTTAAGTCTTCTGGCAGTAATTCGAGTTAGTTCTTCATGTCTGTACATAAGCCTCTTTGGTGGAATAGTATCAGCACTTCTCTGACAGTGAAGGGAATATGCGATCCGCCCCATACATCTCTTTCATGATTATTCTGTCAATGAAGCCTCACGGGTTTGTGAGGCAAGCCTTTCCCTCCCTGTCTCCGTGAAGCATGTTTGTATGTACATATGTACAGACATGAGGCTATTTAGGATAGGTATTTAAGATAGGACGGAGGAAATAAATAGTACCTAACCACTTGGACAGTCGGGGATTGAACGCTGACCTGCAAGAAACGAGGCCGTTGCTCTACCGTCCAGTACAAGTGGCTGGGCATTCAATTAAAATAGAACATCAATTCCACCTTATGAAAATTGGTATAGATCATGAGCTGTTCTTTATATCAAGACTAAGATACATATTTTTCTCTGCTGTCATACATTATCATATGACGAATATTTTAATAGAAATATGAAACAATACAAATTAATCATAGTTTGCTTCTATAACAATATATTTAAATAATAAATACACGAAGACAGATCTATTGTGTTTAAAACTTGCTTTTAGTATTACTATGTCAGAAGCTATGAGTCTCCAGGTTCAAAATTCTACGCAGTACATCAAACTAAGTGGCTAAAAGTTAACACAACATGTTTAACACCAACTATCCCAGATGGCAGCTGCTCAATATGCTAGCTACGTTATGAGTTGATAAATGTATTGTATTATTTCGGCTTTAGTGAACGCCTTTTCGCTTACAAAAAGGTCCTTCGATCGTATTAATAATTTACATTCGTCTCTGCCCCACAAATGTATGAATAAAATAGGTACCTGCAGTAGTACCCCAGGTTCCAATACAATATGTAGCTTGAATATCCAGCAAGCAATCCTGCCACAATAAAACGAAGTCTCCAGTGAATAAGATGTGGAATTTGAAGAGTTTTCAGAAAACATGATCAATCACTGCAAATTGTAATAAAACTAGTGAAAATACTTTTGGTTTCCAGAAGCAACTAACTGCTGCCCAACTGGAACTTTAAGCTTTCTCTGGCTGCCACTAGAGTGGGCGTGGATCGTCTAAATCCTCTGTGCTCCGGTAATAACCATAAAAGTCTAAAATTTGCAGTTTTGCAGCGGTTAGTTGTTTCTATAATTGTTCCTTATTAAGGCTCTTAACTATGTCTACTTCACTAAAAGAGCAAACCATTAAAACAATGGGCCATGGGTTTACAAAGTTTAAGTATATACTGGCTAACTAAAATCTATATAAGTCAAAACATGGGTCATAGGGTTTACAAAGTTGAAGTATATACTGGCTAACTAAAATCTATATAAGTCAATGTTTGACCTGTAGTTCATTTTGGCCATGTTCAAAGCTATGACAAGAAAAGTGTTTCGTTCGTTCAACCTAACCAAACACCTTACCTATCCATACCAAGTCCTAACTATTCGTAAACCAACCATATATAACAAATTTAATTTATATTTCCGAAAATAAAAATGTTGTTATTATACCGTTTGGAAGATCCATGCTGGTCGTTGGTTATCTGTTGCATGAGTCAAATGCTGACTTCTTACTGAAAAGTCATTGACAAAACATGGGTTGAAAAAATATTACTTACTAGAGTTATCCTAGGTGAAATGAAAGTTAATTTGGAGCCATAACCACTTTTAATACATTTTTAATCTAAGATAATTTCTTCATTATAACCATTTTAAATTTGTTTTTAATTTAAACTAAATTAAAATATAAATCACAAACCATCCAGTTATTGGACAAATTTTCCTATAGGCTCGGCCCTAAAACCCCGGGAATCCAGATTTAAATCAGGATTTATTAACATTTCAATGAAATCCGGATCAACTGATTACAGCCTAGCCATTTCCAGCACATTACATTCTTCATATTTTAGTTATTCTTGTGTTTTTCGTAGTAAATATATTTGAGTTATATTTCTTATTTTAAAACGGATTTGATGAAATTGTACTGTCGAAAAAAAGATAAAAATACAGTTAGTACACGGGACATATTTTCCGGGGCGTCGTCCGCCATGTGATCTTCACCTGTGTGGCGGCGGCATTTGCGCGCGGACTTCTACCAGTGTCGTGTGACAGTTAATTATTTGCAAGTGGAAGCGATGTTTGCCAGCAACTGTGTGCCTAGAACAGTTAGAAGGCAGAACAAGTGCTCCTAGAACAGGTAGGAGGAAGAACAAGGAACATAACATTGAGGAAGAGGGTAAATATTGATATATAAAGGTTACCATGGGCGGGTGCTGGCAGACACGGGTTTGCTCTTGACACTTGTGGACTCGGGATGGCATAAACAGTGCCAGCAAAAGACAGTTCTCATGGCATATATTATGACAAAATATCTCAGTGATAAGATGTTCAAGTTCGCTCAAGCGGTTCACAAGTAGCCTACTGCTGCTAGCCATCAAATTGACGATCTGCGATATGGTAAGTAAAAGTTAAGATTTGAGCACGTAGAGTATGACTATAAAAGGAAATATTTGTTAATACATTATTTGTGAGTATATGTATATGTATATGTATATGTATATGTATATGTATATATATAGGGGCACCACCTCTGGTGCAAGTGTAGGGACCCATAACCTCGGAGAAGAAAATAAAGAGTACTCAGTGAAGACCTTGTGGATCCTCATAGGTGGGTCAGAGTCGAGCCCGTTCCCCCCCTTCCTCTCTTCCTCCTTAACATTAAGTGGTAAATCATACTAATTTCGAATCTCGCTAAATGAAAGACAACAGTTTTACTAAGATTGCTGGGATAAAGAGTAAAGAGGTGGTAGGGAAGTTAATACAGGGTTTGGGAAGGTGATGGACCTCCCTTCCCATCATCGCCTTCCCTAGCCTTCACCAACTTTCATACCCTTCACCGCCTTACATATCCTTCCCTTTTTTCCTTCTTCACCAACTTCCCTCTTCTTCACCACCTTCCCTCTTCTTCACCACTTTCCATCTCCTTCATCACCTTCCTCCTTCACCACCACCTTCCTCCTTCACCACCACCTTCCTCCTTCACCACCACCTTATCCCTATTCTTCACCACCCTCCCAATCTTTACCATCCCTACCCGTCACCACCCTCCAACCTCTTCACCTCCATCCCCACCTTTCACTACCCTCCCAACCCTTCACCACCATCCATACCCTTCATTTTCATCCCTACCTTTAACTACCCTACAACCCTTCACCACCCTTCCAACCCTTCACCACATTCCCTACCATTCACCACTTTCACACCACTCACCACTTTCCCTACCCTTCACCATCCTCCCTATTATTCACCACCCTCCCTATGGTTCACCACCTCTGCTCTTCACTTTATTTTCATCCTTGTTATCTTAGTGAAGATGAAATCTCTTATTTGGCGAGATTATTATGATTTGCCATTTCATGCCAAGGGGGGTGCATTAAACTTGGCATTGATCCAGGTATGACCATCCCCCCAGACAAAAGTCAAGTCATCATGCAAAGTTTGGTGAGGCTAGCCCGAAGCGTCTGGCCCCAGTCTTGAACAGGCAAACAAACTGAATTTCTATGTTATAGATATAGCTTGAAAATCCACTAAATACCTTTTGTCTTTTTATTTTTATGGTCTTCGCTAACTTTGCTCTGCGATATTTCGTCCATATATCTGGTCATCATTAAACCATGGAAACAGTTAATAATAAAATACCAAGAGTGGAATCACAGTGACTAATGACTGTTTAGGCAATAAAAGGCTTAGGGTCTAGAAGGACGCTGGAGCTGACTAAGCAGTGTTACACCTGGTGACCCATGCTTTACTACTTTTAATTAACCTCGCGCTTCGTAGTTTGGTGGTGTGATGTTGCTAAACCCTTCTAGTGTCCTCATTAGTGGCATGGTGTTATTCCAGCAATTATGCTTGAATAATGTTTAGTGGCGACCTGTGAGATGTATAATTTTGGTTGGTCTTTGTATGTCTGAGTTTTAAATGTGTTGATTGCAGGATTTGCTCCACGGATGTATATTGCTCCCAATAATTGCCACTTCATTTTGGCCTTTCTGTTTTAATATTTTTGCGTTGCCATATATTTTCAGCCACGTTATTGTGACTCTTCGATACATATTTTTGCGTTATTTGTCATTATCTGACTTTATGAGTGTTGTGTATTTCATACTTTTCTTAAGAATTCATTATATAGTAATTGTTACACTTAAGGAAGCTATAAAGTAACCAATGTTCTTACATCTTATTATTTCGAATTTTAAATTTTTATCTGGGCAAAAAGTTAACAACTTTGTTAGTATTCATGGTTATATGTATCATTTACCCTTGCAATATTAACATAACTAAATGAATATGTTTTCATTTATTCAAATTGCAAGTTGTATCTTTGCTATATCAGTTACTGCACAATATAGTGTTTATTTAAATCTACCATATTTATATGGATATCATAAAGGGCCTTCACTTTTCCCCAATACAGTATTCATATGAGAAAATTACTATGGGGCAGATGATTTATCATTCATATAGCACGTCATTGTGATTTCTTTGTGATATATATATATATATATATATATATATATATATATATATATATATATTATATATATATATATATATATATATATATATATACACATAGTGTTTGTATAGTTAACACCTAAATAATATCCCCTCGTTAAACCAATTTATTCAGTTGTACACTTCAGTCATGTGACCCTTAACTCGTAGCCTTTCGAGATATCGTAAATTAAGCTTTCTTAAACTCGCTTCAGACGGAACGTTTCTGATTCTTGAGATTAACTTGGTCATCCTTCGCTGTACGCTTGAACGCGTACAGCGATGTCTATTCTGTAGTATACCTGTTTTTGTTTCTTTATTAAATAATATACAATATAACGAGCATATTTACATCAATTTACAAAGAAAATACTACACTTAAATATATGTTATATAATTCTCAGTAAACCAATTTTCCATATCATCACCGAGCATAAGCCGTAAACCCCAAATGGTATTAAACTGCATAATCTGAATGGGGGCCTAACAAGAGTAAGGTTCAGCAGAAGAATAACATTAATTGTTGTTGCTTCTGCAAATAAATCCTAGTATCCTATTTGCCTACTGTTGTTACATTCCATTGCACCAAAATATAGCGATGATCGCTTTTATGACCTCTCGTATGTTATTTCTCCAAGTGTCTTGCTAGTACACTCTAGCAAACTTTTAAACCTAGGTTTGAAAGTTTTCTTAAACATGATGAAGGGGGACACATAATTAGTAGTACAGTATGATTGGTTGCTCCATCTTGCTAAATACACGAGTTATGCTCGTCTGGCCCCTTCATGTTAATAAACTGATGAATAATGCTTTGATAGTAAAAATCATTTATGGTTTGGGTGAAGGGGAACCAACAATAGGCTACGCCGCCGTGACCAAACACCAATTAGTGAGCCCAGGGATACTTCTTGGGGGAAACATGGAGGCTTTCTGTCGCTCAATTGTGTAAATTTTGCTTATTGAAACAAACATTCAGATGAAATCAGGCTTCAGTTGATGAAACCAAAGTTTTTTTTTATACTAGGCTTTATTTGACGAAACCAGGCTTTTATCTGATGAAACCAGGCTTAATTTGATGAAACCCAGTTTCATTTTATGAAACTCAGTTTCGTTTTATGAAACTCAGTTTCATTTTATGAAACCCAGTTTCATTTTATGAAACCAGACGTTATCTGATGAAACTGGGCTTCATCTGATAAAATCAGGCTTTACATGATGAAATCAGTCTTCGTGCAAACAAACTCCATTATATGAAACCAGGATTCGTCTCGGGAAACCATGTTTTGTATAATGAAACCAAGCCTCATCTAACGAAACAATGCTTCATCTGAAAAAAACGCCCAAAGTTTCAACAGCGTTCAATTCGGTATGAGTGGACCTGTAGTTTCCTTTTGTTTTTATCTATGCAATATTGAATGGGAACCATCTATTGTGACGCATTTCTGAGATTTTCTTGGCGATTATATCATTAAGTTTTGCCATTTTCATTTTGCCATTTTCTTCCGTCATAACTACATCTCCCCTACTATTGTCACAACGTTTTTCGCTAGGTGTTCGGGACATTCATGTCGTGCAATATATTTGTGGGCTCCTTTGTGGGACATAAAACCATTTTGAATCAAAAGACGCCTTCATAATAAACATATAATGCTTCTTCGCATACAATTTGATTTACAGTTCCGATGAAGTCCCTCCGCTCACACTTTTTGAACGCCTCACAGAACTCCTCAACACTCATGCATGCTGCAAACTTTTGTACGCGGTTTCCTCTACCGATCTACTTCCTACGTGGAACAGGTGATGATGGGCGCATTACTCATAGTATAATAACCGTTGATTATAGCCATTAATTGGGTGGGTAACCACGCGAACAGTTTTGCCCTTGGTTAAGGGACCTAGGTGAGCCTAACTGTTTTTTTGTCCCAAACACTGTTGTTGCATATCATATTAACCTTGTTTTGATAAAATCCTAGTTTTTCTAGGTTAATTTTTGTTGTATACATTAAGCTGTGCGACCTTGGACAGAGCTTTAATTCATGCGCCCAGCTTATCCTGTCCAATGTAATGATCCCCGACCTCTTTCGTGTCATATCTGTTCAACCTAAAGATTGTGTATGTCATCTGACAATTGTGTATGTCTTGATCATATCTTCCTTTTCTCAAGTACCATTGGGCTTAGCTTTGTCCTGTAGCTGTTACCTCAGTTCTGGATAACAAGTATCGTAGTAAATGTCTATTTTCTCTTATTTTCGTGATATGTTTTTAGATGTGGCGGCTTGACGCTAGTGAGACATTAGCTGTGTATAGTGTTCTGGAAGAATCCTATTATTGTCCGCTGAAGTGCCCTGATGCTCGGTAGCGTAGCGAATGGTTCGGTGGTATGTCGACCCCCATATCCGAGTGTGTATGTCTGTAAATCATGGAAGAAAAAAATCTAGGACAGATTTGATAACGGGAAATGACGACTTGACAACCCAGATGGGAAATGTAAACTGAAAGATGCTTATGTACTTTCATGTACAAGCTATTTTGAAGCATAGAAAGCGTTCGCGCACATTTCCCACGTGATTATCTTTTATTAAAGATAGTGAATTAGAATACCCGGTAGGCTCAGTTTTACAGTGTAACTGATTATTTTAAGAGAATTTAAGTTTAGGAATAACTGATGTGCAGTAGATACAAACACATTGATGTTCTACAACAATATACATTATCTTGTAGTGTCATCCGGGACTATTATTAATTATGCTTCTCAATTAAATTGCCTTAACTCTGGTATCCACCACAGTCCCGACACTGATACCTTGCTTGTCTGGTACTCGACACAGTCTCCACACTGATCATATACCTTGCTTGTCTGGTATCCACCAGTCTTCAAACCTTCATCATTCCTGCCTGGTACCCGCCACCGTCCCCCACACATATATTTTCTGTCTGGTACCCGTCACAGTCCCTCAACCTTGGTTGCCTGGTACCTGGAACCCGCCACATCCCTCACATTAATACCTTTTCTGCCTGGTACCCGCCACATCCCCCACACTGATACTCTTCTTACGTGGTACCCAGGTAGGGTACCAGGTAGGAAGTTTGATAACTTGTTTGCATGGTACAAGCCACAGCCCAGGATATAATTTTTCAGGACATTATTTTCCAATATTTTTCAATATTTTCAACGTAGCTTTAATAATCATGATAATAATTTTATTTGGCACAGTAAAACAGTACAGTAAATCTTTAAGTACTTTGGGATTAAGTGACAACCGTGTCTGCTGGACTCTCGCTTTCCAGCAGACCAGGACGGTGGTACTAGAACTATAAAATTACTTGTCGTTATTCTCAGCGGTACCGCAGTGGTTTTATATGGAGACTATGAAATGATTGATTGGTAATGAGTTTGATTGATATTTTAAAAAAGTCCCTTCCTCATTAACGAGGTCGCTAGCGTCAAATAAATACAAATAATGAACTAAGCTTGTGTTTTATAGTTTTGGCGCGACTCCCCAATAGGATGAGCCAAACTGTAAACTGTATGGAGGAGAGACTGGCCCAGTGGGACCACACACATCCCTCCTGTAGTGTGGAACATATTATGATCCATAAACTGTAGTGTGGAACATATTCTGTCCTTTTGTTACTTTGATCAGAGAAGCTTCTCAAACCACTTAACCACCTTCGCAGTCGATAAAGCACGCGTTCGTCCATCATGACAATGTTCCTCTAAGCATGCAGGTTACATTAAATGAAATGTTAACGACAGACACACTGTATAAATATTGTTATTTTTATTAATTTCAATGAATTTTTCATTGTTTTGGTTAATACAGAAAGTTTATACACAGGTTCAACGACCTCCATAATGTAACTCTTTTTCGAGATCATACCAACAAACATTCCAAGCAAGTTTGAACAAAACTGAATTCAAGACAGGAAACTTACCGTACTTAAAATATATATTTGTTTACAAATGCAAATATCCAAACACACTCAGCATTCTGTCGTTCATGGCGAGAGTAGCTGGGGTTTCATCCCACTTATACTGTGTGCGGAAATTACGAAGATATTAACCACGTAATGAATCATATTAAAGCGTATATTACGAAGAAAAATGAAACGTGTAATGAGCGATTCCGTGTCTATTTCAAAACATCTTTGGAGGTAATGACAAGAGAAAAACTTATTTATATATTCAGAATTAAGACTGACAAATGAGGTTGGTATGATTATCCAGGACCACGTCGCTTCTAATTTACCAATGGGAATAATTTCCCAATAATCTTCTTACTAAGAACTTGTTTAAATAAATATAACAAAATAAATAAAGTAGTGTTACCAAAATTCACTTAAAGTGTTTTCGCAGTTAATATTATAGCAGATTCAATAATATTTATATTCACAAAGCTTCTAAAATTGGTTATGGAAGAAAAACCTTCCCAATCAATTTGGTGAGAATTTTCAGACAAAAGAATAAACGAAGTACTGGACATCTGAACACTTCTAAGAGAATATTTATGATGAGAAATTTTGAAATTTTAAATATAGAATTTCTAGGAGATAGGATTTATAATGAGCTTTGTGCAGCTAGTTCCAAGACATATTGGTTATATATACTTCTTAAGATCCATAAACAAATTTTAGCAATTAAACCAATAATTTCTTTTGTTGGAACGTTGAACTATAAATTAACAATACTTTTGGTTCCACTTAAAATATATCTTTAACTAATAATATTTAAACTATTGAGGAGTTCGTTACATAAATTACTTCCAGCTTAAAATAGTTTTGTATTTATGGCGCCTGACAGCTGAGTGGACAGCGCTTCGGATTCGTAGTCCTGAGGTTCCGGGTTCGATCCCCGGTGGAGGCGGAGGTAAATGGGCAAAATGTTTCTTTCACCCTCATGCCCTGTTACCTAGCAGTAAATAGGAACCTGGGAGTTAGACAGCTGCTACGGGCTTCGTCCTGGGTGTGTGTAACAAAAAGGAGGGCTGATCGAGGACCGGGCCGCGGGGACACTAAGCCCCGAAATCATCTCAAGATAACCTCAAGATAAGATATGGCTAGCATGGATATTGAATGGTTGTTTACAAATATTCCACCTTCAGAAACTTCTTGTAATTACAGATTCTTGTCATTCTTGTTTACCTACAGATTCTTGCAATTTTAGTATGAATGGGAAAGTTATCAACTGTTGGAGATTGCAAATTCAGAATAAAGTTTTTCATAAGATGGTAACCTCTATTCACAAGTAGCTGGGATAGCAATGGGTTTACGCTCTTGGTCCAACTTAGACTAATGTATTTCTTTGTACGTTTGAGAAAATACTGTATTGGTTAGTCACGTGTCCGTCAGTTTTTTTTAAGCTGATTTTATGTCATCAATATATTGATGTTTCTTTTTTAATTTCGTATGACCATTCACACTTATGCTCGTTTCGTACTTGAATTCTGAAAATTTAAACTTGACATTTACTTATCAAATTAATAGTTTAACACTGTTGATATTTATACCGGTAAAGATAGTTAAACATCGGGAATGACAGCTAAGTCCACTAATAATTATTAATACCGGGAATGATAGTTTAACTGAGTTAATGATAGTGTAACATCGGCAATAACAGCTTAACACCGATAATGATAGTTTAACACCGGCAATAACAACTTAACACCGTGTAATGATAGTTTAACACAGGCAATAACAGCTAAACACCAGTAATGATAGCTTAACACCGGCAATGACAGCTAAACACTGGTAATGATAGTTTAACACCGGCAATAATAGCTTAACACTGATTATCTTGAGGTTTACACCGGCAATAACAGCTTAACACTGATTATCTTGAGGTTATCTTGAAATGATTTCGGGGCTTAGCGTCCCCGCGGCCCGGTCCACGACCAGGCCTCCTTTTTGTTACACATCCCCAGGAAGTAGCCCGTAGCAGCTGTCTAACTCATAGGTACCTATTTAATGCTAGGTGAACAGATGCATCAGGGTAAAAGAAACTGCCCATTTGTTTCCGCCTCCACCGGGGATCGAACCCGGAACCTCAGGACTACGAATCCGAAGTGCTGTCCACTCAGCTGTCAGGGCCCCCTGTCCTTTGTACACTTGGCTGGGGAAGGTCTTCATGTAAGACTTTATAAAAGTAATCAAAAGTCAGGTTATAGGACTGAGTATTTACATCCTCCCTCCCAGCAGAATTTAGTTTTTATTTATTTTCAGTATAGTTTTGTAGGATAACTATTAGGAATAGTGTCGAGCAGCGTCTGTGTCAAGTCACACACATGTTTCTGACTGCATTATTAGGCGTCATAATAGTTTTGAGATGGATTACGTACTCCTTTAGTCATTCAATGTATGCCTCCATTAACTGCACAGCTATTAGGAAATTTGGGGAAAAAATAATTTGTTCTACTAGGCTAGTTATGATACAGAAAATAGTTCTGTGATATATAAAGTAAACTGTGTTTGTTAATTTATGACTAAATCTATCTTTTTAATGAAGTGTTTAATGTTAATTCACCTGTTTGTGAACGTTTAACGAGCACTAGCTTGTTTTTGCGACAATTACAATGTTTCAACGATGCTTTGTGACGGCTGTAGGAGCTGCAGATTGTACCAGAGGCTGCGCTTGAATAGTAGATGACACTATTTGTAATACCTTTCCTCGTAACCCGACCTGTTGCCGTACCAAGGCCCCAGTCTAAATCTCATCATAAACTTAATTCAAGTAATCAGTTATGAAAACGTTTTAAGATACCATTGATGTATGGCGAATACAGTGATATATTGACATTTTCTATAATTATTTTTACGGAATTTGGCAGTATTGACAGTGGTGACAACTTTGACACAGAAACAACAATATTTCCATCATGATTAACTTAATACAAAACAGGGGGTCTCATGGCACGGCATGTTGACCCTACCTGTTATACGTTTACCGACTCAGTTAACAAAACATTAGTATTTAAATTGTCTAGTTTAGACTGATGTAAACATGTCAGCGTATAACAAAGTGACTGGGAGGTGATTGATGATGATAATAATAACTTGGTGACTGTACCTGATTTGTCATGGTCGTGGTGATCAGAGTCGGAGGTGTTGGTGTGATCCCCAGCTGACCCAGGGCTCTGGGGACCCTCCAGGCCAAGTGCGTCTCTGCGGCCCATGCTAATGTCCCCATAGTGGCGCCCTCCCAGCCCTGGGTGCCCCAGGCCTAAGAGGGGCGGGGGAAGCGCACCTTGCAAGCCAGCAGCCAGGGCATGAGGAAGAGGGTAGTGATGCAAGGGCGGGTATGGCAGCGAGGGCAGAAGAGGAGGCGGTAGACCAGGCAGGTGTGGCAGTAAGCAGGTGTTGTACAGGTGCGGTAGGCTTAGTCCAAGGGGTGCCAAAGCCCCGCCGCCTGTGCCACCGCTATCTTTCCCTCCACCTCCGCTACTGCCACCGAGGAGGTACTCCATAGCGAAGCTTTTCCCCCTCTGACTGGTATGAAGGCTGGCTGCGGTGTTTCCGGACATCATGTAACACGACTTCCGCTCTAGCCCTGCAAGTTACCCAGGAAAATGTCACAAAATTTGATCCACCAACACACTTCTCACACAATTAGTGGGATTCGTGTCGTTATACCCCAACTACTTCAAATTTTTCGAAAAAAAAACAAATGGCTGAAGTAAAGTTATTTAGGTTGACTTCACTGACGTGTCTCAACAGTAGACTACAAAGACTCGCGTGGACAAGGTAAGAAGTGATCGCGCTGCACCAAACTGCGTCTCTCGCCAGCGGCAACGAATCTGATAACACCGGAGCGAGTTCGCCATAAGCCGTCGAGGTGTCGAGCTCCGCCCACCGCTGCCCCGCCCGCCCGCTTCCATTGGCTGGCCGGGAGAAGGTTAATCCATAGACACCGCTGATTGGTGAAGTTGGGCCGCAAGCTCCACCTTCGTCGTTACAGCACATCAAATGGGGGATGCAGCACCGCCCTGTGGTAAATTGTGGAAGGGAGATTGTGTTTCTGCAGGAAATTGACGCCCTATTATTTGCATGTTTGCTTCTGGTAAGAGCCTACAGATTTTATCAGTCCCGCTATACATCAGTGGCAATCAAGCATGATTGTGGACCATTATGTACCGATTGGGCGATACACTGCCACTAAAGAGACGGTATCTGCAGTCTCTGACGAACAGAGAAGCACAGGGTCTCATAAGAAGGATGTTAAATACGTCCACTACGAGCTCACCATAGGCCGTTCTACTTGGAACTTTTGCTCCGAGGGGCTGAATCTAATACAACAATCCGAAGGGATTGTAGTGACAAGACTGCGCTGCATGTTCGTCATCTTGGACTGTTACTGTACTTGAGGACACTGGTCTGGCTCCCCCCATTCCTGGCTCTGGTCGCTTATAACCTCAGTTCCTTTATTAATATACAGTACCATGTTCATCACTAGTTATTGAACGGAGAGATAGGCACTACAAGACACATATTGAGACTATAAGTTATCTCAGCAGCCAAATAGTGGGTGATAATATGTGGGTTAGCATATCTCCTGATGTAGAGATGAAAAATTCAGACAACGAGAGGCTAGGCATAAGAGCTTAAATGTACTAGTAATTGTATTTTATTGGTAGTTGATATCCATTAAAGTTCTCGGTAAATTTATTGAATACTACCGTCACAAACCTTGCTGCATGATTGGTCTACATTGTTAAAGCGCCATTGTGGGATATACTCCCATATTCCAACACCAACTCGGCTTTTTTTTTTTTTTAATTATTACATTAAGTACATCTGCATTAGTGCAGCTGCCCTAGGCTATATGAAGTGGAGTACAGTGTGTCAAAAAAGCTAACTAGTTGATGCTAAGAAATCCCCATCACACAGGATGGTTAGTCATACAGAGGCATGTGATAAGCAGTCTGAACTGGCAGACTCCGGCTACTGTCGGCATAGTCCGGGTGTTGCTTTCCCTAACGTACTAACAGTAGCTAATTGCATTCACATCCTATTCAGAAAAATTATGTACAATACCATAAACTATATGACAAACGCACAATTGTTATAAAGTAATTGCACTTTTGCTTAGAGACTTCACCAAGATTGCACATTCACCAGTTCAAAGAAAACTGCGCAAATATTACATTCCTCGTAAGGTAAAATCTAGTAAAATCTAGTTTTCTGGTAAAACTCGTTTTGACCTGCGAGGTAAACAAGCTACGTATCACATGTATTAAGCAGCACTAATATTTTTAAATCACCGGGTATATTTATTGGTGGTGACATGTGCTACAGCTTGAAACTTAGCGATGACATAGGCTACAGTTTGATAAGCGCAATTTGTGCTGACTTATTGACAACATTACTCATGAGGTTATAAATTAATCATTGTCATATAAATTACATCAAATCTAGCGAATCTTGCAATCTTATTGGTAACGAAGGGACCTGGTTGAGTAAGCGTTTTGAAACTTAAGTCACGTACGGCTCAATAAACCGTCTTCAACTATAAGTAGACCTGTGCGTCTTTCCCATGTACAGCTAGAACTGCGCCTATACAGCCCGTGTACAATTGTAATTTTGTACCTACAACCCGTGTACAACCAAAGCTGTTGCTACATCCCACGTACAGCTGGAGCTGCGTCTCTATAACCCGTGTATAACTTGAACTGATCGTCTACAGTCCTTGTATAACTAGACCTGTGTCTACCTCTACAATTCCCGTACAGCTACGCCTAGACCAGCGCCTCTACAACCCGTGGACAATTAAATTTGCACCTCTACAATCCGTGTACAGCTAGACCTGGGTATATATAACCCGTGTTCAGCTAGAATTGCGCCTCTACAAGCCTGTAACTAGACGTGTATATCTATAACTGGTTCTCTGCTCTAGCGGCAATGTCATTTTCTATTTGCTGTTCTAATTCCCTCCTTACCCTCTGGTCTCCTGGTACCTTTCTCTGTTCTGGTGTTCTTTTGTTTTTGTAGATTTTTCATGCCCTCGTGCTTTGCTTCCTTCCGTCCTTGGTTAATCCATGGGTTAATCATAGCCTATCACTGTCCTCCCTTAGCAGAGGGGCAAATTTTCCAACTGTCACCCAGCATTTCTCGTCGAAGTCCATCATTCAGCCAGTGTGTGTGCAGCCTATCCTCCCAAAACGAAAACACTTATTTTAACGATGTGGTCGATTGTACAATTATGGACGGGACTGACCTATAGCAAGTAGACTTTTGTATTATTGAGTTTGGACAAACCAGAAAAGTTTTTGTATTTGTTATTTATGAAACCAAACCTACCCTAACCATCCTAGGTCTACTAATACAAGCTGTCTGAAGCCTAATATAGAACGTATATGTGCTATATTAGGCTTAAGAATATTTAAGTTTGTTTTTAACTTTATTTTTTCCGACTCTTTAAATGAATAGTGCCCATTTCTACTTTCTATTTGTCCATAACGTCGACATTTGTACGATCTCGTCTACATAGTTTCAGTTCTATTTTATCAGGAGGATGGGTTGGTGTGTGTGTGTGTGTGTGTGTGTGTGTGTGTGTGTGTGTGTGTGTGTGTGTGTGTGTGTGTGTGTGTGTGTGTGTGTGTGTGTGTGTGTGTGTGTGTGTGTGTGTGTGTGTGTGTGTGTGTACCCACCTAGTTGTGTTTGCGGGGGTTGAGCTCTGGCTCTTTGGTCCCGCCTCTCGACCATCAATCAACTGATGTATAGATTCCTGAGCCTACTGGGTTCTATCATATCTACATTTGAAACTGTGTATGGATTCAGCCTCCACCACATCACTGCCTAATGCAGTGTAGCCAGGAAGCCATCTGTTAACAACTATGACACTGAATAAGTTCTTTCTAACGTCCCTGTGACTCATTTGGTACTCAGTTTCCACCTGTGTCCTCTTGTTCGCGTGCCACCCGTGTTAAACATTCTATCCTTATCTACCCTGACAATTCCTCTGAGAATTTTGCAGGTAATGATCATATCTTCCCTTACTCTTCTGTCTTCCACTGTCGTGATGTGCATTTCACGCAGCCTTTTTCCGTAACTCATGCCTCTTAGTTCTGGGACTAGCCTAGTGGCATAACTCTGAACTGTTTCCAGCGTCGTCTTGTGCTTGACATGGTACGGGCTCCATGCTGGGGCCGCATACTCCAGGATTGGTCTTTCATATGTGTTATACAAGGTTCTGAATGATTCCTTACACAGGTTCCTGAAGGCAGTTCTGATGTTAGCCAGTCTTGCATACGCCGCCGATGTTATTCTTTTGATTTGGGCTTCAGGAGACAGGTTTAGCGTGATATCAACTCCTAGATCTTTCTCTCTGTCCGTTTTATGAAGGACTTCATCCTCTATTCGGTATCCTGTGTCTGACCTATTTTCCCATCATATCTACTTTTAAAATTATGAATAGAGTTTGGTTCCACAACCTACTCCTTTAGTTCATTCTTTTCCGCTTCTCTTACGCTAAATGAAAACCTTCTAACATTTGTATGACTCATCTGAGTTTGAAGCTTCCACACATACCCGCATTGTGCTGTCGGTGTTCAGTGTGAACATTTCATCTATTTCCACTGTCAATTACCCCTATGTATTTTATACGTTTCTATCATGTCTCCCCACTCCCCCCTTTTTTCTAGTGTTATCAAGTTCAGTTCTTTCAATCACTTCATACCCTATCCCTCGCAATTCTGGGACGAACCTTATCGCAAACTTCTGAACCTTTTCCAATTTTCTTATGTGTATTTTCAGGTAGAAAAGTCGTTCCATGATGGGACGGCATGCTCTAAGACTGGTCTCACATAGGCAGTGTAAAGCTAAATGCCTCCTTACTTAAATTCTTGAATGATGTTCTAACTCTTGCTATGTTTATTATTGTTTATCTGTGCCTCTGGAGTTAGATTTGGTGTTACGTCCACTCCCAGGTCTCTTTCTTGAGTCGTTAAGTGTAGGTAGCTTCCTTTCATTGTGTGCTGTCCTGTAGGTCTTCTGTTCCCTATTCCCATTTCCATAACTTTACACTTAATCGTTACGAACTCAAGTAGTCATTTCTCCGACCATCTCTGCAACTGATTCAAGTCCTCTTGGAGGATCCTACAAGTCTCATCGGTGACAACTCGTCTCATTGATTTTGCGTCATCCGCAAACATCGACATATAAGTCTCCACTCCTGTCGGCATATCATTTTCGTATAATAGAAATAAAATTGGACCAAGCTCCGATTCCTGAGGTACTTACTGTTTAACAGTCCGACTTCTCGCCCCTTACTGTTACTCTCTCGCTCCTGCCTGTTAGGTAATTCCTTACCCCATGTTAAGGCTTTTCCGTTTACTTCCGCCTGCTTCTCAAGTTTGTATAGTAATCTTCTGTGCGGTACTGTATAAAAGGCTTGTTTGGCAGTCCATAAATATGCAATCTGCCCATCCTTTCCTGCCCTGCCTCATTCTTGTTACTTTACCATAGAATTCCAGAAGGTTTGTTAGGTATGATTTCCCTTTCCTGAACCCATGTTGGTGTTTGTTTACATACCTAATTCTTTCTAAGTGTATAACCAGTCTTAACCTGATTATTACTTCAAGTACTTTGCAAGGAATGCTTTTCAGCGATACCGGTCTATAGTTAAGTGCCTCCTGATTGTAGGTATGATTGAACAGAATAGGCTAAGTAATTAATTTAGTACATCCATATAAACAAAATCTAAACACTCCCGCACAC
>WNGS01163947.1:14114843-14154637 GCA_020271785.1 Procambarus virginalis | reverse complement strand
TTCCCTAGCAGTGTTTGGTAACCAAATATTTCTTCCGTCTTGATCTGTAACACATCGAAGATCGTCGTGGATACAAGGTCGGAATCAACATGACAACTAAACTTGAGCCCTATGGACTCCTTCCGCTTGAGTGGAGGTGTGTAGGAGCCCATGATAGCACTTATACCACCCCCAGCGCGACGTTATCCAGCCATCCGTTAACACGCCGGCTCCCGGCGACGACAAACACGTCCACCACACCAGACGCTAGTAGCAGAGCGAACCAAAACACGTCTGCTCACCACCACGTCCACGACGAGACTCCCTCTATAGCTAGGAATTAAAGATACATGTCGTCATATTTCCGGATTGTATATACAACACACTATATATATATATATATATATATATATAATATATATATATATATATATATATATATCTATATATATATATATATATATATAGATATATATATAGATATATATATATATATATATTATATATATATATATATATATATATATATCAGACTAATGCGTCGTTTTCTGAAATTTATTACATATAAAATAACCTCAAATGTTCACATTATATAAATGGCAAGCTTCACCTTGGGTACTAGTACTACTGTTGTCACCGTGTACTCCACAAGTAACGCCATAATGCAACGCTCACATATGCACTATTTACACAGTCAAAAGACTTTAAGCTGACATCCAATGCACTACCTACCGTACGTTTCTCTGAGCCTTGTCAGACTCCTCACCTCGTATTCACCACAGATCTAATGTGTGACCATAAAGCGCTTTGTTGAAGCCAGGAGCTAAATAGCGAAAACACTGCAGCAGACCAAGTACAGAGATCAGTACAGTCCTCAGACGTCTAATAACACAGCAAGCAGACCAAGAGCAGACATGTTCATTTCTGTACTTCGAATCAAATTTATTTGAAAGGTGTTACATATTTCTTAATTGGTTTAAAATCATATTTTCTAATAGAAAACTGAATTCGAGACTAGGATTGCGTCTCCTCGAGTGTATCAGCAGCAGGACGGAATCTGTAAAAGCTGGGGGACGCCGGCCGGAAACGCCGGGCGAGGACGCCGCAGTAGACCACAGTTGAACATCCTGGTTATTGAATACTCTTGCACTTGTGCAAGCTGCGTCAATACACTTAACATTAAGTGCGCCTGGATTGGCAGCCCACCTGTGCACGAAGCTGGCAAGTCTGACGGTCAAGACCTCTTGACAATAGCTTGCCAGCTGATGCAGCGATTTGAAGGATTTTCATCTTTTCCGGAGTAAACGCTTCAGCATCTTTAATTACGCTCGAGCTTAACAAATTTTATGTAACCCGATTTATTTAACTTTCATGCAATTTTTCTAACACCAGCATCACAGTGAGCCATCACTTCTTACAATAACAGCGAGTCCCTTATTTTTTCTTAGTTGATTTCTAGTTCTGAAAACCCCAGAGTCAAAGGCCCATCACTAGATGTTAGCTATAGTCAGTTTCTGGTGTACGCGTACACCAGAATTTGATACTCAATCTTTTTTACATATACTTGCAACTCTGCCACTTGGTGTGCGATGTCCTTCACAAGGCGAGGGAGGAGACGTGACTGAGGCGAGGCAGATTCGAAGTGAGTGTCTGCGACAGGGAAATCGGGATGGATTGCGGAATAGTTTGTTGCACAGATAAAGGCAGAGACTGAGAGAGGCCTTGACCTAAGGACACAGACAGCGTTTGTGGCAGACCCTGGAAGGCAGAGCGTCGCGACTGAATATTTGACTGAGGGTCCATGGGCTTGATAGATGGGATCTGCGACGCGTTGGGGCTGCTGCCTCCCGTGCCTCCCGCAGCCACTCCTAAAGGTATACAAATTAGTAATATTAGTTACAACTGTCTTTGCATATATAATCCATACACCTATGTTAATCTTCGTTATCCTCACATATGTGATAATTACCGTTGTAGGGGACAGATGCCTGTACCAGGCTAATATGAGTTTCATCCTCCTCTCTGAGGTCGAATTACTGACCTTCTCCAGGATGCAACCCACAATTTCCTAACTCCCAAGTTCATACTTACTGCTAGGTGAACTGCATCAGGTGAAAGGGAACGTGCTCAACTATCTTGGGACCTTACCTGGAGTGTTGGACGACTTCTCCATCTGTTGAGACTGTGAGAGGTTGGAAAGGCGGTTGACGTGGACAGGAATAGGAACTATGATCTTATGCCCCGACGCAGAACTCTTGCCCCCACCAGATGATCCGGAGACCAGACCAGCCTTCACACGCTTCCACTTGGCACGGCGGTTTTGAAACCATATTTTCACCTGCACCTGTGATGGGGAACGAATTTTGAATAGCTGCACTAACCCCGTAATAAACTTCTTTTTAAAATTTATATATGCATGGATTTTGTTGCAAGTCTTTAACAGACTTAAAGTACAATAGTGAATTTCCAATTGCTTTAGGCATTCTGTTAATAGTTACCATACCTTGCAAAGGAAATTATTTATATATAAAAAGACCAAATAACTTTGATAAAATATATAGAGTATTGAGTGAAGATGTGCACGACTCAAATGTCCTGCATGATTTCCCTCATATGTGATCAGATAACGCGCGCGCACACACACACACATCTATCTACATTTCTATCTATCAACAACCCGCAAAAGAAAACTTCAGATGCATTATGATATCCTCAAGAGTGGATAAAGTAACTGCAGAGCTCCTGGTACCCTACATTAGCTGAGTTCAAAACCTTTATCATAAGTTATGGGATTGTATATCAATGTTCAAAGGAAATACGGAGGTAATATTACAGCTGATTTCATCTATCGGTAAAAAAGTACACTATCAGCAGGCCTGGCCAACAGCAGCCATAAGCTTATACCATCTATTGACACAAAATTACACTATCAACAAGCCACCCAATAAGATACAGCTGTTGCCATGACATTGAACTACCAAGAGGCCAACAGCCACCCATAAGACGGATTGTTGGACTCCACGAAGCATTCCCGCGTTTGCATTTTATTGGCAGAAAATATTTGTTGACATTCACCTTAACAGCCAATCACAGGAAGGGACCAGCTAAGTGCTCCGCCCACATAATAATATCATTGGTGTTCAGCGCACCAGCCCAGCTGATGACATTTTATTTCTACTTTCAACCATTTGAAATTGTCCATTAATTGATTATGAAATAGTTTCGGACATATTGTAGGATATTATAGGATAAAAACGTTGGTATATTAAAATAGCTTGACCTTCTAACCTGTGATGTCATCAGGTCATCAGCGGTCGGTTTTTACGCAAAACTCGGCAACGAGATGGAACTTCTTGCGCGCATGCGCACACACATACATGTATTTTAATTTGTTTACATCAATGAACAATAAACTGTTTATATTGTTTACTGTAAACAGTAAAATATCAGTAAACAGTATATATAAATATAAATAAATCCTGGACGGCATGGGTTCGAATCCTGGCCGGGTCAAAGAGTTATTAGTGATATATGGCTTGCGCGTTCATGCAGCTTTCTCTCTCTCTCTCTCACACACACACACACACACACACACACACACACACACACACACACGTGTGCGCGTTTATGGATGTGTAAATGGTGTATGAGTATGCATTTATGCATGTGTATAGTGTGTGACGAGCAGAAGGAAGGCTGACCTCGGACAAGTTGAGCGTCTGGGCGATGTGGGAGCGTTCGCTAAGCGTCAGGTACTTCTTGGTCTGGAACTCTCGCTCCAGCTCCATCAGCTGCTCCGAGGTGAAGGCGGTCCGACGCCGCCTCGACTTGCTGCCGCCCACGCCCACACCTCCGCCCACGCCCTCATGACCATCACCTGGTGTAACGTGACATATCTTTTGATAGTAATGCAACATAAGGTGTTAACACACATTAACACAAATCATGTAATTGGAGAACCACTCAATCATAAGCGATGTTATTTGTTTTAATTGGTAATCTATTACATTTAGTATATATATATATATATATATATATATATATATATATATATATATATATATATATATATATATATATATATATATATATATATATATATATATATATATATATATATATATATATATAGGAGGAGGTGCCCGGCATTGTCCGGATGTCTTACCTCTCTTCCGTCTCACCCGTTCCCTGATCCAATCCCCCCCCCCCTCCCAAGCTTAGCCCCTCTTTCTTACAAAAAAATATATTTGGGGGCACCCGGCGGTGCCTGGGATATTCTCTCTCCAAGCTCCCACCCCTCTCTCTTCTCCCTCTTAAACCCCCTCGTCCCCATCCCCCTTTGTCCCTCCCATGGCCTCCCCTCTTTCTCCCTTCCTTCCCTTTCCCTTTTCCTTCGCCTCCCCTCTGCTTCTCTCGCTTCCCCCATCCACTAGGTCCTCCCCCTCCAATACACCCCATTACCTTCTCTAAGAAAATGCATGGGTCTCTTTGGCCCTTTCCCCTCCACCTTCGTCACCTCCCTTCATCCTCCCCCCCCCACCCTCCACGTGCGCGTCTCCATCACCCTCGGTCCCACATTATTACTAATATCATAATAAAAGAGCAAATGTCACATGTCTTTATAATATTAAAAAACATTCATACAGAATATAATAATTCCTTCTTTCGAATCTATGAGTAGGGCTTCAGTTTTTTTTTATGGTAGGGGACGGTTCAGAGTTAAATTTATGTTTTATGGGATTATGGTCTTAGTTTAAATAGCACGATTTTACTGCTAATTTTCCTGAGAAAAATGAATAATGGTATAATTCTATAGGGAAAAAATCTGCCTTGAGTTTCTTTTTACAAAATGTTTTCAAAGGTGGCGGCCAGTGCCAAAACCTTATGGGGTGGGGGTGGGGGTGGGGGGGGTGAATGTGATCCTGGCACGCTGTTCTCTTTTGAATTCTAGCGACCCCGACCAGCCTATGTTAATCCCGGACCCCAGACCATGTTTCTGTCAATTTGGGTGAAGCGAGGCCCAAGCCTCTGGCCTCCAACTTCATACAGACACATACACATTCCCTCTTATACGTACTGGTATATGTAGGCTAGAGTGAAATTACGATGTGAGTCAACAAGCGTTATAAACTAGTGGTGAGTGACTGTAGCATCAAATTAGATTTGATACCGGGAAATTTGTTTGCATTATAAGTGCGTTTCCTCAACGACCTGTCCGATACTGTTTACTAGACAAGGATTGGCAGCCTTTCTAGCAGCACTCACTCATAGATATTCAATGTCTGCCTGTTTGTGTCTGAGTGTCTATATGTATGTTTGTCTGTGCTCCCCTTTCCTCCACCCACTCACCTGTCCTGGATGAGCGGTCGGCCGAGGAGCCAGCATCGTCGTCCTCACTCTCAACGGGGTCGATCTCCAGGTCGTCGGCCAGGTCGTCTAGGGGGAAATAAACACCTCTTAAAACGCATTCAAAAATCGTGCAAACTACACACTGAGCCACGAGCTAGCCACAATAGGGAAGGCTGGAGGTCACGTGTTCGAGGCTCCTATTGCCTGGTGAATGTTGCTATCCTCCATGGCATTGTGGTTAACAATATATATATGTGTATATATATATATATATATATATATATATATATATATATATATATATATATATATATATATATATATACATTGGTACCAGAGGTGGTACCCTCACTACTTTTAAAAAAAATGTATATATATATATATATATATATATATATATATATATATATTATGTAAAAAATAATAATGTAAATATATATTATGTAAAAAAGGGGGGTGGTAGGAGAAGCGAACACTCTTTCGTATTCAGAGTTAAATTTATATATATATATATACATATATAATTGGTACCACCTTTGTACTAATGGTGGTACAAATGGGTACCCCATTTGATGCAATTGTAAGGACCCATGGCCTCGGAAAAGGTAATATAGAGCTTTCTGAAAAACTTGTCCTTTGATTTTAAATACATAAGAGTACATATAATTATAAATAACTTGAAATAACTTATTGCCTAATTAGTGTATCAAATACCTGTCATGTAACATCTTATTAATACTTTGAAGGTGTTGCTATTTCTAAATATCTTTGCTGCTAACCTTCTATCCTGGATTTATTTGCTGTACACATTCATAATATGTCATTAACACCCGGCACGCCACACATCGAAGTTACTACACAAAATATGCCAATCAAAATTTGTTTTTCAATTGTATAAAACTTAGTTTCCAGCAGCGTCCCTTGACCACAGCCCACGTGAGTCAGCACCTGCGTCAAGAGGGGCCAACTTACGCAGGAAGCGTACACACAGCATGTGTTTTAATTTCAATAAATAAACGGAGTTTTGATAAGTCGATAGCAAGTCGATAGCCTCAAAATTGCAGTGTTTCAAATTTAATAGCATGACGCAGGTAATATCATTAGGTAGATCGATTTGTCCACCACATTTCCAGCTAGGCTTCCCAGCCCACCATACTTCCAGCTAGGCTTCCCAGCCCACCATACTTCCAGCTAGGCTTCCCAGCCCACCATACTTCCAGCTAGGCTTCCCAGCCCACCATACTTCCAGCTAGGCTTCCCAGCCCACCATACTTCCAGCTAGGCTTCCCAGCCCACCATACTTCCAGCTAGGCTTCCCAGCCCACCATACTTCCAGCTAGGCTTCCCAGCCCACCATACTTCCAGCTAGGCTTCCCAGCCCACCATTCTTCCAGTTAGGCTTCCCAGCCCACCATACTTCCAGCTAGGCTTCCCAGCCCACCATACTTCCAGCTAGGCTTCCCAGCCCACCATACTTCCAGCTAGGCTTCCCAGCCCACCATTCTTCCAGCTAGGCTTCCCAGCCTACCACACTTCCAGCTAGGCTTCCCAGCCTACCACACTTCCAAGTAGGCTGGCTAGCCCACCATACTCCCAGGTAGGATTACTTCCTATTATATCCCCAGTTCCAATCACTGGTCCTTTCCACCCAGTTTATTGAGATCCTCCTGAATAGCTTAGTCTGTTAACTCATAAGACAGAGAACGTCTAGCGTGACACAACTCGCCCTCTCGAATAGTGCATCGCCTTTTGGCGTATAAATCCCTTAAGGCCATAAACTGATGTACTACAAATCATCGCGGCTCGCAAAATTGGCGTGATGTCCCGTTTTCTATGCGTGGGTCCTCGGTTAATTTAGGTTTGGGAAATTTAGTGCATCAGTTTAGTGACGTTGGGAACGCTGGTGAGGACGGGGTGCATAGTGAGCGCCTAGTGTGGTATTATTGACAGCGTCTGAAGTGGTGCCTCTTAAGACAATAAGCACCAGGAGTAGCAACACTGACACTGCAGGCAACAAGACGTGAACGCCCCTGACCACTACACACAAATTTCAGCTTCATAAAAACGCGTCTTTGTGTGAAGAGTAATTGTGCTAATGAGTGTGGCGGCGGGCAGCGAGTGGGCCTCTCCACACAAACATTGGCGGGAAGGTGGGTGTTAGAAGCTGTATTATACGTTGTGATGAGGCTATTACCCGCTGGGTTGTCAGTGAGGCGGGGATCGCTCCAGGCCCGTGGTTCAGGAGGCGGCGTGTGGGCCACCGGACTCAACCCTACCTGATACTTTGTCCTCTCAACCCTACCTGATACTTTGGTCCTCTCAGCACTACCTGATACTTTGGTCCTCTCAGCCCTACCTGATACTTTGGTCCTCTCAGCCCTACCTGATACTTTGGTCCTCTCAACCCTACCTGATACTTTGGTCCTCTCAACCCTACCTGATACTTTGGTCCTCTCAACCCTACCTGATACTTTGGTCCTCTCAACCCTACCTGATACTTTGGTCCTCTCAGCCCTACCTGATACTCTGATCCTCTCAACCCTACCTGATACTCTGATCCTCTCAGCCCTACCTGATACTCTGATCCTCTCAACCTACCTGATACTCTGATCCTCTCAACCCTACCTGATACTCTGATCCTCTCAACCCTACCTGATACTTTGGTCCTCTCAGCCCTACCTGATATTCTGATCCTCTCAACCCTACATGATACTTTGGTCCTCTCAGCCCTACCTGATACTTTGGTCCTCTCAACCCTACCTGATACTCTGATCCTCTCAACCCTACCTGATACTCTGATCCTCTCAACCCTACCTGATACTTTGGTCTTCTCAGCCCTACCTGATACTTTGGTCCTCTCAACCCTACCTGATACTCTGATCCTCTCAACCCTACCTGATACTCTGATCCTCTCAACCCTACCTGATACTCTGATCCTCTCAGCCCTACCTGATACTCTGATCCTCTCAACCCTACCTGATACTCTGATCCTCTCAACCCTACCTGATACTCTGATCCTCTCAACCCTACCTGATACTTTGGTCCTCTCAGCCCTACCTGATACTCTGATCCTCTCAGCCCTACCTGATACTCTGATCCTCTCAACCCTACATGATACTTTGGTCCTCTCAGCCCTACCTGATACTTTGGTCCTCTCAACCCTACCTGATACTCGGATCCTCTCAACCCTACCTGATACTCTGATCCTCTCAACCCTACCTGATACTTTGGTCCTCTCAACCCTACCTGATACTCTGATCCTCTCAACCCTACCTGATACTTTGGTCCTCTCAACCCTACCTGATACTTTGGTCCTCTCAGCCCTACCTGATACTTTGGTCCTCTCAACCCTACCTGATACTCTGATCCTCTCAACCCTACCTGATACTCTGATCCTCTCAACCCTACCTGATACTTTGGTCCTCTCAACCCTACCTGATACTCTGATCCTCTCAACCCTACCTGATACTTTGGTCCTCTCAACCCTACCTGATACTTTGGTCCTCTCAGCCCTACCTGATACTCTGATCCTCTCAACCCTACCTGATACTCTGATCCTCTCAACCCTGCCTGATACTTTGGTCGCTTCATGCCTTGTCGCTTCTTTGATTGCTCATAAATGGTTACTATGGGGTCGCACTGGTTCAAATTCCTCTGAGCTCTTTGCCTTAGATCAATGTCCTCTACCTTTGTACCGCGTCTACTAAATTTTGCTTGTGTAATTAGCAGGCGTTTGATGGTACGTAATTAGCGCATTGTTCCTGTTAAACAATGCATTTCTAAACAGGCTTTGTGATATCTATAGTGACAGGTTTTTATCTTTTCATATCTGGGACTGTTTTTATATACATTGTTAATAAAGTTTTGTTTATCTATAACACAGTATCAAACGCACAAGAAAAAAGTACCATTTACTGCGAGTTTCATTAACTTTTACATAAGAATCCCCTAAAAAATGCTCCGAAAATATGTGGAGTGAACGCATCGCGATCGTACCATCCTCTCTAATGTAAACTTGCCCCCTATCAGCTGATGATGTAAACAAATAACATAACTCTATCAGCTGATGGTGTAAACATTAAAGCTAATGATTTAGACAAACAATACAGAGTAATGTCAGCTGGTCGTGAAATTAAAACAAAACATCATCAGCTGGTACTGTCAACAAACACGATGGAGCCTAACGCGAACTATATAAATAAATTTGAAAGTACTAAAATAACATGATACCGTGTTTATCAGATTATATGATAAAATAACGAGCTATTAACCTGTGTAGTGTGTTCGACATAACTAACTACCTTTATGAATTATTATGTGACTGGTTAATATGTAGCACATTGGCTTAGGGAACCCAATCAATAATAATATTAAAAAGATATGAAAAACAATTCAGAATATATAAATATAAAAAAAATATATTTAAAAGGAAACTGAACGACAAAGGGCGAGGGAGGGGAAGGGAATTGTCAGAGCAAAGCACCAAGCCATTGCGACTATATAGCACTGGGAAGAGATCATGATAAGGATTTAGGATGGGACAGGGAGGAAGGAATGGTGCCCAACCACTTGGACGGTCGGGTATTGAACACCGACCTGCATGAAGCGAGACCATCGCTCTACCGTCCAGCCCAAGTGGTTGGACTTAGGGAACCCAGACAATGGTAATGATGCAGTTCCCACGCAGTGATTGGTGGTGCAGTACCCACAGTGTGAATATTCCTCCTTCATTACAGTGTGGGTACTCCTGCACCATCACTGTATGGGTACTCCTGCACCATCACTGTATGGGTACTCCTGCACCATCACTGTATGGGTACTCCTGCACCATCACTGTATGGGTACTCCTTCACCATCACTGTATGGGTACTCCTGCACCATCACTGTATGGGTACTCCTGCACCATCACTGTATGGGTACTCCTGCACCATTACTGTATGGGTACTCCTGCACCATCACTGTATGGGTACTCCTGCACCATCAGCGTGGGTACGCCTTCACCATCACCATGTGGGTACTCGTCCATTAAAGCGAAAACTCCTTTACTGCCACAAGGCAAAAACACCAGTGGTCTGGTGATCCATCAGACTGTGAGACATAAAACCTGGTGTGTTAAGTCGTTCAGAACTGTTAACTACGTGTTACAGCAATTCGTCTCGGTTAATGATGGTTAAGGAAGAGCAATAACCGGAGCTTAATGGTGGTAATCGACGGCAACATATCATAGCATGTCAAGTATCACAACGAGGTCAAGCGAGGCATTATCATATATTAAAGCAAAACACACAAAACAGTGAGAAAATTAGTTGTGGCGATGTAATGGTATCGAACTTGCTCCCTGGGGTCACTCCAGATGCACGCGTGACCAGGGTTCGGTTCCATCTCATTGCCACAAAAGATTTTCTAATAGATATATCACACTATTGTGATTTCATTGTGCATACGGGCAGTTTTTGCTGAACAGTTTGCCACTGTCTTGTAATGTCTTTACGAGTGTACTCTGAGAATGTAAATTTTTGAGAAAATCGGTAGGAACCATGAAGAGGATTCGAACCTGCACACTGGGTACTCTCAAGCACACTACTCGTAGTCCAGTGGTTTAAGGCGTATGCTTAGGCGTACCCAGTGTCCAGGTTCGAATCCTCCTCATGGCTCCTACTGATTTTCTCATCGACACATCACATTATTGTGATTTATTTGTGCAATGTAAACTTTGGTGGAGATGAAAACGAACACCATTAAGAAATAATATATTAAAACGAGGCATCAGCCCTCAGCCTCTGCTGATACTGTGTGTGTGTGTGTGTGTGTGTGTGTGTGTGTGTGTGTGTATGTGTGTGTATGTGTGTGTATGTGTGTGTATGTGTGTGTGTGTGTGTGTGTGTGTGTGTGTGTGTGTGTGTGTGTGTGTGTGTGTGTGTGGTGTGTGTGTGTGTGTGTGTGTACGTGTGTGTGTGTGTGTGTGTGTGTGTGTGTGTGTGTGTGTGTGTGTGTGTGTGTGTGTGTGTGTGTGTGTGTGTGTGTGTGTGTATTCACCTAGTTGTGCTTGCGGGGTTTGAGCTCTGGCTCTTTGGTCTTTGATGTATACTCACCTAGTTGTACTCACCTAGTTGTGTTTGCGGCAGTTGAGCTGTGGCTCTTTGATCCCGCCTCTCAACTGTCAATCAACTGGTGTACAGAATCCTGAGCCTACTGGGCTCTATCATATCTACATTTGAAACTGTGTATGGAGTCAGCCTCCACCAGCCTCCTCTACTTAATGCATTCCATTTGTTAACTACTCTGACACTGAAAAATTCTTTCTAACGTCTCTGTGGCTCATCTGGGTACTAAGTTTCCACCTGTGTCCCCTTGTTCGTGTTCCACCCGCGCTAAAGAGTTTGTCTTTGTCCACCCTGTCAGTTCCTCTGAGAATTTTGTAGGTGGTTCTATAGTCAGACACATTGGTTACTGACATTGACAATTCAGTCTGGAGAGGCTGTTACCCTGGCAATTGCATCACCTTAACAACACAGGCAAGGCCAATTATCATCCTGACGACAGCATACCCAGGAGCCGCTGTCACCTTCACAACACAGCCAGGAGTGACTGTCACCGTGACAGCAAAGCGTGGCAGGGGAAGCTGTCATTGATAGCAAGCGTTCTATCTGATTGGCTGTTTAGTGAAAGCATTAAAGCAGTCATCGGCCAGACCGCCAGTGTGTTATGGTATCTGATCTTCCTTGCTTACTGGGTACCGCTTCTGGCGCCATTTGTACGTCTTTCATCCCAACTCAAAGACATTCTGTGATGGAAATGCCTCGCAAGGAGAGAAGCGTACAGTGTGTGACGCTCGTGTGTGATGAGGGGTGTATTTACGACCCTGGCCTGGGCACGCTGCTGCTGCTGCTGTGGTGGTGAGAGTAGTAGTGGAGGTGACGCGGGAGGCGGGGGCCAGGCCGCTCGTGTACTCACTCTTTACTCAACAACATGACACAGCTTACACAATAACTCTAAGTTCACAATATATATCTAGACACCGTGGCAGTGTCTAGCTGTGCCTGCTGGAGGCTTCACATACAAGTAAAGCTTCAGCTCCTCATGTATGCTCAAAGTTTTGCCCATTATTATTAATGATTACTTTATTAGTAGAATTACTTAGGATGACGGTGGGCACCCCCCCCCCACCACCACCACGGACCCGCACATTTTATTTAGGAGTAACGAAGATGGAGAGGTTATATTCAGCTACTCTGAACAAAAAGTTTCAAGCAGCACGGGCTATGGTGATCCCGTTGTAAACACCTGGTGCAGGAGACGTGCAGTCACTTACCGCCCAGCCCTACCATTGGGCAGGATATGGAATGCGGAAGTGCAAAAATATTCATATACCTTACACTTGTTGAGATTGAATTCTAGCAACCATTGGTTTCTCTACAAGATTTTGTCGAGGTCTTCCTNTTGAGGGAGGGAAGTGGGTCTCCCAGGCGTGAGGAGGGAAGTGGGTCTCCCAGGCGTGAGGGAGGAAAGTGGGTCTCCCAGGCGAGGGAGGGAAGTGGGTCTCCCAGGCGTGAGGGAGGGAAGTGGGTCTCCCAGGCGTGAGGGAGGGAAGTGGGTCTCCCAGGCGTGAGGGAGGGAAGTGGGTCTCCCAGGCGTGAGGGAGGAAAGTGGGTCTCCCAGGCGTGAGGGAGGGAAGTGGGTCTCCCAGGCGTGAGGGAGGGAAGTGGGTCTCCCAGGCGTGAGGGAGGAAAGTGGGTCTCCCAGGCGTGAGGGAGGGAAGTGGGTCTCCAAGCGTGATGGAGGAAAGTGGGTTCTCCAGGCGTGAGGAGGGAAGTGGGTCTCCCAGGCTTGAGGGAGGGAAGTGGGTCTCCCAGGCGTGAGGGAGGGAAGTGGGTCTCCCAGGCGTGAGGGAGGGAAGTGGGTCTCCCAGGCGTGAGGGAGGAAAGTGGGTCTCCCAGGCGTGAGGGAGGGAAGTGGGTCTCCCAGGCGTGAGGGAGGAAAGTGGGTCTCCCAGGCGTGAGGGAGGGAAGTATGCATCACTAGAGTTGCTGCCGCGGCCTTCACCACTGACACTGCTGACGTTGGCTGATGACACGCGTAGCTCACTAACGCACCGCGCATCAGTCACACGGCTGCCTCAACCCCATCATATCCTCATGTAAATTATATATGAAACTTGTCAGGGTCGTCGTCAGCGTCGTATGTGATGGAGGCCAAAACATGTTGTCATTCTGGTTCATCCAGAGTTCGGTCCATGCCAGAGGCATCAATGTTATGCGATCCCTTAGGTATTTCATCGCCTGAACTAATTCATGATCAACTCACTTTCCATGACTATTAGATTATTAGTTGAATTTCCTCCTTAGTGAGTGATAATTTACATGAACATCTAAAGGCTAGAAAGTGTGAAATACCACAATCTCTGGCCCACCTGGTCTCTGGGAACAGCAGGTAAACTGAGCGAGCCCATTTTAACATCCGCTCGTTCAGCTTCCTGGTACAGGGAAAAAATGACACCATAACCCAAGGGTGTCATAAGCTTTCCTTAAAACTTAACAAATAAACAAGGGGATGACAGTGGTAACTAAAAATTAATAATAGTGATTACTAGATCCTATATGTGACACAGTCTATAAGCAATATCATAGCTATTGGAGAGCGAAGCTATTATTAGATACAAAAGAGAGTTCACATACGCATGTGACACCATTGCATGAATATTTTGTTTTCATAGATACATTGCGTTCTTGTGATTTCATGTTCCTAATAATATTTTTCTACAAAAAAAATTCTTATGCAATGATAACGCTCTCCATTATATTATATATGATTATAATTTCTTTAAATTGACTTAAAACTAACATAAAAATTTGATCAAACCTAGCCTAACATAACTAAGTCAGTAATTCGGTCACCCAGACGGGATCACGGTGAACACCTGGAAGAATGGTAGACAGTTGCTGTGGGACTACACTTGGGTTTCAACTTTAGCCAGCACCTATGTTGACTTCAGTGTTGCACATCCACGCAGCGCTGCCACTCACCGGTAAGCAGTAGCTAAGTCGCGTAAATACAGGGATCTTGATCACCACTACAATTTTGTCCCATTGCCTCAGAGACACTTGGTGCCTTGGGTAAAATTGCTGCTTGTTTTTTTTAAGGAGCTGGGTTCTAAGCTAATTGAAACAACTAAAGACCCTAGAGCCGCCAGTTTCCTCTTTCAGCGCCTTAGTGTGGCGATCCAGAGAGGAAATGCTGCATCCATGGTTCCTGCCCGTCATCTGAGGAGCTGGAGGAACTCGACAACGTGTAACAACTGCCCTTATACCTTGCATGTAACCAATGTTGTAACCCTTTTTGTGTAATGAAGTTTTAAATAAAATAAATTGGCAAAATAAAATAAATATAGGGAGTGGTAGGAGAAGACAATATGTGGGTGTACGCGGGTGCCCCACAAGGCTCCCCCGGATGCTGCATATCGTCTTCTTCGAAGTCGATGGTCCCTACAAACGCAATCACAGGTGGTACAACCTATATATATATATATATATATATAATATATATATATATATATATATATATATATATATATATATATATAACTTTGAATATTTAACGAATAATTAAGTACTAAAGTCTTAAACTTGATGCTTTACCCTATATTAAACATGTTTTACGATGAAATAAAATATATATATTGAAAGTTGTAGAAAATATGCTAAAAACTATTTGTCAAATATCACTATAATGTGTTAATTTTTTGTATTATTTTGTGTGGTATTTCCTATTTTTGTGGTATTTTTCTAAACTTATTTTTTAAAACGCACTGTATATACATACGTGCATTCATACAATAAAAATAAAGAACTAGAAAAAAACGAATATTAATGTTTAATTTTGCTGGAACAACATATGGTAAACAAACTAATTTCCCAAACTAAGGCAGAAGCCAATTTACCATTTAAAATTACTTTTAGACAAGCCTCCAAAAGGACAAATTAACGTCTTGCTTAAGGGGTTGAAGGACGGAAGACAGAGTGCTCAAACGCAGGACTGCCTGTCAGAAGCAGGACGTCTGCCAGCTAAAAAAATTATTTCTGTGACTTTCTGCCCTCTTATCAACCTGTGTCTTCATATGATTTTTGTCTGTTAGTGCACCTATAATCTTGTGTACTCTGGGTTTCCATTGCCCATATCTTCTCGTGTTCCCATCATCCCCAAGTCTCCCTGTGTTCCCATCATGTGTTACATATCTTTGTAGATGTACTGAAGTGTGTCAATGGCCAATACCGGTTCTATAGCCAAAGGATGTGAACTATAATTGCTGACATTTTAGGAGGATGGGCCGTAACTAAAACATGGCAAGTGGCTCTTGTTTAAAATGTAAGCTGGAACACTAAGTTCATTCCTCATAGAATTCATCAAGCAGAAATATAAATGATTTAAAATTTACCTTCAGTTTTTGTTTTGTAAAGTCCATTGATTTATTCCTCTCTTGTATTAGGACATGGAAGTCTCAGGCATATGTTTCAAAAATATACACAAATTGAAACTTAATGTTTTTCGTACTTTTCAATATTTAAATTTCGCTACAACTCTTATTTATACTTCCCTCCGTAATCAGCTGTTCAAAGTTAGGCTAATATTTGTGCAGTGGCACCTCGGTAATTAACCAGCTTGTGTCAACACTTCTCCAGGGCGAAGAGTTTTCAACAAATTATGGGATGAGCTGAGCTAAGGCGCACCGATAACACCCACCGGTCACAGCAACACTGAGTCGGCCCCCCTCTCACTCCCTCCTGATGACCCCTCCCATGGGGCTCCCAGCGTGGTCCTCCACCCCTGGGGTTCCATGGCTGGACCCCCACCCCTGGGGTTCCATGGCTGGACCCCCACCCCTAGGGGTTCCATGGCTGGTCCCCCACCCCTGGGGTTCCATGGCTGGACCCCCACCCCTGGGGTTCCCAGTATGGACCCCCACCCCTGGGGTTTCCAGCATGGACCCCCAAAACAACAGGCCTCTCGCTGACGAGCCTTGTTAACCTATGTACATATTATTTTTATGCTATCTCCCTTTATTTATTATTTCATTATTTCTACACCCATTGTATAATGTACGAGAGTAGGTAGTAAAGCTTTCTACTGTATAAATGCGATAGGTGGTAACTGGTCATGTAAGGCAACTACCCTAAATAGACTCGTTTTGGTGACTCGGTGATTTTGTGAAGCCTGAGGAGCCTCCCGATGTAAGGCAAGAGCCTGTTCGACGCCAGTCAGCGCTCGTGGGATTATCATGGTTAGAATTACATAATGTTTTGTTAAGAGTCGTATCGGTGTTTAAATATATTAAAGTAACTGTACTTTTTGGTTTACTAATGTAGTATACACAATTGTTAATATAATTTTTCTCTCCATAGCTTTGTTCTCTATATTGTATCAGTTTCTTCACCCTGAGCAACACATCAACCTTAACTCAGCAGCACTGGCACGACTGAGGGAACCAGCTGGACCAGAAAATACGTATTGAATATTTCGGTCTCCAGAGTAAGACTCGTCAAAAGGATAAAAGGCAACAGCGGCTGCTTACGTGGAAGGCGCCTGCTGTCATATGTTTAGTTCTGGCAACGTCCCAGTGTAGGCTTCGTGTAGCTGCCTACGCAACGTATAATTGTTATAAAGTTGTTTTCCTGGCTTGACGCTTGCTTTTGATAATTACTTATGTACTTGTTCTAAAGTTCAATGTTTCCAGAAGTTGATGTCAACTACACGTTCGAATATTTTGTATTTATAAGTGATTTATAATATTTCTTTTTTTAAAACAAATTTTCTTGAGGCTACACAATATAACAATTCAGCCAGTCGGCTATGGAACTCATAAGTTCAGCACTTTTTGAATACGAAATTACTGAAGGAAATTCCTGTTTCAATCCTTCCTTCGTAACGAAGGATATATATATATATATATATATATATATATATATATATATATATATATATATATATATATATATATATATATATATATATATATATATATATATATATATATATATATATATATATACACATATGTAACCCATCCTCCTGTTTAGATAGTACTTTTTGTAACTATGTGCACCACAGTAGAAACATTGACGTACTTAGCAATTAGATAGTAAAGCTTTATACTATTCACTTTATAGGCCAAAAAAATGAAGCTAAAATACAAGCTCAAATATTCGTAGGCCTGGTACCTTACCTTAAGGTTACTTTGAGGTGATTTCGGGACTTAGCGATCCCGCGGCCCGGTCGTCGACCAGGCCTCCTCGTTGCTGGACTAAGTCAACCAGGCTGTTAGATGCAGCTGCTCGCAGCCTGACGTATGACTCACAGCGTGGTTGATCAGGTATCCTTTGGAGGTGTTTGTCAAGTCCTCTCTTGAACACTGTTAGGGATCGGCCAGTTATGCCCCTTATGTGTAGTGGAAGCGTGTTGAACAGTCTCGGGCCTCTGATGTTGATAGTTCTCTCTCAGAGTACCTGTTGCACCTCTGCTTTTCAACGGGGGTATTCTGCACATCCTGCCATGTCTTCTGGTCTCATGTGATTTTATTTCTGTGTGCAGGTTTGGGACCAGTCCCTCTACTATTGTTCACGTGTAAATTATGTATCTCTCCAGCCTGCGCTCAAGAGAATACAGATTTAGGCCTTTTATTCGGTCTCAGTAGTTTAGATGTTTTACATAGTTCATTCTAGCAGTAAAGGATCTCTGCACGCTCTCCAAGTCAGCAATTTCTCCAGCTTTGGAAGGAGCTGTCATTGTGCAGCAGTATTCCACTCTAGAGAGCACTAGCGTCTTGAAAAGTATCATCATCGGTATAGCATCTCTAGTGTGAAAGGTTCTTGTTATCCAACCTGTCATATTTCTTGCAGTTGTGACGGCTACTTTATTGTGTTCTTTAAATGTAAGGGCTATCGATATGAGTACACCCAAATACTTTACATTGCCTTTTCGTTTTATTTTCTGATTTAACTGCGTTTTGTACGTGGTTTCCGTTTTTATATTTTCATTTTTTCCGTAATGTGTATGAGCTGGAACTTATCTTCGTTAAACACCATAGCACATGGTATAGCACACATATGTATTATATTAAGCCTCAGATTATTAGTACTAGTTAGTCCTGGAGATTATAACTAAGCTCCATCACTAATCGATCCTCGGCAACTCTCGTGGTGCAATTTGAGCACAGTTTTTTCATGAATGCTTTCTTTCACATTAGTAGGCACGAGCATGTACCAAGATTTGAAAAACTATTCCCAAATTGCACCACGTGACTTATCGGGGACTGGTTAGTCAAGAAGCTTAGTTAATGACCTCCATGCATTGGTTCTATGGATGGCCCAAAAATACCATAATACCAACACGGTTATATTCCTCAGTGCATAGTTGAAAAGTGGTGTAATCAAATAAATTATCTTAGAAACATAACTTTAATAATTACAATACATTAATACTAATAAAGTAAGAAAAATGGTTATCTTGAAGAGGAAAATAATAAGTCTGAGTATATATAAATGAATCTTTATTAGTAGTACTGTATGTATAAATATTTCCAGTACGTGTACACGCTACCCTGTGGGTTAGTTCATGTATTGGTTATATGCGTAGGAACATTAGCCTCCCTTGTGCTCGGGCCCAGGCTAGCAGGGACTGCTAGGAAGTGAGAAGGCTTTTGGGGTGCGTAGAACCTTTGGATATTGTGGGGGTGGGGCCGTTGGGTATAATGAGGGTGGGGCCGTTGGGTATAATGAGGGTGGGGCCGTTGGGTATAATGAGGGTGGGGCCGTTGGGTATACTGAGGGATGATGGTGGGGTCGTTGGGTATACTGAGGGATGATGGTGGGGTCGTTGGGTATACTGAGGGATGATGGTGGGGTCGTTGGATATACTGAAGGTTGAAGGTGGGGCCGTTACATGTTAGATAAGACTCTTAGGTAATGTGGAGGGGTAAAATAGGGCTGTTGTGATAGTGTATGGGTAGGGGCAGGACCTTTAGGGCACTATGGAGTGAGGTGAGAGTGTTATTAGCGTACTGGAAAAAAAGAGGGCTGTTAGATCAGGGTAGGGACAAGAGGGTCACATAACAGGTAGTAGTGCGAGCTAGGCTGCTGAGCAAAAAATATTTTCGATTTATTTACACTTGTTGCCTATAAAAGCTCAGGTGGCTAGTTCATTAACAAGCGACGTTGATTCTGTCTTCAAACGCCGCTTACTTAACGAAGAAGTTGCATCCTCCCACAGACAACTCTCGAGGTAATGTTCCCCGGAAAGTATTGTGATCTGTCATTTAAATAACCTGGTGATAGATCAGTGAATAACATTATATAACATCAGGCCCGGGAACTAGGGAAGAGGTGGGTTGGGAGTAAAGAGCTGACGATAGGTTTTCATCATCCTAGATAAACAGGTTATTGAGGCTCCAGCAGTACCAAGAGGCCTTCCATATGAAAAGTCGGAACCAGCCTATCTAGTAAACACAAACCAGCCTCCAAAATAAAAGTACTTATTGAAACTGCCGATCCAACGTAAAAAAAAAATATACTTCTGTATCCCCCCTCTATATAACGTTTTGTATTGCTGTATTACCCCTAAATGGCATGCAAAACTAATACAAAAGTAACTATACAACTTAATCTAATCTTACCTAGATTTTAATAACCAGTTCTTGGCCTGATATACGTTACCTGAAGCCTAATTTGGTACATATATATGCTATACTAGGCTTAGAAAAGTCAAGGTTATGTTGTTGCCTCTTTCTCGCCGTCCGCAAGAATAATAACAAAACGCTTTTATATGCAATAATTAATTTTTGTACATTGGATCAGAAGTTTCTATAAGTACTATATCATATTTGAATAACAAGTTGAAGAACTAGCAACATCACTCAACACTCTTACTGAAGACCACATATTGAATTTGTAATTTATATGCAAAGTATAAATACCTTTGCACTTTTCCTACCTATCCTCGTCTTCAGGTGCTCTGATATCCACTAATGCACAAAGAGCTTCAGATGATTCAATGAATTTAAACAAGTATTATGATAGGTATATCAACTTTCATTCAAGAATTAGGCCGTTAGTTTTTGACATGAGAATGCATATATGGTTTTATATAATCGGAAAGTATTACAATCCGGGTATTACATAACTAACTAATTTGTCTGATTATATTACATATGTACATACCTGCTCATTTTTTTTTTTTTATCTTTATTGAAGAAATACAAGTATAAATTAAATTATATAAAAGGTTTACAAGACAATTATACATTGCAATTCGTAGTGAACAAGTTTTCCAATAGTACAGAATATGATCTTTAAAAACCCTGAATGTTATACTTATTTTCCGTTAAACGATTTACAAAATTTGGAGAATAAATTTACATTAAAATACAGGGAGATTATTACATTTACATATATTTTATATAATTCTCAGTAAACAAATTTTCCATATCATCACCGAGCATGAGCCTTAAACCCAAATGTTATACTTGATCCTGCCTCGCAAGAACTTCAATATTTTGTCTACTGAGTAACCTTCCTGCCTTCCTATCCAAACACAAAAAATGTAATCAGAAAGTAACATAATTATTGTATTCTTAATTTTCTTGCATTTTATGTCAATATGAAACATTAAAAACCTCATTAACTCCACTCTAATACTTGGTCCACATAAAACTTTAAGAGTGTCTCGAATCCAGTTTACAAGAACAACTTTCTGCTTACAGAAATAAAATATATGCATATTATTTTCAATTTCAGTACATTGGTCACACCTATTGTTGTCTTTAATGCCCAACATCAACAACCTATCATTAGTAGGGAGGGTCTCATGAATATAGCGATACAATAGCTCACGTTGTTTTGGGGCAATAAATTTAACATGAAGGTTCGCCCATATTACTTGCCAGCTGAAGAGTGGATATGCCTCCTCTACTCTAGGAACTATATTTGGTAGTATAACATCATACACTTGTTTACTGTTCATCATTAAAAAACCTTCAATATTACAAATCCGCCTGAGAACATCAATTGCACAAGAATAAAAGTGAGGTGAAATAAAGGCAAGGTCAGTATACTCTGGCATATGTATCAAGTAGCTGACACGTAATTTACAAAGTAATGTCCTAGCGCATTTACACTATTCCTCTGCATTATCTCCTTTCTAAAGGTAACACATAAGATTGCCAATGACTATGTACACATTCAGTATTCCTATTCCCGTTTTTCTACCTTACAAGAGTAGTCCGTTTAATTGGTTGGTATCTACCATACCATACATATCTAAAAATAGTTTGTCAATCTCCATTGCACTTTTCTTGTCTATGGGAAAGCTGTGAGACAAATACCACACTTTAGACAAATTTTGCAATTGATTATTACAGCCTTCTGAAACAGGGTTATTTCCTATTTGACAACATGTTCNCATCCTTTCCCATTTTATTGGAATAAAGCAGAGTCATAGCATCAGGCTTACTCTCAACAACTAAATCGGCCACACAGGAATCTGGAACAACCACATCCACTTCTCCACTGAAGGGGTACTGGTTACTGGAACAAATGCTTGAGTAACAACAGTAAACTGACAACTGGATTTATAATAGTACTGACATCAGCACAGGTAGGAGGACAACACCATCTACTACAACAGGTTCGTTCATAGAACTAACTTCAGCACAGGCAGAATAAACAACATGATCTGCAACTGGCTGTTTATACAACCTGGATTAATCTCACCCACACATGATTTATGGCCATCATTACCCAATATAACATCCACACCTGGGATGGGCAACTGTGTACAAACACCCACAGTGCATAAACTAGGAGCAATGGTGGATCTTAAAGTAACATCTATCAGAGGTACAGTTTGACATCCTGCAACACTCTGAAGAACAACATCATTTCCAGTATCTCTCTTTTCAACTTAGAAAGTATACTAGCAGAATTAAGGTTTGGGAAGCACCAGTATCACGAAGAATATTCACCAGCTTCCACTTCCCATCAACACACAAAACTTCACCTGAAGACATATATGGTGAATACTGTTTCACCCAATTGGGGTTTACAGTTACATGTTATTAGTAAATTTATTTTGCACACCTCTACAATAAATGAGACCAGTTGGTCGTACTCAGGGTGCAAGATAAAACAGGAATTAATTCCATGGCCTTTTTTTCTTACAATGGGAACAGGACCTTACAGTGGACACACCTGTAGAACCAACTGTAGGTTGAATTAACCTTATTATTATTTGACATTCCTGACAATGAAGTAGCAGGATTAGGTTGTGTAAGAAAAGAGCTCATGGGGAGTAACTGGAGCACTAGGACTGCAGGGATTCTGATAAGGAGTTCTGTGAGCATTATGATTACTTTACGATTACTTAGGTGAAGTGGCCGTAAATTGGCCTTAGTCAACAACTCATGCTCATCAGCGAGCTTTGACAGCTCATAATGTCTGTTACATTCTTTTGTTCTGCCATATAAGTAGATAATTTGTCTGGGAGACAAGACAATACTTCTTCCATGATAAGAAGATTCTTTAAAGCATCAAAATCGTTACTGAAAGTGACTTTACCATCTGTGCAATAGTTCGTCTTTTGACGAGTAAAATCAGCTATTGTCTGATCACTTAACCTCCTTAAGTTCTAAATTTTTGCCTGTGTGCCTCTGGATTTAATTGATAAGCATTTAAGATGCTTTTCTTTACAAATTCATAATCAAAACTATGAGCGTCAGGTAGGGATGTAAAAACCTCCTGACTACGCCCTTAAATGAGACTGCATAATTGCTACCATTGATCCCTTGGCCAGTTCATACTGATGGCAATCTTATTAAAATGTGCAAAGAAAACCTCAGGATCCTCCTCATTAACTTGGGTAATTCTATATATTTACTCATCCTTATGGGATTATTATCATTATTAATTGAAACATTACTAGAATTTCCATGCCCAGCTGCCATACGCTGTGTTTCAAGCCTATAGTTAGTGTCAGCCATTTGTTGTTGAATCTCTAATTGCTTAGTGTGTTCTTCGGCTTGTTGCTTCCGGGTTGCTTCCAGTTGCAACTCAATTAAAACTCTCTGGTTTTGTGCCTCAAGTTCTAAACGTTTAGTCTCAAGCTCTAATTGACGAGCTTCTAACTCAAGACGCTTTAACGCCATCTGATCACTCGACTCCTCTCGTAACACTTCCAGAATTTCTTCCTCTAAATCTCCGTTTTCAACAAAATGCGTCACAATGACTTTCAGAATTTGTGCTTTAACCATTCTGTTGTTGGCGGTCAAATCCAATCGATTTGCCATGTCTACTAACTCAGACTTTTTTAGGTTTTTAAGTCCCTCAAAGTTTGGTCGAGCCAACAACAACGACACTTGATCCTCCATCGTGACTAACACTTGGCACTTGATTCACAACAATAATAATAAACACACTGGCACTGCACTTCACTTCACTATAAAATTTTCACCACACTGAAAATTCGCTTGGCCTCACTGCACAACAAAATTTATAGGATGACTTACCTCAAAATCGTGAAACGTTGTTACTTGACACACAGGAAGGCTTGCATGGCACATGGAATAGTTAATAGCAGAAAACACACAAGACACTGGTACCTAGGAAGGCAAGGTTAGATTAGCACAGTTAAGTTTAATGGGAAAATATTTCCCGGCACAGGCCCCATAACTATGTAACCAGATCGTTCATCACGGCTCATAACCCTGTACAGCATTAAAGAACTGTTTGCCTAGGCCATAGAATTGCTGTAATATATAGTGGGTCACCAGTGTGATCACATGATTGGCACAAGCAATAATAAAGTATTTCTCCCTTAGGACTGAAGAAATATACATATAAATTTATAATATATTTTCAAGATAAATCTAAATAATATGTACTTACAGATGATCACAATATTTCACTTATTACAATAAACAATAAGACTGTCTCTCCCAGAACAAAATACTACTAACAGCTAGACAACAAAAGATACAGACTTAGCCTCCATGTTACGTCCCCGAGTAGCAGCCAGCAACTGCCTGCCCTTGGCTACCCAACCCATAAGTCCTCTTCCTCCTCCGCTCAAAGGATGAGGGTTAGAAAACAATAACTTTTTAATAAATGAGACTAAATCAACCACCACTGGTTCTCAAATTACATGTAGAATAAACATTAACATAATAGGTATTTCCCAAAATTAATAAGTACAATGCTAACTGCGTAATTACTGTATACACGTAATTTATGAATATAAATATTGTGACCCCTGGAACACTAAACTGAACAGGTCCAGCAAACTCTCGTTCCCGAATCGAACAGGTCAAATACATGTGAGGAGACGCCACCGCTCCTATACCCCTTGACATTGCCAACACACACGATGAATATAATACATATACACATATACAGTTAATATCACGAAAGTTTATATAAATTTATTACGTAGCCAGCTATGGGTACGTAACAGCACCCTCCTTCCTGCTTGTGGCACCCTCCTTCCTGCTTGCGGCGCCCTTCTTCCTGCTTGTGGCACCCTCCTTCCTGCTTGCGGCGCCCTTCTTCCTGCTTGTGGCACCCTCCTTCCTGCTTGTGGCACCCTCCTTCCTGCTTGCAGCGCCCTTCTTCCTGCTTGTGGCACCCTCCTTCCTGCTTGTGGCGCCCTCCTTCCTGCTTGTGGCACCCTCCTTGTTTGTGGCACCCTCCCTCCCGCTTGTGGCACCCTCCTCCCCGCTTGTGGCACCCTCCTTCCTGCCTGTGGCACCCTCCTTCCTGCCTGTGGCTCCCTCCTTCCTGCCTGTGGCACCCTCCTTCCTGCCTGTGGCGCCCACCTTCCCGCTTGTGGCACCCTCCCCGCCTGTGGCACCCTCCTTCCTGCTTGTGGCACCCTCCTTCCCGCTTGTGGCACCCTCCCCGCTTGTGGCACCCTCCTTCCTGCCTGTGGCACCCTCCTTCCTGCCTGTGGCTCCCTCCTTCCTGCCTGTGGCACTCTCCTTCCTGCCTGTGGCACTCTCCTTCCTGCCTGTGGCACCCACTGTATATTTATTTGTGTATTTATGTTTGCAGGTTAGATTAGCATTTTATAATCACTACAATCAACTATAAATTGTTCAATAAATCACTGAGCTATATGTTGAACAGATCTCTCACTGTCCATGGAGGACAGAAGAAAATGTATATATGCTAGTTAGCATTGTAAATGTGTGGCCACGTCTGTGGTAGAAAACACTACTCCAGATGAGCAGTAAGACTGAAGGACACTAGACTCACAGACGGACACAAGGAGGTACGGAGGAGCGTCCCTGCAGACAGGTTGCTGGCGGTGGTGAGCGCCAGGGGTATACTAAAGGGTGAGCAACTTGACACAAATTCAATCCACAATTTTCATCGAAGATACGACGGAGCCGTAGGAAATTGAGAGCTCAGGGAGCAACTATTTCCAAACCGTGTGGGTGTGCGGGTGGGCGGCACGTGTGGGTGTGCAGGTGGGCGGCCCGTGTGGGTGTGCGGGTGGGCGGCCCGTGTGGGTGTGCAGGTGGGCGGCCCGTGTGGGTGTGCAGGTGGGCGGCCCGTGTGGGTGTGCAGGTGGGCGGCCCGTGTGGGTGTGCAGGCGGGCGGCCCGTGTGGGTGTGCAGGTGGGCTGCCCGTGTGGGTGTGCAGGTGGGCGGCCCGTGTGGGTGTGCAGGTGGGCGGCCCGTGTGGGTGTGCAGGTGGGCGGCCCGTGTGGGTGTGCAGGTGGGCGGCCCGTGTGGGTGTGCAGGTGGGCGGCCCGTGTAAGTGTGCAGGTGGGCGGCCCGTGTGGGTGTGCAGGTGGGCGGCCCCGTGTGGGTATGCAGGTGGGAAATATATCACCCGCCTTATAACAGGTGTTGACGCCAGGGGGTGAGGAAGTGGCGGCCAAGACGGTGATGGTGGTGGTGGTGCCTGTAACTGGTTGGTGGTGCCAGTGACTAGTTGGTGATGCCAGTGACTGGTTGGTGGTGCCAGTGACTGGTTGGTGGTGCCAGTGACTGGTTAGTGTGGCCAGTGACTGGTTGGTGGTGCCAGTGACTGGTTGGTGGTGCCAGTGACTGGTTGGTGATGCTAGTAACTGGTGGTGCTATCATTTAACACCCATCATTTTACACCATATATATGCACTCAGGTTAATGGGTTATACTGAGTAAGCCTTTGTGTAAGTGACCAACCCAGCCTCCTGTTCAGATAGTACTTACAATAACGATGAACACCATCGTACATATAATGCTGTAAAATGCACTAGAGAGTAGAAACCGGTACTATTGAATTTGAACAAACCCCCAAAAAATGTGTACTGATGTTGCAAAGAAAACTTAACCTAACCTTCCTTGGCCTAATACACGTTGAAGCCTAATAAAGTAAATATTGTATGTGCTATACTAGGCCTGGGAATATTTAATTTAGATTTTTAGTTTTATTTGATTTGGGACTTTATAAAAGTGAATGTTACCAAATTCTACTTACCACCTCTTCGCCATTGTTTTCTAAAGTAGATAAGAGGCGCTTCTGTTTATGTCTTACGATATTTGTGTACGCCTAGGGGTCAGGTGTACACAAATTGTATTGTGATTTATAAGGTTTTAACAATGAAAACAAATTGTGCACTCAGATGGGAGCGGCCCCACACACGCAGCCTACAGCGACAATTAAAATGCACTCTAGAACCTTGTTTAGAAATTCTAACTAGCTATAACATGATCCAGGATGTTAACTGACACAACTATGAGCGGAACGGAGCAACGACCTACTGTTTAATATTGGTTGTTCCATGTGGCTTCCCACTTCTCGGTGCTGGCCTGCGACCCGTGGCGCCACGCGCCGCCATGACACCCCCTCCTTCCCCAGACATGGACCACGCGCCTAAATTATTTAACATCAACATTGTCACATATGCTCTTCAACTCATTATTTCTTTATACAAATATCTGTTTTAATGTTTTTCTTAATTTATCTACAAGATTGAATGTCAAGTGTAGTTTATAATTGCCTGCAGGCTGGTACTAGCCGAAATATTTAACTCTGCACACTCTTACCTCCCTTAATCTCATCCCGCCTAGAGTAAAGTAGGGGCCCCTAGTCCCCTCCTGGGGGCAATTACCTAAGATGTTCGGGGTCATATCAAGCCACAGAACTGGCTGGGCCTCGCCAGAAATGATCACAAGAAGGGCTAAATACCGGCATAACTTGATGATGAAAATCTAATGTTTGTTTATGGTTGATGATTTATTTTGGTAAATGTTTTCAAAGAATGTCGTACTTACTGAGTTAATTAACAATTGTATTGTGGTTGATATTTACCATTGTTCATCCTGGTCGTACACGGTGTGCCGTGTACTTAGTGCTAGAACTAAGTGCTAGAACTTAGTGCTAGAATGTAGTGCTAGAACAGAACATAGATCTACGCATTTTAGTCTGGTATATCAAAAACGATACCTAGGGAAGATTAGGTTAGGTTAGGCTAGGTTTGGTTAGCCTAGGCTACGTTAGGCTAGGTTAGGTGTTTTAGCTCTGTTGGCAGTTATTTTTATTAACAAGAGTGAAGCATTTGGGGCAGCCAATCCTCAGGCACTGTTCGAGAAATGTTTCAAGATCATTAGTGTGAATTATGTGTAAAGCGTGTTTTATTAATTAGCAGGGGGTTTTGGCGGCTGGATTAACAAGCATTTTAGTCTCCGTGGTGTAGTGGTAAGACACTCTCCTGGCGTTCCGCGAGCGCTTTGTCATGGGTTCGTATCCTGGCCGGGGAGGATTTACTGGGCGCAAATCCTTAACTGTAGCCTCTGTTTAACACAACAATAAAATGTGTACTTGGTTGTAACAACGATTCTTCGCGGCGGGGATCGTATTCCAGGGACCTGCCCGAAACACTTTGCGTACTAGTGGCTGTACAAGAATGTAACAACTCTTGTATATCTCAAAAATTTGCAGAAAACAGCACTTCCATTCACCCAGTTAACATTAAGGTTGTGTTGGTGCCTTGGCAACACTTGCCCTGACTGAGAGCAGCGGACAGGTTGTAAGCAGCTTTGGACTTCTTGAGTCTCTCATGAGCTGAAGGCGCCAGGTGGAGTTGTGCAGGTCCTCCGTGTTTGTGTGAGGAGGGGGGAGGGTTCAGTCCTTCATGACGCCCCACAGCTACACAAGACCCAGAGTGAGAGGGCTACAGGAAAAATGGAGGACGGAATGAAGCAGGAATAAACGGAGACAAACAGGGAAGGATGGAGTGATGCAAGAAAGGACGGGGATAGGCGGGAACGGGGAAGGAGGCAGGAAAGGTAGAGGCAATTAAATTGGCAGGAAGGGGCTGAGGGTGTGAGACAGGGAGGGACAGAGTGAGGCAGGGAGGGTCACGGGGAGGGAGGGAGAGAACCAGGGAGAGAGTGAAGCCTGGCGTTGCAGTAATGGCAGCTGGGACGGTGTGAGTCTGGTCCTTAATAACAACCCAGAAGGTGACGGAGACGGGCGGTGGTTGTTGTAGGCGGGGGCGAGTGGTGACGGGCGTGGCGCGGGTAGTGACGGGTGGCGCGGGTAGTGACGGGTGGTGACTATATGAGAGTGTGCTGGAGAGAGAGCTTCAGTCCTGCCAGGTGTCAAGGGTTCCAATGACTCGCAGAGTTTCTTGTCATATTTGGTTTAATAATTATGGATGGAGTTAGTCTCCATTATTCCTCCCAGATTGTTCCACTTGCTTACTGTACTTACACTTGCTCTCAGCCGTATGGCGCACCATCCTGTCTCTCTCAGTCCCCTCGAAACCCGGGAGTATTTGGAATGTCTCGCTCATGTCTCTTCTATTTCTCCTTCTTCCCAGTATCATTAGCGTTAGTTCCCTTAGTGTATCCTTGCAGCTCAGTACTCTCAGCTCTGTCTTTACTGAGCTTAAATTTTGTGTTTTTGTTGCGAGGCTCCACGCTGGCGCTGTTTGCTCTAACAATGGTCTGACGTATGTTACGACAATGATGCAACACACGAGTTACAACACCCGTGATGCAACACAAGAGACAGGATAGAGGCCAGAGAGTGTGAGATCTGGACAGGAAAGACAGGGCACAGACAGGATTGTTGCAGGAAGAGAAGGGTTAGGGGGAAAAAAGGCTGAAATGGGATGGGGGGGGGAATTGAGGAAAGAGAATGGGGTCGGGGGGAGGGGAGTGTTTGGGGCAGGAAGAAGCAAACAATTATTCCTCTTCTCTGGGAATAGTATGGAGTAAGATCCGAGCCCCTATCCCACCACGCCACAACAAAGTACTCATTCATTTTCAGCGGGAAGTGGTGGGGGGGGAGGGCCATGGGTGGGGCCGGGCATGGGGGCCAATTAGACCAGCTTCACGAATGCAGTATTAAGTAATTATGCAGTTAAGGTGATAGGCTGTGTGTTCTGCGGTCGGCTGAAGCCACAGTTAGCGTGCGCTGGAGGTAGGGAGGGTGGGGAGGGAGAGAGAGGGGAGGAGGGAGAGGGGGAGGAGCGGCGAGGGTGACGAAAGAGAGGGGCGGGGGAGATGAGGGAGAGGGGATGGCCGGGTGATGAGAGGGAGGAGGGGGCGGAGATAACGTGAATAATAGACATTCTTTTTGTTACAGAAACACAAGCACGACCCTCTTCAGAAACACCTGCAAATCCCCCCCCCTCCTCCCAACAATACAAAAACACCTACACAACACTAAGCTACATGAAGGGTCACGTAGTTTGTGCCTAGTTATATATATATATATATATATATATATATATATTAATAATATATATATATATATATAATATATATATATATATATTTTTTTTTTTTGGGGGGAGGGAGTAAAGAGGAAGGAGAGGCATAGGTGAAGGGAAGTATAGAAGTGGGAAATACAGTGAGAGGCAGGAAAGCAGGCGGGCTGTCCGCCTTGCTGACACGATGTGTGGGTGTTGGCAACTAAGCTAAGCTTGCTTTCTCTTGCATACATATACATATACAGGTATATACCTATATACATTCACATATATGCCTACATATATACATACATATATATACATATACACATAAACACACGTACATACGTATATATACCCATAGACATATGCATATACATAACTATACACATACACATACATACACACATACATACTCAATTTTTCAATTATGGGGAAGGATATCTGGTTAGTATATCATCTGGGAATTATGTACTGTGGGGCTGGGTTAACATCTAGTGAATCGAGGCTCTTGGGCCACCAGCCTAGTTATATCATACACAATAATCCCATCTCACGGGATAGTCACACAGGGCCATGTTTTTTGTAGCCCGGAGGAGGACTGGAACATATGACTAGTGACCAGCAGCCTGAGACCTCTCCCTTCCTCTACCTCCTGGTAAGCCTTACTCGACTAGTTCTCCCTGGAACACAATCCGCCAGTTGCTTAACAACCAGGTAGCCATTTGCTGTTGGGTGAACACAGGTGAACAGCTGTAAGTGTTGGCACCCACACAATCTTCACCGGCCAAGATTCGAATCCAGACCAAAGCGTTCGCGAGCCACGGAGTGAGCGTGTTACCACTGCGCCACCACAGTCTGTCGAGTAGTCTGTAGTGGCAAACATTTTTGGGTGCATTGTGAGGGGCAGCCTCAAGGACACGGGAGTGGCTACAATAATTACAAAGGTCCATGCACCTCATACCAGCAGGTGTGAAAGGTCTGATGACTGGACATTCAGTAATATAGTGTGTTAACTCATGACCCAGTTCCTGCTCGCAGAGTTTACGTGATACAGTACTAGAGTAAACTCAATGTATATGCACCAGCAGGTACACCTCTGTGTATATATCCCATCCCAGCAAATACACAACGCAAGCTCAACGTTAGTTTACTATTTCTACGTTGTTTCGTTAAAACCGTTTTGTTTACATTGTGAGACTGCTGGAATTGTCTGATCCATATAACTGTTGATCAAAAATTCTTGTACTAGCACGCTGGCAACTTGCTGCTGCTAGTGAATGTTGTGAGAGCCTGGCACTAGCGGGTGTAGCCGAGGCGGGGTCCGCTGAGGTCCCAATGACCCTCCCTGTTACTGCGGCCCCAGCAACCTCGCCTCTGCCAAGCACACACTTAACAAGATGACAGGCACACATCATTACTGTTGCATTCTGGGGGTCGCCCGTCTGCTGGGTCATCGTAGACCCTCCCGAAGACTCCCACACCGTGTCAGCAGCCAGTCCTCCTGTTTTGGCAGTACTTATAGTAACGATGAGGACCATTGTATATATATATACCGACGTACAACGAAATTAAAAAGTAGAAATCGGCACTATTGAGTTAGACAAACCGGAAAACTATTTTCTACTTACGTTACAAAGACAAGCTAAACTAACCTTGCTTAACCTTCCTAGGCCTAATATACAATATCTAAGGCCTAATATAGTACATATGTGTGCTATACTAGGCCTAGGAATTTTTAAGTTTGTTTTTTAGCTAAATTTTTTTCGACTCTATAAAGTGAATAATACAAAGATCTACTATTTAATTGCTTAGAACGGCAAGCGTTGTACTATGGTGCACATAGTTACAAAAACTACTATCTAAACAGGAGGATGGGTTGGTGTGAGCCATGTCTCGGCCATGAGAGAGTGACTACTGTCACCTCGTGACCCGAACAAGGCTGTTCAACAAGATAATAAACTTTAAACAATAACTAACTATAAGTACAGATCACTCCACAGAAAAAATCTATATTAAGATGTTCTTGTTGAGTAAACAATTTGTTTAAAATTTTAGTGAAATTGTGCCTTTAGTTCAATTTAAATATATATACTGCGTTTTAGCACAAGACATGTATATATATATATATATATATATATATATATATATATATATATATATATATATATATATATATATATATATATATATATATATATATATATATATGTTGTACCTAGTTACCAGGGAGTATGGGGTAACCTACCCAGTATGGGGTATGTTGTACCCCAGCGTGCAGGTACAAATATGTTGTACCTGTAGACTTGTTTTACACAAGTCTACAGTAGCAGACCAAGTTAACTGTGAGACGCATAACACTAGAAGCTATTGACAGTCATCTTCAAAAATCTCAACCCAACTGAATCCTATGCCTTTACTGATGGTTCTGTCACTAGGCACTGGTAGAACAGGTTGTGCATGTGCAATATATAAAGGGAATGAAATAATCATGTCTAGTACATAGAGATTGAACAACTGGGCAAGCACGACACAGACTGAGCTATTGGGTATTTATCTAGCCACTGAGTACCTTAAGCTCAATGGTGGTGGAGTGATATTTTGTGACTAAAAGTGCTCTGCAGTCTTGAATTATTACCCATCACACTTAATGTCTGAAGTAGTTCCTAATATTGAATGAAATGTAATTTTTGCCAATGACAATAACGTTTGTATACAATTTGTGTGGATCCCATCCCTTGTTATAATTGGAAAACATGACTATTGGCCAATGAGGCTTACAGGAAAGAAAACATTCATCATGACTTTGGACTATGATTATGATCTAATGCAATTATTAGAATGATAGAAATTAAAGAAATTACTTCAGATTTAGAAGAACTAAGAAATGCCCATAGACCTGAAAGCTGTAGTATTAAAAGCTATGCCAACTTTTGTAATAAAAGGTATTTGTATGGTCGGCACAGTAACAGGACCAGGCAATGTGATGTAGTCATTGTGGTAATTCGCCTTGGCTATAGACACATCTGGCAGGTTAGTGAGGCTGAGCCACTACCAGAATATTCAGATTGTAAACTCTGTGACACACCTTTAATGCATTTACTAGAACACTATATTGTTGAATATGAAACCGAAAAAGATTTTAGACCTCCTGGCCTATTGTACAACCAACTATGTAACTATTTTCATTGACTCAGGTGTTCTGGACGACATCCTAACAATTTATCCTAAATTTGCTTGTCCATTTTAAAGAATGAAGAACAATTTTATTTATATTATTTTTATGTTGCATCTCTTATGAACCCATCCCTGCCCTTGTGGGGCAGTGCACAATAGAAAGTTGCATTTACATATTCGTATATTGAAACATGTAAGCTAATGTAGTTGACTGTAACCATGATATATGTACTTCAGCTTACAGTTTATACTTATTGTCTTGTGTATGGTCCTCTGTCCTGTGTGTCAGTGAATACCAGCATTATCCTTGCTCTTATAAGATCTAATAGAATTACTCAGATTAGGCAAATTTTAATTAATTTTTGTCAATAAAGATGTCAATAATAATAATGATCAGCTGCTGTGTATGGCTCTCTAACTTAGTCTACTGTTGTCTTCTCTAACTTCAGACTCCATAACTTGGTTTACTGCTGACGTCACTAACTTCACACTCCCTAATCCATAGGCAAGGCTAGGACTATCTTTCTCCGTAGTCATGGCGAGGATTATATCTCTCGTGTGCACTAGGAGGCCTGGCCAGGTGGCGGGACGTTAAGCCCCGAAATCATCGCAAGGTAACCTGCACATTGTTGTTGTTTTAGATTTAGCTACTGGGAACTAAAATGTCCATGTAGTAAATAGGTACCTGGGAGTTAGGCAGCTGCTTCCTGGGGGTGTGTAACAAAAAGGAGGCCTGGTCGAGGACCTGGCCGCGGGGACGCTAAGCCCCGAAATCATCTCAAGATAGCACGGACTATGGTTCTCGTGTGCAGTTACATAATATTTGTGAGTACTACAGGCACCAGGAGCCGGCGCGGAGGCCAACCCCTGGCGTGTCTTAGTCTCACTAACTCACCCTAACCTTATCAATAATATGGGGAATAACAAAATTGTTCCTATGGAACAGTCATCGAGGGAGAGCTCCCAGGCAGAAACCACACAACACAGGGATACATACGGACACACCTTCAAGTTTACACACATGCGCTCACGCGTGTGTTTGTTTACCAGAGTGTCCAGGTGAGTGGACCAGGCGGCTCCGAGCACACACACACACTGCTACACCACAGCAGCCTAGTCCAACTTTGGTTTATTAAGTTTAGGAGCTATTTTCTCCGCATTCTCCCTTTTAAATAGTTGAATAATTAACAGTCTAAGTTTGATGAATGTAACGCAGGAAGTCTGTTATTTAAGTGCCTTTCTAAGGAGATTTTTATCTAGCCACTCGCAAATAATAGTCCGTCCGGCATGCGTTGAGGGCGTTGTTCCCCGCCCAGTACTGCCCTTCCTCATGCAGTCTCCTGGCTGGGTCACAGCGTGTTCCAACTATGCATAGCGGCAGTCTCTTTTGTTTCACGCTATGCTTCATAAACGTTTGGGCGTGAACACACCTAATTGTGCTTGTAGGGATTGAGCTTCAGCGCTTTGGTCCCGCCTCCCAACCGTCAATCAACTGGTGTACAGACTATCGTATATACATTTCAAACTGTGTATTGAGTCCGCCTCCACCACACCACCACTACCTAGTACATTCCATTTGTTAACTACTCTGACACTGAAAAAGTTTTCCAAATATCTCTGTGGCTCATTTAGGTACTCAGTTTACACCTGTGTCCCCTTGTGCGAGTACCCCCTGTGTTAAATAATTAGGCCTGTCTACTCAATGAATTCCAATAAAAATCTTGTATGTAGTGATCATGTCTCCCCTAACTCTTGTCTTCCAGCGACGTGAAGTTTAGTTCTCGTAGTCTTTCCTCGTAGCTCATACCCCTCAGCTCGGGTATCATCGTGTGTGTGTGTAACTGCACACTACTAAACAACACTACCACCATCGAGGTCCGAGGCCAATTACTCAATGAGTCCTCCTCAGAAACGGACCATTACAGTGTCTACCTTCACTTACACTGCACACAAAAATTATAAGTGCCTCACTTTACTTTCTTGTCAGTTCAAGTGTCAAATGCAGGAGTTAAAATCCAGTCTCATCGCGGCCTTAAATTAGGACTAATCCCCTGGCAGCAAAAACCCTTAGACCAGGATCACTGTAATTTTGAAGATATGTACGGCACTAACAGCCACATTAATCATAATTGTCTTGACGCTGCGGTGCTAAAGATGTCGAGGGAGGGGGAGGAAGGGGCGGGGAGAGAGAGAAGGGAGAGGGAGACAGCAGCCACCAAGAGTGAGGGAGACAGCAGCCACCAAGAGTGAGGGAGACAGCAGCCGCCAAGAGTGAGGGAGACAGCAGCCACCAAGAGTGAGGGAGACAGCAGCCGCCAAGAGTGAGGGAGACAGCAGCCACCAAGAGTGAGGGAGACAGCAGCCATCAAGAGTGAGGGAGACAGCAGCCACCAAGAGTGAGGGAGACAGCAGCCGCCAAGAGTGAGGGAGACAGCAGCCACCAAGAGTGAGGGAGACAGCAGCCGCCAAGAGTGAGGGAGACAGCAGCCACCAAGAGTGAGGGAGACAGCAGCCACCAAGAGTGAGGGAGACAGCAGCCACCAAGAGTGAGGGAGACAGCAGCCATCAAGAGTGAGGGAGACAGCAGCCACCAAGAGTGAGGGAGACAGCAGCCGCCAAGAGTGAGGGAGACAGCAGCCACCAAGAGTGAGGGAGACAGCAGCCACCAAGAGTGAGGGAGACAGCAGCCGCCAAGAGTGAGGGAGACAGCAGCCACCAAGAGTGAGGGAGACAGCAGCCACCAAGAGTGAGGGAGACAGCAGCCACCAAGAGTGAGGGAGACAGCAGCCACCAAGAGTGAGGGAGACAGCAGCCATCAAGAGTGAGGGAGACAGCAGCCATCAAGAGTGAGGGAGACAGCAGCCATCAAGAGTGAGGGAGACAGCAGCCACCAAGAGTGAGGGAGACAGCAGCCATCAAGAGTGAGGGAGACAGCAGCCATCAAGAGTGAGGGAGACAGCAGCCATCAAGAGTGAGGGAGACAGCAGCCACCAAGAGTGAGGGAGACAGCAGCCACCAAGAGTGAGGAAGACAGCAGCCACCAAGAGTGAGGGAGACAGCAGCCACCAAGAGTGAGGGAGACAGCAGCCACCAAGAGTGAGGGAGACAGCAGCCACCAAGAGTGAGGGAGACAGCAGCCGTCAGTAACAATATGAAGGTGTAGGCACCACCCATATAAACCACCACTCAAGATGAACTCTATGAAGCAAGCCCTGTGAAGCCTCTACGAAGCCATACATAAGGGGAAGCCTCCACCAAGCAACATATGGAGGGGAAGCCTCTGTGAAGGGGAATGCAAGGAAGCAAACAATTGGCGTCCTCATTAAGATAATTTGAAAGATAAACAGTCGTTATCCCCTCAACGGTAACTATTTTTGAAACTCCATTTTTGTTTCCTCACAGCTAGTCAAATCCCTTGAAAATTGACTCACTGAATATATAATCATTAAATATATCTAGTCCTAAGTGCATATATTCTTGCACTAACTAGTGGAAAACACGCCTCACAAAAGAGATCTGGGCCAGCTGCGAAATGAACCTTAGAGACGGAGGTACTAAGATTCAGAGTTGCTTGGCCGGCGTGGCCGAGTGAGGCCATCTAGCGGAAGAGCCGACAATCTCCCTGGTCTCATCGTCTGCGCCAACTAACCCAGATGACATAAAGCTGCCCCCGCCTTCGCAAATAAGCTTAATAGTCCAACAACAAGGTTCATGAGACATAACGACCGCGCATGACTCACGCTCTGATGTAAGGGGAGGGGAATAGAGAGAAGAAAAGAGAGAGAGCAACAGAATGGGAGAGAAGCCACACGGTAGAGGAGATTAGAGAGAGAGAGAGAGAGAGAGAGAGAGAGAGAGAGAGAGAGAGAGAGAGAGAGAGAGAGAGAGAGAGAGAGAGAGAGAGAGAGAAACACCTGACATGAAGAAATATATAGAAAAATGGTTTTCAGACAAAAGGGCAGAAGTGTGTGACATCCGGCCTCGATAAATGATACAGTTGAAATACTAGAGTGAAAGTTTACTGACGTTCAGAAGATGTGCACTCCACACGCAGGAGGACAGGTGTTAGTGGACCACTCCTGCAGGAGGACGGGTGTTAGTGGACCACTCCTGCAGGAGGACAGGTGTTAGTGGACCACTCCTGCAGGAGGACGGGTGTTAGTGGACCACTCCTGCAGGAGGACAGGTGTTAGTGGACCACTCCTGCAGGAGGACGGGTGTTAGTGGACCACTCCTGCAGGAGGACAGGTGTTAGTGGACCACTCCTGCAGAGGACAGGTGTTAGTGGACCACTCCTGCAGGAGGACAGGTGTTAGTGGACCACTCCTGCAGGAGGACGGGTGTTAGTGGACCACTCCTGCAGGAGGACAGGTGTTAGTGGACCACTCCTGCAGGAGGACAGGTGTTAGTGGACCACTCCTGCAGGAGGACAGGTGTTAGTGGACCACTCCTGCAGGAGGACAGGTGTTAGTGGACCACTCCTGCAGGAGGACAGGTGTTAGTGGACCACTCCTGCAGGAGGACAGGTGTTTGTGGACCACTCCTGCAGGAGGACGGGTGTTAGAGGCGCTGCTCTGGAGGAGGTCATCTGGGGGCCCCCCTGAACGCCCAGAGGATCACCCGTCAGCACTAAGTAGAACAGGTTCAGTTTATCGAGACTGCTGACCTGAATATACCGAACGTTCAAAAGCATGGTTCTAATAATATTATGTTCACTACACACTAGTGAGAACTTGAGACAAACATGACTGTACAGTTGAGCTCTACCGTCTTGAGAGCTCGACTAAATAAGGTCACTACTACTAACATCTTGACTTGGTTCCTGATCTGAGTGTTCAATAAAATTACAAAAATATAATTTAAGAGTGGTAGTAATTTAAAACAACTTAACAATTTGGTCACAAGTTTGACAAGTTTCGCAACCTGCGTGACCTACAACCTCTAACTTAGTCTACCAGACCGCACTGACCGAATGATTCCTAACCTTCAACGTGTGCATTCTTGCCGCGTCGACTACCCAGTATCAACTTAATAAATTACCCATCATTAAATTTGAAGTGGTAATGATATTTATTAATAAGTTGTGGTGCCAAACATCTATTGTAGAGAAGATGTTTAATGTTGTCGGTAGCGTGTGGCCTGAATACTAGTGTGGGGGGGGGATTTTGAGGGGGGGGTATGTGGGACTGGGGGGAGGGGAGAGTGTGTGTGGGGGGGGGGCCAGAACACCAGCGTGTTGCAGCCTCAATAAAGATGCGGGTGTAAGTGCGGCCTCAAATCCACTCACCACACGCCCACACTCCTTACACCACCAACACCTGCGTCACACTTGCAACACCGGTACTAACACCATCACCCCTTACATCACTAGCAGCAACATCAAACAACAAACATCCCAGGCATGAGGGAGGGAAGTGGGTCTCCCAGGCGTGAGGGAGGGAAGTGGGTCTCCCAGGCGTGAGGGAGGGAAGTGGGTCTCCCAGCGTGAGGGAGGGAAGTGGGTCTCCCAGGCGTGAGGGAGGGAAGTGGGTCTCCCAGGCGTGAGGGAGGGAAGTGGGTCTCCCAGGCGTGAGGGAGGGAAGTGGGTCTCCCAGGCGTGAGGGAGGAAGTGGGTCTCCCAGGCGTGAGGGAGGGAAGTGGGTCTCCAAGCGTGATGGAGGAAAGTGGGTCTCCCAGGCGTGAGGGAGGGAAGTGGGTCTCCCAGGCTTGAGGAGGGAAGTGGGTCTCCCAGGCGTGAGGGAGGGAAGTGGGTCTCCCAGGCGTGAGGGAGGGAAGTGGGTCTCAAGCGTGAGGGAGGAAGTGGGTCTCCAGGCGTGAGGGAGGGAAGTGGGTCTCCCAGGCGTGAGGGAGGGAAGTGGGTCTCCCAGGCGTGAGGGAGGAAGTGAGTCTCCCAGGGTGAGGGAGGAAAGTGGGTCTCCCAGGCGTGAGGGAGGGAAGTGGGTCTCCCAGGCGTGAGGGAGGAAAGTGGGTCTCCCAGGCGTGAGGGAGGGAAGTGAGTCTCCAGGCGTGAGGGAGGAAAGTGGGTCTCCCAGGCGTGAGGGAGGGAAGTGGGTCTCCCAGGCGTGAGGGAGGAAAGTGGGTCTCCCAGGCGTGAGGGAGGGAAGTGGGTCTCCCAGGCGTGAGGGAGGAAAGTGGGTCTCCCAGGCGTGAGGGAGGAAAGTGAGTCTCCCAGGCGTGAGGGAGGAAAGTGGGTCTCCCAGGCGTGAGGGAGGGAAGTGGGTCTCCCAGGCGTGAGGGAGGAAAGTTGGTCTCCCAGGCGTGAGGGAGGGAAGTATGCATCACTAGAGTTGCTGCCGCGGCCTTCACCACTGACACTGCTGACGTTGGCTGATGACACGCGTAGCTCACTAACGCACCGCGCATCAGTCACACGGCTGCCTCAACTCCATCATATCCTCATGTAAATTATATATGAAACTTGTCAGGGTCGTCGTCAGCGTCGTATGTGATGGAGGCCAAAACATGTTGTCATTCTGGTTCATCCAGAGTTCGGTCCATGCCAGAGGCATCAATGTTATGCGATCCCTTAGGTATTTCATCGCCTGAACTAATTCATGATTCAC
>WNGS01163947.1:14067464-14090470 GCA_020271785.1 Procambarus virginalis | reverse complement strand
ACAGTCAGGGCCAGACAACAGTCAGGGCAGCAAACAAGTCAGGGCGAGCAACAGGTAGGGCAAGCAACAGTGACGCAAGCAGCAATCAGTTCAGAACTCGACGGGCATCGGGCAGCAACAGCTAGCAGACGTAGCAATGGGAGGCAACAGTCAGGGCAGCAAACAGTCAGCAGAGGTCGTGCTAGACAACAGTCAGGGCAGCAAACAGTCAGGGCAGCAACAGTCAGGACAACAGCCGCCACTGCAGCACAAGTCATACATCAGGTGTGTATTCCCATCAGACGCTCAGTGAAGAAGTCACCAGTCAAGAGGTGACTGTTAAGGACCAATACATCAGTCTGTGTCAACAAAGACTCTCAGAACACCGACGTAAATTCCATCTACCACACTGTGAGCCATTCGCTGGCCTAATCAATCACCTCTAATATAGCCGTCACTTTGCCTGTTAGTGCAGGATGAACAATTGCTAATTTCCACAAATGAATATTTAAATTGGGCATGCATAAAAAGTGTAGATTCTGCGTGGCGAAAACGATTGTGCCCGTCTGGTGTAGGGTGAGCGCTTCCGTGAGACCACCGTGAGTTGCCATAGTCAATTGGGGGACAGTTGACACATGGCAAACTGTGATTAGTTGAATGGTGAAGTGTCAGCCAAACATGATGATGCACGTTGTTAAGTAGTTAATGCTTCAATTGTTGAAGAAATCCACCGAGGGCCGTGACGAGGTTTCGAACCTACATCCGAGAGGATCCCCAGATGCAGCCTTAACTGTCCCCCCCCCTGTGCCACGACACGGTCAAAAGAAGGCACAGTCGATACAAGGCGCAGTTGGGATCCTCTCGGATGCATAGGTGCGAACCTCGTCACGGACCCTTGTGGGTTTGTTCATTTGATGCATTCCGCTATTGTGATTTCTGTGTATAGCTCAATGTTGTAACGTAGACCTAAATTCCAGGGAAGGTGGTTAGTAGGGCGTATTCGTAAGGTGTGTATAATCTCACACCATCATCTATCTATCTATCATCTCTCCTGATCTATTATCTAGTCTATATTTACTCTCTTTTTCGTTCTCTGCTTTATTGTTACCGTTGCCTGTTCTCGTGTCACCCTAATTATTACCACCCATCCCACCTGTACCCCTTCTTTGCTTCTTGTTGCGAACTTTCGTCTTGCCTCTTTCTCTTCTAGGAAATTTCACTCCTCCATCTGCTCTCTCATGCACTCTTGCCTACCTTCCTCCTCTCACCTCACTCTGCCTCACCGGCTCACGCATCTTCACTCTTGCCTCACTCAGTATGTCAGCCCTCCCTCGCTCCCATCACCGCACCTTCAGCCACGCTACTCTTCCTCATCCTTTGCCATTACGTGCTCTCACAAGGGAAAGCTTTAGTCGCTGCTTGTCATATGTAACAATTTACACGTGAAAGGCCTGCACACTTATGAATAAAAGGAGGTCAATCAGCGGCTACATACCAGACACCATCTGGCACTCTGGATCCGGCTAGACTGGCATCCTAGAACCCTCTCAGCTGGCGTCACCTGACCCGTCCACCTGGCATCCTGGACCCAGCCAGCTGGAAGCCACCGTGTAAAAGAAGCATGCAAAGGTCAGGGTGGGGTGTAAGGAGGCGTCGAGGCGTCGGAAGAGTTTACTGCATACTTTATTAGCCAGTAAAGTTGCACAGTGTAGGGCGTGGGTGTAGCACACACTCCCCGGACACACATGGCGGCAGCTCTCCGCGCCCTACCCCAGTTTCTCCGCCGGTAGGAAATGGCAATGTCGTAGGCACACACCATACATAAATCTCGTACCGTGTGGTTAATGGAAATAGGGAAGTCCATGTATCAGAAAGTGAAAGATTTAAGAGATTTCATTTTGGCGTTGCAATCTTGTAGCGACGGAGGGTACACGTCGCCGCTAAGATAAACATCTCTCATCTATCCCCAGAACCTCTCAACCCCGGCCAACACTAGGACCGCCACCACCAGCTTCTATTAGCTTCAATTGCTCCTTAATTTGCAGTAGTGAAAGATCTATTAAAATTTCAACTTCTATTTGTGCTTGAGTGATGAGTGAGGTTTTAAGGTGTGTGGTTAAGTAGGTCGTTGGAGGTGTGTGAGTGATGAGGGGGATATGATGACGGGTTTAAGGTCTACTAAGGTCTGCTGGTGTTGTTGGGTGATTTATGAGTACTTGTAGTTATGTGGGTGATGAGTGTTGGTGTGCGAGTGGTGAGTAGATACTGAGGTAGTGAAGGTCTGCTGTTGTTGTATGAGTGTTGAAGGTCCTGCTGTTGGTGTTGTAGAGTGTTGAACGGTCTGCTGTTGTTGTTGTATGACGTGTTGCGAAGGTCTGCTGTTGCAGTTGTATGCGTGCTGACGTTGTGCTGTTGCAGTTGTATGCGTGCTGACGTTGTGCTGTGGTAGTTGAAGCCACAGAGGAGCATCATGTGAGTGCAAGAGTGGTGCCACCCTTGCAACAAAGCGAGCCAGGTAGGTGAGCCTTAATATACAGACCCCTGACCCAACCAGCGGTCTTCTCACCCACGGTATAACTCCTCTCATTACCACACCTAACCTAACCTATAATTGCTCATAACTTATCTGATATACTGTTATAGCTTAACTACCGTGCAGCATAATAATAATAATCTACAAATATATAAACTTATGATTGGTAAATTTACCCCGTGAATCTAATCATTGTCGATAGACCATAACAAGTCAACAAGTTTTTTAATTTCAGGTTTGCTATATAAAACCTGGCAAATCCGTAGTGAGTATGGTTCGTCAGTCACAGTCTTGCGTCTGTGCAAGTCGGCGTTCGATCCCCGGGGCGCCCCACGTGGTTGGGCTTCGTTCCTCTTCCGTTCCTTGTTCTCATAACCTTCCAAACATCTCATAGTCGAACTGGCGTAGCGTATTCCCCGCTGCACAATTGCGAACCTTTCTCCTCATAACTACCTTACCTTAGCTGCTATGATATTCTTAAATTACGTTTCTGCTGTGTGTGTTGTGTGTTGTGTAAACCTCCCAAAAACAATGACTTTAATAAGCATAAATAGTGACAAACACACCTAAGCCTCACAACAAATCATCAGAGCCTCGTGCCAGTCCCCAAACCAAAGGACAATATAAATTCAAGATATTAGCAGAAAAAAAACACAAACATGATAGCAGAAAAACTACAATGCACCTTAACAAGGGCAAACTAATTTGCATGTTGTAAAGGTCAAGTGCCTGAGTGTGTATATCAAGCGTATTTTGAAGTCATGTTCAATCACATTATTTCATGCTTTCCCCAAGATAACTTCCTCGGACAATTATGTTATATTTTCGTGAGCGGAGCTAAGGTTAGTTGAGGTGGGTGTGGCAACTGTTATCACCCTTTGATTATTACGACACACACACACACACACACACACACACACACACCACACACACACACACACACACACACACACACAACACACACACACACGGTGGGTATGTTATGGTACAGTTTGTCGTCTGTAGCTGTAGCTGATTCATGACCGGTACTGGATGAGTCCGTACAACCCGGCCAGGACCCGGCCAGGACCGGCCCGGACCCGGCCAGGACTCGGCCAGGACTCGGCCAGGACGCCACCACCGCTCCGCGTATGGCAACTCACACAAAAATAGCTGTAAATCACCTTAGATTAACCCGGAGGGAAAAACTGGGCAGTCAATACCCGTTAATTGTGACTGTGTAATGATACCACATCACTCTAATGGAAAGCTGGGCACGCCCCCTGCGACCAGCCGCGCACGCCCTCATGCACGCCACGCACTGTCTCCAGCCGCACGCCCCTTCCTCCTTGTGCACGGCTTTTGTCAACCTGTCCTCTTGAAAAGAACGTCGTTTTTGGCCGTTTGCCCGTATGGCCGAATTTGGAACGTAATTTGAAATGAAAAAAAAAATGAAAATAAATTTGGGATTTTTTTTCAACAACAGTAAGTTAAGGGTCCTCTGATAGGTTAGGTGGGCAGGAAATTCTCATAAAGTTTCAAAACGTTATGAAAAACGTGAATTTAAAGTGTCCTCTCTTAACCTCTGCGCATAGGCCGGACGACTCAAATAGAAAACGGAACAGAACGTCACTTTTGTGAGTCGATTTCATTTCAAATTACGTCCAAATTTGGCCATATCGCGCATACGAGCCAAAAGTGACGTTATTTTTTAGAGGACGGGTTGTTTTGTCACCATGACGAATGTCGTGCACTCGTCAGGCGGTGAACCATGTAGTGATTGATTGAAGATTAAGCCACCCGAGACGTGGCACGGGCATGAATAGCCCGTAAACTGAGGTGAACACGTAGTGAACACGCCCTGACGGTCCAGTGGGAGATCATGACCCGCCAGAGGGACCAGTGGGGTGGCAAGCGGGGCCTCCGCCCCCTACTCATCATTTCCCTATACCTTCCCTTACAAAATTCCTCGGTAAAACCAATCCTGGATTTCTCCGTCTCGGGTGGATTATTGATGCGAAGATGAATATCACACTATGGCGAGATCAATATACCATTGGCGGAGTGCACGTTATGGCCGACTGCGTGCGCGCGCGCGTGTACTCACCTACCTAATTGTACTTGCGGGGGTTGAGCTCTGGCTCTTTGGTCCCGCCTCTCAACCGTCAATCAACAGGTGTACAGGTTCCTGAGCCTATTGGGCTCTATCATATCTACACTTGAAACTGTGTGTGTGTGTGTGTGTGTGTGTGTGTGTGTGTGTGTGTGTGTGTGTGTGTGTGTGTGTGTGTGTGTGTGTGTGTGTGTGTGTGTGTGTGTGGAAGAAAGGGACGAAAGCTGTCACAACACTGGCGGACATCTCACGGCCACGTCACGTTCCGGGCGAGGTCTGGGGCGGCGAGTATTCACTGCCCAGACCTCGTAATAACATCCTTACTGACTCTTCAGTTTCGTTTTTGGCTTCTCAAATACATGCAGTAACTTTCAAGTCGCCTGTCGCGTGAACGGCTTGTCCAGTGAACGGCCTGTTGTGTGAACGGCCTGTTGTGTGAACGGCCTGTTGTGTGAACGGCCTGTTGTGTGAATGGCCTGTTGTGTGAACGGCCTATCGTGTGAACGGCCTGTTGTGTGAACGGCCTGTTGTGTGAACGGCCTGTTGTGTGAACGGCCTGTCGTGTGAACGGCTTACCGTGTGAACGGACTGTCGTGTGAACGGCCTGTCGTGTGAACGGCCTGTCGTGTGAACGGCCTATCGTGTGAACGGCCTGTTGTGTGAACGGCCTGTTGTGTGAACGGCCTGTTGTGTGAACGGCCTGTTGTGTGAACGGCCTATTGTGTGAACGGCCTGTTGTGTGAACGGCCTGTCGTGTGAACGGCCTGTTGTGTGAACGGCTTGTTGTGTGAACGGCCTGTTGTGTGAACGGCCTGTTGTGTGAACGGCCTGTTGTGTGAACGGCTTGTCGTGTGAACGAACTGTCGTGTGAACGGACTGTCGTGTGAACGGACTGTCGTGTGAACGGACTGTCGTGTGAACGGACTGTCGTGTGAACGAACTGTCGTGTGAACGGCCTGTCGTGTGAGCCTGTTCACGGAGATCAAAAGACGCGTCAATTGTATGTGAATTGGCAGCATAACTTTGAGGTGTTCCTTACGTTAGGGAACAGGTGACGGGTCAATATTTACTACCGGTCACATGGGTCGTTGTGCGCCCTATGTGTCTGTAACGATGTGTTTACCGTCCACCCTAAGTGGTTAGTGGTGTGTGTTTGTGGTGTTTGTGGTGTGTGTTAGTGGTGTGTGTTTGTGGTGTGTGTTTGTGGTGTGTGTTTGTGTGTTTGTGGTGTGTGTTTGTGGTGTGTGTTTGTGGTGTGTGTTTGTGGTGTGTGTTAGTGGTGTGTGTTAGTGGTGTGTGTTAGTGGTGTGTGTTAGTGGTGTGTGTTTGTGGTGTTTGGTCAGAGCGGGAGAGCCATGTGTATTCACCTAGTTGTGCTTGCGGGGGTCGACCTCTGGCTCTTTCGGCATGCCTCTCAACTGTCAATCAGTCAACGGATTATTATTTATTTTTTTACATGCCCCCTTTCCCAGGAAGCAGCCTGTAGCAGCTGTGTAACTTCCAGGTACCTATTTACTGCTAGGTGAACAGAGGCAATAGGGTGAAAGAAACTCTGCACATTTGTTTCCGCCATCGCCAGGGATCGATCCCTGGTCCCTGTGAAGCAGCTCCTGTGAGGCAGCTCCTGTGAGGCAGCCACTGTGAGGCAGCCCCTGTGAGGCAGCCACTGTGAGGCAGCTCCTGTGAGGCAGCCCCTGTGAGGCAGCCACTGTGAGGCAGCCCCTGTGAGGCAGCTCCTGTGAGGCAGCTCCTGTGAGGCAGCCCCTGTGAGGCAGCCCCTGTGAGGCAGCTCCTGTGAGGCAGCTCCTGTGAGGCAGCCACTGTGAGGCAGCCACTGTGAGGCAGCCACTGTGAGGCAGCCACTGTGAGGCAGCCCCTGTGAGGCAGCCACCGTGAAGCAGCTCCTGTGAGGCAGCCCCTGTGAGGCAGCCCCTGTGAGGCAGCCCCTGTGAGGCAGCCCCTGTGAGGCAGCCCCTGTGAGGCAGCCCCTGTGAGGCAGCCACTGTGAGGCAGCCACTGTGAGGCAGCCCCTGTGAGGCAGCCACTGTGAGGCAGCCACTGTGAGGCAGCCCCTGTGAGGCAGCCCCTGTGAGGCAGCCCCTGTGAGGCAGCCCCTGTGAGGCAGCCCCTGTGAGGCAGCCACTGTGAGGCAGCCCCTGTGAGGCAGCCCCTGTGAGGCAGCCACTGTGAGGCAGCCACTGTGAGGCAGCCACTGTGAGGCAGCCACTGTGAGGCAGCCCCTGTGAGGCAGCCCCTGTGAGGCAGCCACTGTGAGGCAGCCACTGTGAGGCAGCCACTGTGAGGCAGCCACTGTGAGGCAGCCCCTGTGAGGCAGCCCCTGTGAGGCAGCCCCTGTAAGGCAGCCACTGTGAGGCAGCCACTGTGAGGCAGCCACTGTGAGGCAGCTACTGTGAGGCAGCCACTGTGAGGCAGCTCCTGTGAGGCAGCCCCTGTGAGGCAGCCACTGTGAGGCAGCTACTGTGAGGCAGCCCCTGTGAGGCAGCCACTGTGAGGCAGCCACTGTGAGGCAGCCACTGTGAGGCAGCCACTGTGAGGCAGCCACTGTGAGGCAGCTCCTGTGAGGCAGCCCCTGTGAGCCAGCCACTGTTTATATCCAACCAAACTCATTCACATATGTCTAACCTGCGCTTGAACTAATTCAGCGCTACCACGTATTATCTTACCGGTAATTTATTTCATAACTCAACAACCCTCTTCCCAAACCAGTATTTACTCAGGTCTTTCCTGAAACTATAGTTATTCAATTTGTGCCCATTGCTTCGTGTTCTAGTTTGTGATGATATATTTAAGACCCTATTAATATCCTCTTTGTCGTATTCTCTCCTCCATTCCTACACTCCAGTCGTGTTCCCCTCACTGTTCGTCTTTCCAGAGAATGTAAATTAAACTTTCTTAAGCTCTCAAACAAAGAGAAAAGTCAGGGTCATCTGTATAAGCTGAGATACGTCAAGTAACTAAAATTTACATCAAAATTTGTATTTTATATAAGTTCTTTGTGTCTGTATTTGCTAGAGGATAATTTAATGTGCCTGCAGCTGAACAAATCTATGTAGGTGGTGAAGAGGACAAGTTTAGTGGTTACCAGGGAGGAAGTTATTTAACAAATTAACAAATTAACGCCAGGCGAGATACAAGGGCAAGACGAAGGGTGCTTAAAACCCTAAGGCAGAGCTTAGTGAGACCTTGTCTTGCATGTTCAATAATTAGCATTGAACAGAGTACAGGAGTAGTAGATTGTTGGTAATGAGGTGTCCCATGTTTAAGACTCTAGTGATACATCACTCGAGTCCATATATCGTCCCATGCCTCACATATTATATATATACTGTATATATATATATATATATATATATATATATATATATATTAATTCCAAAGTTAATCCCAGGAATTAAAAACATTCCTTGTGTAGAGAGATTATGAAAAATGTAAGTTAAGATTAACTTACATTTTCCAGAAAGACGAAAAGTAAGGGGTAACATGACTGCATAATATAAATATACAAAAAGAGTGTAATAAAGAGATATAAATTGGTAAACACTGGTTAGGAAACAGGGCTGAGGATTCATGGAACAAATTACCGAACATGATAGACGTAGGACCGATGGCGTGTTTCAAGCGTAGGTTAGACATTCATGAATGAGTTTGTGTGAAATGTAGAACCTGTGTAGCAGGATGGGGCTCGAACCAGTGTCCTGGGTCAACGACCCTCTGAATAGACAGTATGTTTTAATACTAAATAAGTACATTTCCTGACTGTTCTGCATACCACATAATTACACTTATTGTGTTGTTACATTTACCTCCACATATATTCTCCTCGTTTTCTGTTAAGACACTTAAAATTTTAGGATGAAGTTTTCATGTTCAAGTCTATGTATACAAGTTTTAAATATAAAGAATTTCTTTTTCAGTTTTATTAAACAATAGAGATTTTTATATAAAATTTTAAAATATCCTGAGATACTTTTTAATTTATTGAAAGATTTTAGTTTTCTTTTATTAGTTTTATAAAACTGTAATATCAATATAGCTATACGTTAAGTACTAATTGTAATTAAGAAGCAATAAAATTCTTGTCCTCATACACAAAGAAGGTTAGGTTAGGTTCGTGGTTTTCTAGTCAACTTTTCAGGTAAACTCAAATATTCACGATATTTTGGTGCGATTCTGGCGATTAAGTGTATTTATGTACTAAGCCTGACGTCAGGATTGTACTTATTACACATAGTATTAAAACGTACTGTCTATTCGGAGGAGGGGCTGTCTGGGTATAGACCCAGATGTTCACCTTAGGCCGCCCAACTCCAAAAATTGTCTTGTAGACCCCTGTCATGAATGGGCCTATAGGCCTTCTGCAATTTCACATCCTAGGAACACTGTTCCTAGAAATAGGATCCGGAATCCTATTCCCGAATCCTAGGCCCTCCGAAAATACCGACTCAAATACTCGATTCGGTATTTATTTTAAAATATGTGTTGCAGGCCATGTATGTGTGATGTGTTGCAGGCCATGTATGTGTGGTGTGTTGCAGGCCATCAAGACCACCACACCATCTTACTCACCCACTAGCCATGTGTCCCGGGTGTAGACATGTGTCCCGGGTGTAGACATGTGTCCCGGGTGTAGACATGTGTCCCGGGTGTAGACATGTGTCCCGGGTGTAGACATGTGTCCCGGGTGTAGACATGTGTCCCGGGTGTAGACATGTGTCCCGGGTGTAGACATGTGTCCCGGGTGTAGACATGTGTCCCGGGTGTAGACATGTGTCTTGGCGCCGTGTTCGCCTCAAACGTCCTGGTCGTTTTTTCATTATTGAGAACGTATTGGGTCAATATGACACTATGTCGACGTGTCGAGTACGACCCCTCAACGCTATACACTGTCCTCAACGCTGTACACCCCCTCAACACTGTAGGTCCTGGAGGCTGCAGGTCCTGGAGGCTGCAGGTCCTGGAGGCGGCAGGTCCTGGAGGCTGCAGGTCCTGGAGGCTGCAGGTCCTGGGGGCGGCAGGTCCTGGAGGCGGCAGGTCCTGGAGGCTGCAGGTCCTGGAGGCGGCAGGTCCTGGAGGCTGCAGGTCCTGGGGCGGCAGGTCCTGGGGGCGGCAGGTCCTGGAGGCGGCAGGTCCTGGAGGCGGCAGGTCCTGGGGGCGGCAGGTCCTGGAGGCGGCAGGTCCTGGGGGCGGCAGGTCCTGGAGGCGGCAGGTCCTGGAGGCTGCAGGTCCTGGAGGCGGCAGGTCCTGGAGGCTGCAGGTCCTGGAGGCTGCAGGTCCTGGAGGCTGCAGGTCCTGGAGGCTGCAGGTCCTGGGGGCGGCAGGTCCTGGAGGCGGCAGGTCCTGGAGGCTGCAGGTCCTGGGGGCAGCAGGTCCTGGAGGCGGCAGGTCCTGGAGGCGGCAGGTCCTGGAGGCGGCAGGTCCTGGAGGCGGCAGGTCCTGGAGGCTGCAGGTCCTGGGGCAGCAGGTCCTGGAGGCGGCAGGTCCTGGAGGCGGCAGGTCCTGGAGGCGGCAGGTCCTGGAGGCGGCAGGTCCTGGAGGCGGCAGGTCCTGGAGGCGGCAGGTCCTGGAGGCGGCAGGTCCTGGAGGCGGCAGGTCCTGGGGGCAGCAGGTCCTGGGGGCAGCAGGTCCTGGTCCAGGAAGGACAAGCCAGTTTTTACCACCACTCGCCAGCGGATACACCCGCAGAGGGATGTTCCCACCTACGGTCCAACTTAAGATGATTAATAGCCCCGATAACTGCAATAAACTTCCAAGTTTGCTGAAAATGAGCTATTGTATATGTAGATTAGTGTGGAGGTGTAACAATCAGTACTAAGTGATGCCTAACGCGTTATAACTGCCAGTATGGTTCACAGGTCCGCCAGTGTACTCCTGGCACACTGACCCCCAGTCCGCCTCCACCTCAAGTTGGAGTAGATCAAGGTCAGGTCCCACCACGGTTCAAATCCTAGCAAGGCCACCACCCACGTCCGTCACATTGCTCCATGGTAAGGTCCAGGCAACGTCAGATCAGGTCAGGACGTAACCACCAAGGTAATGCGTTAGCAAGGTCAGTCAAGCCCAACTAACGTCAGATTTAACCAAGGGCGCGACTTAATCAGGTCAGGTCCCACTATGATATCTGGTCCTAACAAAATCAGATTCCAATCATGGTCTACTCCTATCAATACTACGGAGTAAGGTCCCAGTTAAGTGAAATCTTTCAAATTCCCTTCCTACGAGGGTCAGGTGTCACTCATGACCCTCGCATGTGTCACTTCCTGACCCCCCCCCCCATGTGTCACACATGACCCGCACATGTCTTACTTCCCACATCTGACACGCGTGTCAAGCCATCGCGTCTCGACAATATTTTTTTACTCACTAAAAATAAAATATAAAAATGACCACCAGATTGTTTATTTGTCGAAACATATGTTGCTTCAACACCTGACCAATTCTCTTGACGGATGTTCGTGTGAAAAGATATCCCAAACACATATTACATTGAGCAAAGCATTATACTACAAAATAATATACCGTACAAATATACCGTATTGCAAATATTGCACGTAGTTGAACACACTGTGCAAGCAACCTAGAGCCAAAAAAAAGAGCCACACAAACAATGCAGGTTTTCCTTGGTAGTTTGTGCACGCGTCTAAATACAATATTTACGCACATTGCGCAGTAGCACAGGTACGTAACAACGTGCGCAGTTTTATGAATAAATCAGCTTCAGTCTGAGGGCGCGCGGCGGGCCGCCAGACATAATGACGATTAACTGATCATTTCGAGAAGCCGCAGCGCATGACAGATTGGTTGATTAGTTGATTGTCGTCATAATACCGTTGTTCCGCCGTGGTTACGATGGAATTGTCCGTAGAGCGACGGTCTCTCTTCTTGCAGGCCGGCGTTCAATCCTCGACCGTTCAAGTAGCACTATTCCTATCTTTCGTCCTATCCTAAATCCTTATAATTTCCAAGTGCTATATAGTTATAATGGCTTAGCGTTCTCTCCTGATAATTACTTTACCATATATTGTATTTGAATGTGTTCATCGCTCCGATTCACAGATTTATTATGAACATGAATATACATATAATATTTAAAAGTGAACTTTCCTTCTACTTCAGTCATTTTTACCTAAATGAAGACTAACCTAACCTAACTTAACCTAACCCGCTAACGCTATTTCACACCCCAAAAAGGAGGGCAAGGGCACTTAGTATGCAACAATCGTGAACTTAGAAGGAAAGCAAATTAGAATGTTGCAAGATGCGGGGTCACACATCCCTGTGAATATCCCAGGTTGTTGTTGTTGTTTAAGATTCGGTACCTGGAACAAAAAGTTCCAAGTAGCACGGGCTATGGTGAGCCCGCAGTATCCCAGGTGTATGGTGGTGGCCTCTCAACCACAGCAGGGTTAACGTCACCACAATAGCGTACTCATCAACCGGAAAGTATACTTAGATTACACTAAACTTCCAGGTTGCACATTCACCAAGAAATGGGGTATACCTTTTGGTGTATATTTTTATTTTTCAGCAGTTTTGTGCTTGCATCAAAATGTACCGTCCTTGTACTATTAGTGCATTATTTTATATTTATGAGAATTGTCTATTTATTTGTTCTCTATATATCGTTCGAGATAGAAAGTAAGATGCTTGGAACTAGACAGAAAACTTTGCAGGGTAAACGGTGATTGTCCGGGGATGTTCATAGGTGGGTCGAGGTTGAACCCAATATGCCAAACTGGGTTTTGCATAAAATGACAATTATACCACATTCCAATCGTTCTAAAAACCAGATTCCATCCTTGCTACGATTTATCTAGCATATTATTTTTGTTGTGTTGATAGTTTATCTTATGTAGTTTATTGATGAAGACCGTGTTGAGTAAAAAATATACCACTCCACCAGCAACTGCCAATCACTGGTAATTACCTAAGTGTAATTACCTAAGTGTAGTTACAGGATGAGAGCTACGCTCGTGGTGTCCCGTCTTCCCAGCACTCTTTGTCATATAACGCTTTGAAACTACCTATTGGTATTGTAGAGTGGAGTGGTATTGGTGGTGTGTACGCCAGTAGGGTGAGCCCAGGTAACATAGGTTCCGATCCTGGTCGGGTTAAAGACGTTTTAGTGATTTATTGGCTTGAGGACCATTCAAGCTTCTTTACATATACATATATACATATGGAGTGGACCCTCGATTCGGCGAATCTCGGGTTGGGCGTTTTGATTTTTTTGTTACCATTTTTAAAATAAAAAAAAATTGGCGCTTTGGAATACTTTTTTGTTGGGAATTTTGAATTTTTTCGGCATTTTATATATTAATTTTGTTGGCGTTTTGGAATTTTGTTGGGCGAATGGTAACTTTTAATATGTCTCCAATCACGTTTTTTAACGATTTTCATAGACAGGTGTAACATTGCAAAACACTGTAAGAGGCCTAATTGGGAAGTCCATTGAGCGTATTTAAAACCAAATTCTATGGCTCATTTTAATTTTGAGATTCCCCGGTTTTCGTTCATTAACATGAGTCCATTTTCCTCTGAAGGAGATATGTCAAGGCTATAGGCGTGGGAAATTATATTAGATGTAGCTAATCTCTTTACAGATTCTCTTGGTAATTGTCCTTCATATGACAGGTTGAAATACAATTTTCGCCCAGAGAAGTCAGCCCATAGAGCGTGGGAAATATTAGGGCATGAATAGTCACGCTTAGCATGAATCCAATCACGTTATTAATGATTTTCGCTGCGTTTCGCGAAACGAATTCTAAGGCGTCAAACCAAAAAATAAGTGTGAAAATGAACTTTGGAGAGTTAATTTTTCAACTTCCCCCGACAGTGAAGAAAAACATTAGAAATGTTGAAAAGATTCGTGTTAGAATCATTAATCTTATCCTTACGGTCATATTCTATATATATCTTATTATCCTATCTATCTATATATATATATATATATATATATATATATATATATATATATATATATATATATATATATATATATAGTAGGCATCCTGCAGTCTTTGGAGACTAAGGAGTTGTGGTCTGGTTGCCGAGGGGTTGTCCAGGGCGCAAAGCCTGGATAGGTCGATATGGGGGAGAAGCTGTTACCTATGCAGCAGGTCCCCTCCCCCTCTCCACGTTGCTGAAATTGTCCAATGGAAAGGCAAACCAAACTTGGTTCCAGCCCCGTCGCAGGAGCTGCCAGAACGAGGTTGAAGTCAACAACGAACTGCCTTAGAGGCTCCAGATTCGGATTTTCCCTTGAGGTTGACTCCTGAAGCCCGTCCCAAAAGTGGGTATGGCGGCGAGGCAGCGGAGGCTTGAGATCAGGGGTTTTCCTTCCCACTAGTTGAACTCCATTCCAGGCTGTCGAGTCCCATCTACCCGGAGCAGCTGGTTGTAAGGCGCCAGAGGCACAAGCTCATGCACGAGGTCCAGGACCTGAAGGACCGCCCTTGGTACTACTACTGCAGCAGGCTGCTAGCCCCGCTGAGGGGCCTTCAGACTCCCAGTCATATATATAAGACAGTAAAATTCGTTGATATCAATTATGAGAGATGTTGGAGAGATTACTGAGCCTGAGGTAGGGAGGAAGAGTGTAGGGAGACCAAGCATTACCTGCTGCCCGCCTCCCATTTCCGCAGTAGGAAGACACAAGTCACCGGGCGCAGCCTCTCTCGGTACACGGGGCGACATGGAGTCGTAAATGGGGCATAATACCTGGGTGCGGACGGGGGTCATGTGCACTATATGCGCTCCACCTCTGCGACCTGGAGACCGTCGTAAACAATGACAGCCGCGCATGGTGTTTAAAGCCCCCTATCTCACTGCACCCAACGGAACGTACGACACTTAATAGCACACTTGCCATAACGCCTGGCCTGTTATTTTATTTCCCTAGCACGTAATGATACAAAGCACTGCAGAGTACGGATATAGCACGAGGTTTTTACCGTGCATTATTATCCCTTAAGCGGCGTCTAGTACCTCCCTTCGCCGTCACCTGCCAGGGGCGCCCTTCACACCCCAACACTCCGTCAGATAATTAACTTATAATAAACAATAATTATTATAAAGACCAATTTCCTTGTTCTCAGTTACAGGGAATAGTCTTGTGGCTGAGACACAGGAATTGAAGCTCGATACAAACTATTTTCCACGAAACAGGTAATTTGGTTATGTAGAGGTTATAGAGGCACGTCAGATGTGTCAGCGGCAGACGGGAGCAACAGGAAGCAAAGCTCTCATGTGTGGAGAGGGTGTGTAGCTCTGGGTGTTGCTGGGCTGTTGACACACTGTGACACGAACACCTGGGAAGGTTAAGAGACACGGGGCGCACGAGAGAAACTGGTTGCTTCTTCAGTAACCAAACTTCTTAAGTAACAGAGCTTCCTAAGTTCTTCAGTAAGCAAACTTCTTAAGTAACCGAGCTTCCTAAGTTCTTCAGTAAAAAAACTTCTTAAGTAACCGAGTTTCCTAAGTTCTTCAGTAACCAAACTTCTTAAGTAACAGAGCTTCCTAAGTTCTTCAGTAACCAAACTTCTTAAGTAACAGAGCTTCCTAAGTTAAGCAGTAACCAAACTTCTTAAGTAACAGAGCTTCGTAAGTTCTTCAGTAAGCAAACTTCTTAAATACTGAACTTAAGTAAGCGATCTTCTCAGCTTGTCACCAAGAACCATTGCTAACAGCTAGTAAGGTACACTCACTCCTGTGCCAGGTAAGTCCACTACGGGTTCACCATAGCCCGTGCTACTTGCATCTTCCCAGTAGCTGAATCTAAAATAACAACAAACAGCTAGTAAGGTCAAGTAGACTACTCTTGTGAAACAGATAGTAACGTAATACTAACGTACAGTAACATTTCCTCCAGGTATGAAAGGTAAGGAAGCTCACATTAATTACTCCATCAAGATTATATAACGTATAACACCAGGGCAAAATTACGCACCAGAGATCCCGTTCAGTTATCAATCAAAGCAAAACAACCAATTATATAGATCGAAGATTAACATATTTCCTTACTCCTACAGATAACTATAGTGTAGTGAGCCTTACTCCTACAGATAACAATAGTGTAGTGAGCCTTACTCCTACAGATAACAATAGTGTAGTGAGCCTTACTCCTACAGATAACAATAGTGTAGTGACCCTTACTCCTACAGATAACAATAGTGTAGTGAGCCTTACTCCTACAGATAACTACATAGTGTAATGACCCGTACTCCTATGGGTTATTAAAGACAGGGACTCACATGGGTGAGGATCCCCGCCGGTAGACCGGTTGTTCGTGAACCCACCTGTGTAGTGGGTTCTCTGCAGAGTCACGGAGACGGGTGTGTGGGATTAATGAGGCCACTGCGCAGCTGGTGTGAAGGGGCAGCACGGAGGGTAGAGGGCAGGAGACGCAGCACGGGAGGGTAGAGGGCAGGAGACGCAGCACGGGAGGGTAGAGGGCAGGAGACGCAGCACGGGAGGGTAGAGGGCAGGAGACGCAGCACGGGAGGGTAGAGGGCAGGAGACGCAGCACGGGAGGGTAGAGGGCAGGAGACGAAGCACGGGAGGGTAGAGGGCAGGAGACGCAGCACGGAAGGGCAGAGAGGCAGGAGAGGCAGCACGGGAGGGTAGAGGGCAGGAGACGCAGCACGGGAGGGTAGGGGGCAGGAGAGGAAGCATGGAAGGGCAGAGAGGCAGGAGAGGCAGCACGGGAGGGTAGGGGGGCAGGAGAGGCAGCACGGGAGGGTAGAGGGCAGGAGAGGAAGCATGGAAGGGCAGAGAGGCAGGAGAGGCAGCACGGGAGGGTAGGGGGGCAGGAGAGGCAGCACGGGAGGGTAGAGGGCAGGAGAGGAAGCATGGAAGGGCAGAGAGGCAGGAGAGGCAGCACGGGAGGGTAGAGGGCAGGAGAGGAAGCATGGAAGGGCAGAGAGACAGGAGAGGCAGCACGGGAGGGTAGAGGGCAGGAGAGGAAGCATGGAAGGGCAGAGAGACAGGAGAGGCAGCACGGGAGGGTAGAGGGCAGGAGAGGAAGCATGGAAGGGCAGAGAGACAGGAGAGGCAGCACGGGAGGGTAGAGGGCAGGAGAGGAAGCATGGAAGGGCAGAGAGACAGGAGAGGCAGCACGGGAGGGTAGAGGGCAGGAGAGGAAGCATGGAAGGGCAGAGAGACAGGAGAGGCAGCACGGGAGGGTAGAGGGCAGGAGAGGAAGCATGGAAGGGCAGAGAGGCAGGAGAGGCAGCATGGTGGTGGGCTGGTGTGGAGTAATAAGGGCGTCTGGTCGGGCCTGCACCTCGCATGGCTGCTACTCACCACCCATGCGCGCCCCTTTATTATATGCTCGTACACCCGTCCTCTTAAAAATACCGTCGCTTTTCGCTCGTATGTTACGGCTCACCATAGCCCGTGCTACATGGACAATTCATTCTGAGTAGCTAAATCTAAAACAACAACAACAGCGCCCGTATGCGCGCTATGGCCAAATATGGACGTAATTTGAAATGAAATCGGCCCACGAAAGTGATGTACTGTACCGTTTTCTGTTTGAGTCGCCTGGTTTACTCATTAAGGTTAGGAAGGAAACTTTAATTAACATTTTCATGNCACATACACACAGGTTTAGAAGTTTGGAAACAAGGCTCGTCCCAGAATTACGAGGGATTGGGTATGATGAAGGACTGAAAGATCTAGACCTGGCATCGCTAGAAAAGAATAGGGAAAGGGAAGACATGATACAAACACATAGGACATTTAGAGGGATTGACAGAGAGGTCAAAGCGGAAATGTTCACAATGAATACCAATAAAACAAGAGGGCATATGTGAAACTTGAGAAACAGATGAGCCATAGATATGCTAGAAAGTTTTAATTTAGCGTAAGAGTAGCGGGGAAAGAAACTGAATAGCACGTGTGTATCTATGTATTTACGTATGTAGGTTAGCTTAGCATTTTAAAGCACCGAATCACCTTCTGTGGTTGAGTGTTCAATAAACCTTGAACTATATGTTTAACACATCTCTAACCCTGTCCATGGAGGACAGAAGAAAATGTATATATGCTGGTTAGCATTGTAAATGTGTGGCCACGGTTGTGGTAGAAAAATAATAATAATAATAATAATAAAAAACCACGTAGTAGAAATTATTTCCATCCACAATTTTAAAATTAGTGAAATAGATGGGGAGTCATTGCATTAGACAGTCGCCGGCAAGAAAGCGGGTTCCAAAGAGTAAAAACGCGATACTGGATGTTGTTTAAGATTCGCTCCGTGGAAGAATAAGTTCCAAGCAGCACGGGCTATGGTGAGCCCGTAGTCAATACTGGAGGTAGAGACAGGTGAGCACACACACACCACTGCTCACCCTCCACTTATAACCCATAATTTAGTAGCTTGTGTGTGCACGTGTTAGTGTATGTGTCTATACTTATTAGACAACGTTTGTATGCATAAATCTATGTGTGTATGCATAAGACTATACATATATGTATTGAAGTATACAGGATCATAAAGAAACTCTTCCATAAAGAGTTATTGAATATATACATAAAGAAACTCTTCCCATCGTGTTCATGCCTCGTTCGTGAATCGAACCTGGGCCTTTGGACTACGGCTCTCGAGCGGCCGCGCGCGTGAGCACGTACCCACCTAGTTGTGTTTACGGAGGTTAAGCTTTGGCTCTTTGACCCCGCTTCTCCACTGTTAATCTACTGGTGTACCTAAGCTTATTGAGCTCTATCATATGTTTATTTACTATTTGTATTTACCATTGTGTCTCCAGAATCAAGCTTTTAGCTCTTGGAATCGCCTTTCTAACCAATCTATTTTCCTCAATTATGTGTGCATTTGTGTGTGTAATTACCTAAGTGTAGTTACGGGATGAGAGCCACGCTCGTGGTGGTCCCGTCTTCCCGGCACTCTTTGTCATATAACGCTTTGAAACTACTGACGGTCTTGACCTTCACCACCTTCTCACCTAACTTGTTCCAACCGTCTACCACTATGTGGTAGTGTGTGTGTGTGTGTGTGTGTGTGTGTGTGTGTGGGTGTGTGTGTGTGTGTGTGTGGTGTGTGTGTGTGTACTTGACAGCGTGCGTGTGAGTTACCTGTCCCCCGACAATCACCCAGTTCTCGTAGCAATTTCGCGAAATCTGTTGATTTTTATTTCTGGGAATCTCAACACTTCTCTTAACATGGTTAAACCTCATTTCTCAACTCGACTTATTTTGCTCTCGGGTTTTTGCGCGTATACAATAGTGAAATTACTTTCATGGGACAACTGCACCAGTAATTATGAGGTTATTCAGTATGCCAGGAAGGCTACAAGGGGGTAGGGGGGTGACATGGGACCGTGATGCCAGAATGATCACTCCAGGTATTTTTCCCTCCTGCCCTCTACCTCCAGTGCTCGTCTTCTCAGCACACCAGAATGATTACCTTCCCCCACCCCTCCTCCTATAATATGCTGTAATGTTAGTTGGAAATTATATATTATGGGCTATTTGTTGTCGTATCTTTTACGGGCTATTCAGGCCTGTGCCATCTCTTGGGTGGCATAATCTTCATCAATCATTCAATCGCTCGTATCTTGAGTGCTTCATGCCACACAGTAGTTGACAAGTCTGATGATGGGTTTTGGTACTGTGTCGCCTCTGGCTCTTTTTTCCACGTGTCAGCCCGCTCCTCCAGGCTCAATAGGAGTGTCTCGTAGGAACAATGTCAAAAACTTTCTAGCAATCGAGGAGAAGATGCGTCTGTTAACCTTCTCTCTCTCTCTCTCTCTCTCTCTCCTCTCTCTCTCTCTCTCTCTTCTCTCTCTCCTCTTCTCTCTCTCTCCTGTCTGGTGATTGTATCTTATTGTACATCTCTAGTAAGTGGTCAGACAAGATTTCCACTCGCAGAATTCAAGTAGATATTTTGAAGACAAATACAAAAAATTACTTACATTAGACAATCGACTTAAGAATGGTCCCGGACGGACCGAAACGTCGTCGTCCCTTAACTTTCTAGTGTGTGGTCTGGTCAACATACTTCAGCCCGTTATTGTGACTTATCGCCTGCAAAATACAAAAATTCTAAGGGTCTTTTGAGTGTCGCAGGAAAGATTATTTTGGAGGAAGACCAATCAATGGGATGATGTCCCATTGATACTCATGGATACTTGAGTCCTGGCTTTGTTGCTGTGGACTCTTCCCTTTCACAGTATATACTCAAATGCTCTAATCTTTTGAGTGTATTTAGAGTCAGTGTCACTAATATCTTGCAGGGAACGTTTGTTAGTGACACCGGTCTGGAGTTCAGTGTCTTTCGTCTTTATCATTTCTTTATGTTGATCCACAATAGCTGTTACAAATCTTTGACTGTTCATCCATTTCAGGGGTCGATTGCGACGTCTTGTGTGGGGACCTGTGGCCTTCCTTATACTCAGCTCCATTAATCATTTACATATTTCTTCTGATGTTATCTCTATTTCTCTGAGTATTTCTTCTTATAGTGCGTGTTCTCTTAGGACTTTTGTATCTTGGGACTTGTATGGGTATAGCTGGATATTTCTCGGAATACATTGAGTAGATTTTACATACTTTGTTATAAATCTCAAGTATGTCCCCCCCCCCCTCTCTCTCTATCGTATAGCCTTAGCTGCTATGATATTCTTAAATTACGTTTCTGCTGTGTGTGTGTGTGTGTTGTAAACAGCTCCCAAGAAACAATGACTTTAATAAGCATAAATAGTGACAAACACTACCTAAGCCTTCACAACAAATCATCAGAGCCTCGTGCCAGTCCCCAAACCAAAGGACAATATAAATTCAAGATATTAGCAGAAAAAAAACACACACAAGCATGATAGCAGAAAACTACAATGCACCTTAACAAGGGCAAACTAATTTGCATGTTGTAAAGGTCAAGTGCCTGAGTGTGTATATCAAGCGTATTTTGAAGTCATGTTCAATCACATTATTCATGCTTTCCCCAAGATAACTTCCTCGGACAATTATGTTATATTTTCGTGAGCGGAGCTAAGGTTAGTTGAGGGTGGGTGTGGCAACTGTTATCACCCTTTGATTATTACGAGACACACCACACACACACACACACACACACACACACACACACACACACACACACACACACACACACACAACACAAACACACACGGTGGGTATGTTATGGTACAGTTTGTCGTCTGTAGCTGTAGCTGATTCATGACCGGTACTGGATGGAGTCCGTACAACCCGGCCAGGACCCGGCCAGGACCCGGCCAGGACCCGGCCAGGACCCGGCCAGGACTCGGCCAGGACTCGGCCAGGACGCACCGCTCCGCGTATGGCAACTCACACAAAAATAGCTGTAAATCACCTTAGATTAACCCGGAGGGAAAAACTGGGCAGTCAATACCCGTTAATTGTGACTGTAAATGATACACATCACTCTAATGGAAAGCTGGGCACGCCCCCTGCGACCAGCCGCGCACGCCCTCATGCACGCCACGCACTGTCTCCAGCCGCACGCCCCCTTCCTCCTTGTGCACGGCTTTTGTCAACCTGTCCTCTTGAAAAGAACGTCGTTTTTGGCCGTTTGCCCGTATGGCCGAATTTGGACGTAATTTGAAAATGAAAAAAAAAATGAAAATAAATTGGGATTTTTTTTCAACAACAGTAAGTTAAGGGTCTCTGATAGGTTAGGTGGGCAGGAAATTCTCATAAAGTTTCAAAACGTTATGAAAAACGTGAATTTAAAGTGTCCTCTCTTTACCTCTGCGCATAGGCCGGACGACTCAAATAGAAAACGGAACAGAACGTCACTTTTGTGAGTCGATTTCATTTCAAATTACGTCCAAATTTGGCCATATCGCGCATACGAGCCAAAAGTGACGTTATTTTTAAGAGGACGGGTTGTTTTGTCACCATGACGAATGTCGTGCACTCGTCAGGCGGTGAACCATGTAGTGATTGATTGAAGATTAAGCCACCCGAGACGTGGCACGGGCATGAATAGCCCGTAAACTGAGGTGAACACGTAGTGAACACGCCCTGACGGTCCAGTGGGAGATCATGACCCGCCAGAGGGACCAGTGGGGTGGCAAGCGGGGCCTCCGCCCCCTACTCATCATTTCCCTATACCTTCCCTTACAAAATTCCTCGGTAAAACCAATCCTGGATTTCTCCGTCTCGGGTGGATTATTGATGCGAAGATGAATATCACAATATGGCGAGATCAATATACCATTGGCGGAGTGCACGTTATGGCCGAATGCGTGCGCGCGCGCGCGTGTACTCACCTACCTAATTGTACTTGCGGGGGTTGAGCTCTGGCTCTTTGGTCCCGCCTCTCAACCGTCAATCAACAGGTGTACAGGTTCCTGAGCCTATTGGGCTCTATCATATCTACACTTGAAACTGTGTGTGTGTGTGTGTGTGTGTGTGTGTGTGTGTGTGTGTGTGTGGGTGTGTGTGTGTGTGTGTGTGTGTGTGTGTGGAAGAAAGGGACGAAAGCTGTCACAACACTGGCGGACATCTCACGGCCACGTCACGTTCCGGGCGAGGTCTGGGGCGGCGAGTATTCACTGCCCAGACCTCGTAATAACATCCTTACTGACTCTTCAGTTTCGTTTTTGGCTTCTCAAATACATGCAGTAACTTTCAAGTCGCCTGTCGCGTGAACGGCTTGTCCAGTGAACGGCCTGTTGTGTGAACGGCCTGTTGTGTGAACGGCCTGTTGTGTGAACGGCCTATCGTGTGAACGGCCTGTTGTGTGAACGGCCTGTTGTGTGAACGGCCTGTTGTGTGAACGGCCTGTTGTGTGAACGGCCTGTTGTGTGAACGGCTTACCGTGTGAACGGACTGTCGTGTGAACGGCCTGTCGTGTGAACGGCCTATCGTGTGAACGGCCTGTTGTGTGAACGGCCTGTTGTGTGAACGGCCTGTCGTGTGAACGGCTTACCGTGTGAACGGACTGTCGTGTGAACGGCCTGTCGTGTGAACGGCTTGTCGTGTGAACGGCTTGTCGTGTGAACGAACTGTCGTGTGAACGGACTGTCGTGTGAACGGACTGTCGTGTGAACGGCTTGTCGTGTGAACGGACTGTCGTGTGAACGGACTGTCGTGTGAACGGACTGTCGTGTGAACGGCCTGTCGTGTGAACGGCCTGTCGTGTGAGCCTGTTCACGGAGATCAAAAGACGCGCAATGTATGTGAATTGGCAGCATAACTTTGAGGTGTTCTTACGTTAGCGAACAGGTGACGGGTCAATATTTACTGCCGGTCACATGGGTCGTTGTGCGCCCTATGTTCCGTAACGACGTGTTTACCGTCCACCCTAAGTGGTTAGTGGTTTACACACAAGAATGAACACCAACATTTACATATTTGAAGACGATACAGAAACTGGATCGG
>WNGS01163947.1:14023103-14041730 GCA_020271785.1 Procambarus virginalis | reverse complement strand
AGTGGAGCAGGATTCTCAGCCTAAGTGTAGGATGACGCGGGCCACTTTAATAACCTGCCTCTCCACCCAACTGTTTACTGGCCCGGGATAAGTGGGACTTTCTGGGATGTCTGCGTCCTAATGGACCCTCGTTCCCCGTGCTTATATTGGTCTATCGATCCAGGCCACGAGCAACGCTCTTCCTCATTGGTCGTTGAGCTGATAATGAAAGGCATGTCATTAGCCAGACAATTAGTAACGGCTGTGAACAATTAGGGCTGCTCGTCGTGCACGGCCATGGAGACTGCCCATTCACCCAATCTCCCGTTTAACTTGCTCCAATCACAAGGTGCCAGAGAGGATCAGGCGTTATCATTGGTAGGTTTAGGGACGGCGTAAGGGTAAGCTACTTAACGAGGGGAAGCCATTGTGAGGGGTTAATTAACTTCTCTTGTTGATGGTTGTAGCTCATACCAGCAGTTGGTCGGCCTGATAACGAGGTTGTGTATATCGGCCCGCCGTGAATATAGCGGGTGGTAAGAGGGTCTGCACCCAGGGGACCCAATAATGTAGGCTCCACTGGGCGCGGGTAGTGCCATCCCAGCTTCACCTGCCTCCAGGCCACTCGCTCTCCTCCAGGCACTGTTCCCTCCTCCCAGGCAATGACCCTCCTCCCGGCACTTGCCCTCCGTCCTGGCCCTTGCCCTCCTCCCGGCCCCTGCCCGTGGGCTAAGTTTCACAAAGCTTATAGTCTTGCGCTGGTCTCTTAGTCCATCCTCTTTATCTTGTGAATCGTCCAATGGTCTTATTTATTAAGAACACTGAACGACGAGATAATATATAAAAATATCGTAAAACATCTGGTCTATGGAGCATTTCTTATACTAATTGACATGCTTGATCCCAGAGCCACACAAATTTGGGGGTCTGTTTTATCTAATGAGATCAAAATGAATATCGTTGCCAGATTTTAGGGATTCTACACTAAGTGGCAGCTGCTGGGACCTGCCTTTAACAATAATTGCTTTCAATTAGGAGGTTTTTATCATGAAGTGATTCACTCACGTCCCAATTCCCAGCTCACCTTTCACGAGGCTTTCTTCACCTCCTAAAATACAGGTTATTTGCAAAGTCTTCCCATTGGACAAGAGAAAGGTAATAGATTATACGGAAGTCGAATCGAATCCGAATCGGAATAATACAGGAGAAGATGACCATTGGGCGAGCCTTGAAGTGGGGAAGCTGAAGAGAAGTCGGTGAGAGGAAAACGCTGAAGTTGAAGAGAAGAGAAATGGCCAGGGCTTGACCCAGCTGCGTGTCTTAAGTCGATGCTGAAACAACCCAGCACTCTGGCTAGGTGGGAGACGGGTCTGGAAAGCGGAGTGCAGTGCTTCTATCATTCAATGGTAGAGCAGTCTGTCTTCAGGTGGTGTCTTCCCGTTCCTGGGTCTTCTTTATATGATGAGTTCTTTTGTTCATAACAAGAGCTACGTTCAGAGCTTTATTAGCAACCGTATTCCTCCACAAGATCTCCATCGGCTGTGTAGACTCGGGACATCAGTGAGACCATTTAGTCTAGAGAGGGCCCCGGGCGCCCCAGTGGAGCCATTGCCTACGGACGACGGTGATCACCTTCATTGATTTGACAGGAGCTCGGTGGGGTCGGCCTTAGTGTGGTGGCCACAGTCCCACTGCTCATCACTCACAAACCTGGTGCACGCTTCTCCTAGATTTAGGACTTAACCTAAACTTTTAGACTCCATAAGGTTAAGTTAGATTAGTTTTAGAAGGTTAGGTTAGGTTAGCTTAGGCGATCGCAACCTGGGGTACTGCGTGCCCTAGGTTGAGAACCACTGGTTTAGATGGTGTCTTGAGACGCCGTACACTGAAGGACCCGTGTTTGTAGTCAGGATGTACACTATGTGTGTGAACCTGTATCCAACTAAATTCGGATTCTAAGAGGCCTGGGGCCTGATTCACGAAGCAGTTACGCAAGTACTTACGAACGTGTACATCTTTCCTCAATCTTTGACGGCTTTAGTTACATTTATTAAACAGTTTACAAGCATGAAAACTTGCCAATCAACTGTTGTTATTGTTATAAGCAGCCTCCTGGTGCTTCGGAGCTCATTAACTGTTTAATAATTGTAAATAAAGCCGCCAAAGATTGAGAAAAGATGGACAGGTTCGTAAGTGCCTGCGTAAGTGCTTCGTGAATCTGGCCCCTAGGAAGCCTCGAGGAGAGAGGTGAATGAATGTCCTGTCATGAGACCCTTCAGACCTGCCGGAATGAGATTCCTAGAGGTTTTCAATGACTTTAACCACTCCCGTGGTCTTGAGAACACGCACCCAAAGTTTACCAGTGTAGGTGGCTGGTCACATGGCCCTGTATGACTAGCCATCCTGCGAGAGAGGGATCTTTATTATGACATTACCTAGCTCTTAACACACACTATGTAACCCTGCATATAGACCAAGCTTGCTGCATAAACACACATGTACCTAAGTATATTATTAATACAAAAAACCTGATTGATGTTTGGTGTTGGTGGAGGAGCTTAACCGATGGCGGAGGTGTCGCTGGTACTCACATGACATAGGCTAACCATAGCCCGTGCTTCTTGCTCCAGTCCTGTGCCAGGTAAGTTACGGGCTCACCATAGCCCGTGCTACTTGGAACTTGTTCCGAGTAACTGAATCTATAACAACAACAACATATACTCACATGAGTAGACCGGAACTCATATTGCTCACACTTGTGGAATAAGTTTCCTTAGCAATGCCCCTCTCTACTAAGTTCAAGGAGCCCGTTTTCTACACGCGGTCGGCTTCGTCCCGGAGCTCTGTGCGGGATCCATGCTGTCTGACTTATTTAACGCATTCATAAAAAACCCGCACATTGCAGCGAGCAACACAGAGCAAGTGCGTGTTGCAGCTGGCGACAAACGGCGTCTCGCCTGTAACTACACGTAAAGTAGACCACTATCTGTTGACACTGAGTGAATAATAAATCTGTTCCCCGAGCATAAAATTGAAGGGTCAACATTAGCGGAATTATTTCGGCACGAGATCTGGTCATAATGAGTGGGAGCAAACACCACGACCGCTAACTCTAGCACCCCCACACCCGCTAACCTGAGCAGTAAACAACCTCGCGTCACACTCACTCACTCACGCCGGTCAGAGTGACGTGTGGCAATATTCACGAATAATTATCCTTCTTTAGAATATGAAATATTGGGTACTGACGGGACTTGAGCAGTGGCGAGAGGACGAGGCTTGGGACACGTGGTGAGTGACGGGTGTAGTGGTGACAGGACGAGGCTTGGGACACGTGGTGAGTGACGGGTGTAGTGGTGACAGGACGAGGCTTGGGACACGTGGTGAGTGACGGGTGTAGTGGTGACAGGACGAGGCTTGGGACACGTGGTGAGTGACGGGTGTAGTGGTGACAGGACGAGGCTTGGGACACGTGGTGAGTGACGGGTGTAGTGGTGACAGGACGAAGCTTGGGACACGTGGTGAGTGACGGGTGTAGTGGTGACAGGACGAGGCTTGGGACACGGGGTGAGTGACGGGTGTAGTGGTGTGAACACGAGGGGGACAAGCCAGGAGGATAGGCATTATTCCTTCACTGCGTATCCCTATCCCAGTTCCTATCGTGTCCTCCTATCCCTGGCATGTACTGAGCAGCCTAACACATGTGAAAAGATCTCCACTTGATGGCTAGACGTTGCAAATGGCGACGTACGAGCCGAGACCATTGCTACAGCTCAACACTTGTGCAGGATGAACACGGTAGAGATGTGATGTTGCTCCCCAGATCACGGGTCCGGGCCAACAACAGTGTCGGGACACAATAGTCTGATAACTCACGTCAGTAACTATAAATGGCTGACCCGAACACCAGGATCTAAAACCTGAGTAGGAACACAATTATGACGTCAGAGTGACGTCACATCCTGTGTATACCATATATTAAACACAAAATTTTACCTTATTTTCGTTAGGTTAGGATAGGATGGGCTGGATCGGGTTGTGTTAGTTTTACTTAAGAGTAGCGATGAGGGGTGAAAATTTATTCAGGTCAAAGACCCTATTAGACTGAACAAGAGCATGGACACACATATAAACATTGTCCAGTTGATTGAGGGTTGAGAGGCGGGACCAAAGAGCCAAAGCTCAACCCCTACAAACACAACTAGGTGAGTACAATTAGGTGAGTACACACATGCAGAGGAAAATTTCTGAAGCACAATCACAGGTTAAACGTGAAGAAAAAGCTTACTGTTGCTAGAAACTTTCATGTGAACAAGTTAACGGAGCCGGCAGCTAAGGTCCACCAGTCACTGGAAGTTGTACAACAGGTGCAACCTGCAGCAATACACCACTAAACTTTACGAACGAACCTTTGACTTCAAGGAAAAGAAAGTAGTTATTCTACTGTACAAGTATGTGGGGTGCCCCCATCTACTGGGGATGACGTGCCCCCATCTACTGGGGATGACGTGCCCCTATCTACTGGGGATGACGTGCCCCCATCTACTGGGGATGACGTGCCCCTATCTACTGGGGATGGCGTGCCCCCATCTACTGGGGATGACGTGCCCCCATCTACTGGGGATGACGTGCCCCTATCTACTGGGGATGGTGTGCCCCCATCTACTGGGGATGACGTGCCCCTATCTACTGGGGATGGTGTGCCCCCATCTACTGGGGATGACGTGCCCCTATCTACTGGGGATGGCGTGCCCCCATCTACTGGGGATGACGTGCCCCTATCTACTGGGGATGGCGTGCCCCCATCTACTGGGGATGACGTGCCCCTATCTACTGGGGATGGCGTGCCCCCATCTACTGGGGATGACGTGCCCCTATCTACTGGGGATGACGTGCCCCTATCTACTGGGGATGGCGTGCCCCCGTCTACTGGGGATGGGGCGCACAGAGGGGCGCAGCTGGACTACTGTAGCCAAGCATGGAGACCTTGTCTTCACAAGGACATAACTGCTTCGGAGAAAATACAACACAGCGACAAAAAATCCTGCTAGAACTTAGCCAACTCCCACCAGGAACGAATGTGGGCCACAGGACTAACAACACTGCCTTCCAGGCATGACAACGCTGATCTCATCGACACCTTTAAAATGCTGAACAAGTTTGAGGAGGATATTAATCCAGACCACTTCCATAAGAGGTCCGCAGACACACCCAGCGACACTTTAAGATGTCACACGACCAAAGTTGTTGTTGTCATACATTCAGCTACTCGGAACAAGTTCCAAGTAGCACGGGCTATGGTGAGCCTGTAACTTACTTGTCACAGGAGCGGGGCAAGTAGCACGGGCTATGGTGAGCCCGTAACTTACCTGTCACAGGAGCGGGGCAAGTAGCACGGGCTATGGTGAGCCCGTAACTTACCTGTCACAGGAGCGGGGCAAGTAGCACGGGCTATGGTAAGCCCGTAACTTACCTGGCACAGGAGCGGGGCAAGTAGCACGGGCTATGGTGATCCCATAGTGGACAATCAATAAAAGGTCACAAAGACAAGAGGCAACAGCCTCAAGCTCAAAAAGCCACAATGTTGGCCCAAAACACAAATGTTTTCCGCCCACAGGAGCCAATGGTACTGCCTACCCGCCGAAGCCATAAAGGCCAACATATTACTCCAGTTCAAAATCCAATTGGAAAAAATCTTGAGTAACAATGGAGGGAATCTTTGACAAGCCGCCGGCTTTCTGTTCCCATCGAGGCTATCGAGGTAAGTACATTTAGTTTTCACCTCGATAACGATTATAACTGTCTTAAAGACAATTACCAACTGACTGTTGCTTACAGACGAGCCTAAGACACATCTGCTGTTGTTGCTGGCGCCACACACGTCAGTTGGTTGGCGCCACACACGTCAGTTGGTTGGCGCCACACACGTCATTAGGTGGCGCCACACACGTCAGTTGGTTGGCGCCACACACGTCAGTTGGTTGGCGCCACACACGTCATTAGGTGGCGCCACACACGTCAGTTGGTTGGCGCCACACACGTCAGGTGGTTGTTGCCAGACACGTTAGGTGGCTGACGCCACACACGTCAGGAGGCTGACGCAACACACGTCAGGAGGCGCCACACACGTCAGTTGGCGCCACACACGTCAGGTGACGCCACACACACGTCAGTTGGCGCCACACACGTCAGTTGGCGCCACACACGTCAGAAGGCTGGGTCCACACAGCGGGCACCCCTCACTCACCCACGTCTTCTACCCAGCATTTTACAGGGCCATATTTACGAGGACAAAACCAGTTTTGCGGCAGCAGCCGTGAGAACGCGCGCGCACATGCGCCACCAACTAACTGTTTTCTACTAACTTCGCCTGACGGAAGAGAGGCGTGGGAACCCGACGTTACCTTCCCTTTATACCCGTTCCTTGCGCAACTTCCTTTCCCATAATCCTTATTAACATTTTCGTGCCAATGTCCTCCGCCTGCCTCTCCTCGCTGACCTGGTTTAGCGTCTGTGATTGGCTCTCTGTGTCCTGGAGTGTGGAGCGAGGGCGCTCTCTTATTATTACATTACGGGGTCACCATAGCCCGTGCTACTTGGTCAATTTTGTTCCCAGTAGCTGGAACTAAAACAACAACAACAACGCTCTCTAAAAGGCTCCATGTATTCTCATCAAGGGCTACCCTGTCAAACAGTCAAGGGATCTTTCCATCAGGAGCTCCCTGCTCTCTGTCCTCCCGGCAAGGGCTCCCTGCTCTCTCTCCTCCTGTCAAGGGCTCCCTGCTCTCTGTCCTCCCGTCAAGGGCTCCCCGCTCTCTCTCCTCCGGTCAAGGGCTCCCTGCTCTCTCTCCTCCCGTCAAGGGCTCCCCGCTCTCTCTCCTCCCGTCAAGGGCTCCCCGCTCTCTCTCCTCCCGTCAAGGGCTCCCTGCTCTCTCTCCTCCGGTCAAGGGCTCCCTGCTCTCTCTCCTCCCGTCAAGGGCTCCCTGCTCTCTCTCCTCCCGTCAAGGGCTCCCCGCTCTCTCTCCTCCCGTCAAGGGCTCCCCGCTCTCTCTCCTCCCGTCAAAGGCTCCCTGCTCTCTCTCCTCCCGTCAAGGGCTCCCCGCTCTCTCTCCTCCCGTCAAGGGCTCCCCGCTCTCTCTCCTCCCGTCAAGGGCTCCCCGCTCTCTCTCCTCCCGTCAAGGGCTCCCCGCTCTCTCTCCTCCCGTCAAGGGCTCCCTGCTCTCTCTCCTCCGGTCAAGGGCTCCCTGCTCTCTCTCCTCCCGTCAAGGGCTCCCCGCTCTCTCTCCTCCCGTCAAGGGCTCCCTGCTCTCTCTCCTCCGGTCAAGGGCTCCCTGCTCTCTCTCCTCCCGTCAAGGGCTCCCTGCTCTCTCTCCTCCCGTCAAGGGCTCCCTGCTCTCTCTCCTCCGGTCAAGGGCTCCCCGCTCTCTCTCCTCCCGTCAAGGGCTCCCCGCTCTCTCTCCTCCCGTCAAGGGCTCCCTGCTCTCTCTCCTCCCGTCAAGGGCTCCCTGCTCTCTCTCCTCCCGTCAAGGGCTCCCTGCTCTCTCTCCTCCCGTCAAGGGCTCCTTGGTCTAACTCTCAAGATCTTACGCAAAACAAAGCAAGATTCCCTCACTAGCGGGAGCCCCAGCACGCCTGGCACACACTTAAGCATCTGTTAATCACAAGCACGGATATAATGTGTTTCCTTTCGTGATGAGGATTCGAACCCTCATCACGACCCTTGTGCATTTGTTCATATAATGTGTTTATTCACCACAATAGAACACGGCGGGGGGGGGGGAGGTGATACGTTCAAATATATCAAACAGAGACGAGAGAGAGATAATAATGATCCATCGGTAAATGAGACCTGGTAATTAGGAGATAATGATATGTAATAAATAGTTTACTCAGTTATTGTGTACTTGTATTACCTTGTATTTACTTGTATTTACTTTACTATAAGCTTGAAGATCTTTACGTTGGTGGTGAAGAGGGCAAGTTGACTAGTAATTACAAGGGATGAAGTTATTCAGTAAATACAAAGTTTTAAGCTCAATAAGTCTCCAGGACCAGATGAAGTAAAGGAGGTTCATTTGTGAAAATAAACTTCGCCAACCCTTTGGTCTTATTAGTAAAGTATCTAACACAGCACTAGTCGTCAAGGAGTACTATTATTTTGACGGCTTTCAAACTGGCAGATAGATTCCTTGCGCCCGACTATCCGTCAAATAGTTTGCCGTTTATTGTGGAAAAATTGTTTGAATTTATTAACAAAAGGCCATCTGTCTCCGTCTTTTAAAATAACACTGGTCGGTATGGCGACGGCCTTGCTTCTTGCAGGACGGCGTTCGATCCCCAACGGTTCAAGTGGAAGGGCACCATTCCTTCCCTCCGTCCTATCCCAGCACCCGCCCAGTCTTCTCTCCAAGTGCTATAGTCACTCTGGCTTAACGCTCTCCCTCTTAATTTCCAGCTTTTTCACAACACATTTTCACTAAGTGTCGTTCGCTATTTAACAAACCTCTCATTATTTTCCACTATATCTAAAGCAGGCAAAGAGGCCTGCTTTAGCTATAGCAAGCTAAATAGCTAATGGCTAAAGCAAGCTAAATAGCTAATGGCTACAGCAAGCTAAATAGCTAATAGCTAAAGCAAGCTATACAGGCAAAGTTTACATCATAAACTCAGACTTTAGCAAAGTCTGAAATATTATATCACAGTAAAGGCTACAGAGGAAGGCAGAGTCCCCATGGTATTGGATAGGATGTATTTAATTGGATAATATAACGGTTATCTCAAAAGAAAACAGACAAATAGCATTATTGACAACAATTTTATTTTTAAACCAATTTTTTCTTAATGCGGTTTAATTTTTTTTCAAGATTTCACGAGTGCCTTGAAGTCTCACTGGAGGTAAGGTGTTAAATGCTCAGGGCTCATGAAGCACCCCGTCCTCTCAACTAATACGGCACACTTTTTACGTTGTCGTAACGTAAAAACGTTGAAAACGTTAAAAAACTAAACGTACTCTATTAAGAAAACGTAAAGGCTCACAGACATCTACGTTCTCTATACATCGAACTCGACAGGTCATGCGGGTTGCTTCGGTTCACACGTTTCTAGTTAGGTTAAAAGGTTGGATTTGTTACAAAGTCAAAAGAACGGGCTGGATCCTCACCTACGAAGTCAAAAGAACAGTCCGGATCCTCACCTACGAAGTCAAAAGAAGAGTCTGGATCCTCACCTACGAAGTCAAAAGAACGGTCTGGATCCTCACTTACGAAGTCAAAAGAACGGTCTGGATCCTCACCTACGAAGTCAAAAGAACGGTCTGGATCCTCACCTACGAAGTCAAAAGAACGGGCTGGATCCTCACCTACGAAGTCAAAAGAACGGTCTGGATCCTCACTTACGAAGTCAAAAGAACGGTCTGGATCCTCACCTACGAAGTCAAAAGAACGGTCTGGATCCTCACCTACGAAGTCAAAAGAACGGTCTGGATCCTCACCTACGAAGTCAAAAGAACGGACTGGATCCTCACCGCAACACCTTGAACCGGGCCCTAATTACGCCCCTTTTTAACAGGTAAAATATAGTGAAAGAATGATTTTCTGAACTTCCAGTTATTATGTGGTTACATTATTGTTAAGACTCTATACCTGTTTGACCACCAGGATTTGTAACGTGTAGCGGGCTTGTTACGCATTAGAGTAACAGGTGTAACGCTCTTGTTACGCATTAAAGCCTCCCCTAAATTATTTACAATTATAATAATCTAAATTATTATTTTGTTCCGTAAAAATTATAATATTTAGATTTGAGTCACAACCTTCATCTAATAAAGATAGAGTTGGATAGTATAGCAGAGGACGCAAATGTATAGCAGAGGACGCAAGAGTATAGCAAAGGACGCAAGAGTATAGCAAAGGACGCAAGAGTATAGCAAAGGACGCAAGAGTATAGCAGAGGATGTAAAAGTATAGCGGAGGACGCAAGAGTATGGCAGAGGAAGCAAGAGTATAACAGGGGACGCAAGACTATAACAGAGGACGCAAGAGTATAGCAGAGGACGCAAAGTACAAAAGAGTATAGCAGAGGGGCAGAGCTCCGTAAACCGGCCGCTCTACCCAGTGCTTCAGCATTCACCACATTATTCATTTCAGGGAGGAAATTGCAGTTATTATTCCTCATGCGAGAGACAATTACTGGACCGTAAGCCGCGTGGACCGGGTCCATCACACTAGCCGCGTGGACCAGGGTCCATCACACTAGCCGCGTGGACCGGGGTCCATCACACTAGCCGCGTGGACCGGGTCCATCACACTAGCCGCGTGGACCGGGTCCATCACACTAGCCGCGTGGACCAGGGTCCATCACACTAGCCGCGTGGACCGGGTCCATCACACTAGCCGCGTGGACCGGGGTCCATCACAGTAGTCGCGTGGACCGGGTCCATCACACTAGCCGCGTGGACCGGGTCCATCACACTAGTCGCGTGGACCGGGTCCATCACACTAGCCGCGTGGACCGGGTCCATCACACTAGCCGCGTGGACCGGGTCCATCACACTAGCCGCGTGGACCGGGGTCCATCACACTAGCCGCGTGGACCGGGTCCATCACACTAGCCGCGTGGACCGGGTCCATCACACTAGCCGCGTGGACCGGGTCCATCACACTAGCCGCGTGGACCGGGTCCATCACACTAGCCGCGTGGACCGGGTCCATCACAGTAGCCGCGTGGACCGGGTCCATCACACTAGCCGCGTGGACCGGGGTCCATCACACTAGCCGCGTGGACCGGGTCCATCACACTAGCCGCGTGGACCGGGTCCATCACAGTAGCCGCGTGGACCGGGTCCATCACACTAGCCGCGTGGACCGGGTCCATCACACTAGCCGCGTGGACCGGGTCCATCACAGTAGCCGCGTGGACCGGGTCCATCACACTAGCCGCGTGGACCGGGTCCATCACACTAGCCGCGTGGACCGGGTCCATCACACTAGCCGCGTGGACCGGGGTCCATCACACTAGCCGCGTGGACCGGGTCCATCACCACTAGCCGCGTGGACCGGGTCCATCACACTAGCCGCGTGGACCGGGTCCATCACACTAGCCGCGTGGACCGGGTCCATCACACTAGCCGCGTGGACCGGGTCCATCACACTAGCCGCGTGGACCGGGTCCATCACACTAGCCGCGTGGACCGGGTCCATCACACTAGCCGCGATCACGCCTAACAGGTTTCCGGACTCAAGTTAATGACGCCATCAAAAAGAGATGGTTGAAAAGATTTAGATCATCAGGGAGGTAGGCCACTACCCACACCTGACCTGTGGACCTGTATCCCCCCCACACCTGACCTGTGTACCTCTACCACCCCACACCTGACCCGTGTACCTGTACCCCCCCACACCTGACCTGTGTACCTGTACCGCCCCACACCTGACCTGTGTACCTGTACCGCCCACACCTGACCTGTGTACCTGTACCCCCTCACACCTGACCTGTGTACCTGTACCACCACCCCACCTGACCTGTGTACCTGTACCCCCCCACACCTGACCTGTGTACCTGTACCCCCCCACACCTGACCTGTGTACCTATACCGCCCACACCTGAGCTGTGGACCTGTACCACCCCACACCTGACCTGTGGACCTGTACCCCCCCCCACACCTGACCTGTGTATCTGTACCCCCCCACACCTGACCTGTGTACCTGTACCCCCCCCACACCTGACTTGTGTACCTGCACCCCCCACACCTGACCTGTGGACCTGTACCCCCCCCCCACACCTGACCTGTGTATCTGTACCACCCCACACCTGACCTGTGTACCTGTACCCCCCCACACCTGACCTGTGTACCTGTACCGCCCCACACCTGACCTGTGTACCTGTACCCCCCCACACCTGACCTGTGTACCTGTACCCCCCCACACCTGACCTGTGTACCTGTACCACCCCACACCTGACCTGTGTACCTGTACCCCCTCACACCTGACCTGTGGACCTGTACCCCCCCCCACACCTGACCTGTGTATCTGTACCGCCCCACACCTGACCTGTGTACCTGTACCCCCCACACCTGACCTGTGTACCTGTACCCCCCACACACCTGACCTGTGTACCTGTATCCCCCCCCACACCTGACCTGTGTACCTGTACCGCCCCACACCTGACCTGTGTACCTGTACCGCCCACACCTGACCTGTGTACCTGTACCCCCTCACACCTGACCTGTGTACCTGTACCACCCCACAGCTGACCTGTGTACCTGTACCCCCCCACACCTGACCTGTGTACCTGTACCCCCTCACACCTGACCTGTGTACCTGTACCCCCCACACCTGACCTGTGTACCTGTACCGCCCCACACCTGACCTGGGTGTAGCCCAGCCACACCCAGGATCAAACAAAAAATAGCCACCATAACAGCAATAACAGTTCCAGCCCCGCTCCTGTGCCAGGTAAGTCCACTACGGGCTCACCATAGCCCGTGCTACTTGTTACAGCCCCGCTCCTGTGCCAGGTAAGTCCACTACGGGCTCACCATAGCCCGTGCTACTTGTTACAGCCCCGCTCCTGGGCCAGGTAAGTCCACTACGGGCTCACCATAGCCCGTGCTACTTGTAACTTTTGTTCCGAGTAGCTGAATCTATAACAACAACAACAGCAAAACTTGTTGGAACTACCGCTAGACTGTCGATCAAAGATAGCATACACAGATGGCTTCATAATCTGGCCCCTAGGTTAGGTTAGGTTAGGTTAGGTTAGGTTAGGTTAGGTTAGGTTAGGTCCTTCTTCAGATCTGACCCCGTTACAAGTGCATGAACCGATAATCTAGCCAAGCTTCTAGAGAAAATGGACTTGAAACAGACCATTTAAAAAGAAAGGAAAAGATAGCCCATATCAACACATTCGGCAGCCTCCTCCATGGGTAGAATAGAGTCTAAAGATAATCATTGAAGGATTACCAGTAAAAATCAGCATGTGACTCGTAGAGGCTCAGAGCAGTCATAGAACAACAAATGGAAACCATCTCAAGACCCACAACGACTCACATCTTCACAGATGGATCAATTGATCAAGAAAGAGGTTCTGCTGGGGCAGCAGTTTACACTACCAACCATGAAGCTTACTGGAGCATGAATAGTGGGTGCTCAACATTGCAAACAGAATTATATGCCACGAAAGAGGCCATAAATTATACAACTGAGAATAATTTACATGATGTCATCATCCATATCGACTCTAAATCTTCACTCGAGGCATTGTTATCCAGCCAGTACAGAGATAACTCATCACAGAAATCCAACATATAGGAAAAGAAGCACACAATCTACGGCTGTCAATCACCATAAATTGAATACTAAGTCACACTAGCAAAGAAGGTAATGAAAAGGCAGACTCACTAGCAAAAACTGTCACTGCTCTACCTGTTGTACAGGTTCAAATACCTCCTATAAATAATAAAATAAAATATTTTTCACAGATTAAGGAACAAATCAAGAAGAAAATACTCCCAACTACCAAAAGTCGCCACAGAGCCAAAGTAGCGGAAGGAAGATCCACTGTGATGTGGTACGAACAAGCCGCTGGTTACTACTCTCATGCCTTGCTAAAAGATATCCAGAGACATTGCAGTAGCCATACACAGGCTCAGACTTGGCTACAAGTGCTGCTGGGAGGTAATAAACCCAATAGTTAAAGAGTGTCAAATCTGTGGAACAGAAGCAGAGACGCCTCTATTGCATTACTTTGGAATGTGAAGCAACTGAAGCCCTGCGCATCAAACTCAACATTCATCCAAAGAGAGCAGCTGCATTAGATGCAAAATCCACAGCGACTACAATGGTTAGAAGAGCAGTGTAAGAATGGGCCACACTAGTGAACACTGTGCGTCAATATCCACCACCAAGATAATGTTATTAAAACAAGACTAAAACAGTGCGCTAAAACAGAAGCGGAAAAGAAACGGGGGAAAAAGAGGAAACCCCACCGCCATTTAAAACTCTGGCCGAAATATCACAGTAACAAGGTTATCATGCATAACCGAACTCAATTACGGGCTCACTATAGTCCGTGCTACATGGACATTTTACTTCCGAGTAGCTAAATCTAAAACAACAACAACAAACAAAGCCACAGCGGTTTTACCACAACATTAAACGTGAATTCGCTAACACCAATGAATGCCACTTCCTAACTCGCTGGACGCTGATGCTCCTCCCTTGCGCCACTGAGTAGTGAAGGCGGGAAACTCTTGTAAGTGGAGTACCACAGGGCTCTCTCCTGGGACCTCTCTTGTTTATAATGTAAACGATTTAGACACAGTATTGACCAGCACCATTTGATAATTTGAACATGATACAATAAAAAGGAGGAAAATAAACTCCGAAGACACAAAATCACTACAAGATGATCTAGACAATACAAACACAGATCATACTAACGTGATGCATCAAATGAACAAATCCACAAGGGCCGTGACGAGGATTCGAACCTGCGTCCGGGAGCATCCCAGACACTGCCTCAATCGACTGAGCTACGACAGGATAAAATGCATCACGTTAGTGTGATCTCTGTGTGTAATGATGTAAGGGCGAAGAGGGAGAACGGCCTATTGACATAGCTCGGGTGCAGGGGGGAGTTGTGTAAAACCCTGGTTTGTGCGTCGGAGAGGCTACGGGATCCTGTAAGTTCAGTAGAACTTCGGTTTCAACTCTTTTTACCCTGTCGTAGCTCAGTCAATTAAGGCAGTGTCTGGGATGCTCCCGGACGCACGTTCGAATCCTCGTCACGGCCCTTGTGGATTTGTTCATTTGAACTAGACAAACCTTTAAATTGGAAGAAAAATTGACAGATGTAGACTAATGCTGACAAAATTAGGGTTCCGAGACAAAGTAATGATACTAAAGTTACCAGATATCGGCTGGACTAACTTGAACTTGTGATATCTGAATGCAAGAAAGATTACGGATCTATAGCCCTAAAGTCAATGCATAAATGTTACGAAAAAAGCAAATAGGATATTGAGATTTATTTCTAGAAACATTAGCAATATAACCACTAATATTATTCAACGTAATCTTGCCCTTGTTAGGCCTCATTTAAATTATGCAGTTCAGTCTTGGTTACCATACTACAGAGTGAACATAATCACTTGAACGTGTTCAAAGAAGTTTGTANCGGCCACGGGGTGAGGAGCGGGAGGGCGGTCACGGGGTGAGGCGCGGGACGGGGGGCCACGGGGTGAGGCGCGGGAGGGCGGCCACGGGGTGAAGAGCGGGAGGGCGGCCACGGGGTGAAGCGCGGGAGGGCGGCCACAGGGTGAGGCGCGGGAAGGCGGCCACGGGGTGAGGCGCGGGAGGGCGGCCACGGGGTGAGGCGCGGGAGGGCGGCCACGGGGTGAGGCGCGGGAAGGCGGCCACGGGGTGAGGCGCGGGAGGGCGGCCACGGGGTGAGGCGCGGGAGGGCGGCCACGGGGTGAGGCGCGGGAGGGCGGCCACGGGGTAAGGCGCGGGAGGGCGGCCACGGGGTGAGGCGCGGGAAGGCGGCCACGGGGTGAGGCGCGGGAGGGCGGCCACGGGGTGAGGCGCGGGAGGGCGGCCACGGGGTGAGGCGCGGGAGGGCGGCCACGGGGTAAGGCGCGGGAGGGCGGCCACGGGGTGAGGCGCGGGAGGGCGGCCACGGGGTGAGGCGCGGGAGGGCGGCCACGGGGTGAGGCGCGGGAGGGCGGCCACGGGGTGAGGCACGGGAGGGCGGCCACAGGGTGAGGCGCGGGAGGGCGGCCACAGGGTGAGGCGCGGGGAACGGCCGCGGGGTGGGGCGTGGGAGGGCGGCCACAGGGTGAGGCGCGGGAGGGCGGCCACAGGGTGAGGCGCGGGAGGGCGGTTCGGGGTGAGGCGCGGAAGGGCGGTCGGGGTGGGGCGCGGGAGGGCGGCCACAGGGTGAGGCGCGGGAAGGCGGCCGCGCGGTGGGGCGCGGGAGGGCGGCCACAGGGTGAGGCGCGGGAGGGCGGCCACGGGGTGGGGCGCGGGAGGGCGGCCACGGGGGGGCGCGGGAGGGCGGCCACGGGGTGGGGCGCGGGAGGGCGGCCACGGGGTGGGGCGTGGGAGGGCGGCCACGGGGTGGGGCGCGGGAGGGCGGCCACGGGGTGGGGCGCGGGAGGGCGGCCACGGGGTGAAAGGGAGGAAGTGCTGACGACTCACCAGCCTCACCTATGGTATCATTACACTCCCTCTCTACACTTGAGCCGCCAATAACACTTCCTGCTCACTCACTCGCTGGCTGTGGTAAGTCTCACCCTCATCCCTATCACCGCTGCACCAAGCTGCATAGCACCGCTCACTGCCTCACACGCTACATAGCACCGTTCTCTGCTCACACGCTACATAGCACCGCTCTCTGCCTCACACGCTACAAGCTACATAGCACCGCTCTCTGCCTCACAAGGTGTAGTACCTGAGCCAAGGTTCCTGGGAGTGTGGAACACGTCTGTGCCTCTTGGTGAACTTCAAGTTGAATGATTCAAGTTTCCCCGTTACTTGTGGCCGACGGCTGCCATGAACGGAACGCGAGCTGTTCAACTGTTCAACCGCCAGGTTTCCAAAGCGATTCATTAATCTTACCCTTGTTAAACCCATTTATGTTCATGAACATTTAAAGCGAAGGAACAAAGTTAATACCAGGAATTAGAAACCCTTAATTTATAGTCTCTAAAAAGACGGTGGTGATCTAACTGGTGTGCAATTGGACGAAAAGATATAAACAAGGTCTTAAAAATATGAACACACAACGCGAAACAATGTATATAAATTTGTGACATTTATATTTAAGAAAGACCTGGGTAAATATTGGATTGGAAACAGGAGTCGATTAATGTAACCAACACCGTTGACTTGTTAGGTTACAGCAACGGGTCCGGCAACACAAACCCAACATTAATTGCATTTTTTGTCTCTACACTTCCTTTATTAAGTCATTTCACAACAGTAATAATTGTATATCAATTGTGTCCCGACCAACAAAGATGAGGAAGGCGAGCGTGTTAAGGTGGCGTGTGTGTGAGCCCACTAAACCACCACATGCCAGTCCACATCATGCTGCAGGCATCATAATGCTTGGTAAACAATTCCTTCCTGGGGAAGACACGACTCAACACACCCAGAGTGGAGCAGGATTCTCAGCCTAAGTGTAGGATGACGCGGGCCACTTTAATAACCTGCCTCTCCACCCAACTGTTTACTGGCCCGGGATAAGTGGGACTTTCTGGGATGTCTGCGTCCTAATGGACCCTCGTTCCCCGTGCTTATATTGGTCTATCGATCCAGGCCACGAGCAACGCTCTTCCTCATTGGTCGTTGAGCTGATAATGAAAGGCATGTCATTAGCCAGACAATTAGTAACGGCTGTGAACAATTAGGGCTGCTCGTCGTGCACGGCCATGGAGACTGCCCATTCACCCAATCTCCCGTTTAACTTGCTCCAATCACAAGGTGCCAGAGAGGGATCAGGCGTTATCATTGGTAGGTTTACGGACGGCGTAAGGGTAAGCTACTTAACGAGGGGAAGCCATTGTGAGGGGGTTAATTAACTTCTCTTGTTGATGGTTGTAGCTCAATTACCAGCAGTTGGTCGGCCTGATAACGAGGTGTGTAATATCCCGCCGTGAATTAGCGGGTTAAGAGGGTTGCACCAGGGCCCCATAATATGCTCACTGGGCCGGGTAGTGCCATCCCAGCTTCCTCCTCCAGGCACTGCCCTCCTCCAGGCACTGCCCTCCTCCAGGCACTGCCCTCCTCATGGCACTGCCCTCCTCCAGGCACTGCCCGTGGGCTAAGTTTCACAAAGCTTATAGTCTTGCGCTGGTCTCTTAGTCATCCTCTTTATCTTGTGAATCGTCCAATGGTCTTATTTATTAAGAACACTGAACCGAGATAATTATATAAAAATATCGTAAAACATCTGGTCTATAATTTAAAGCATTTCTTATACTAATTGACATGCTTGATCCCAGAGCCACCAAATTTGGTGTTTTATCTAATGAGATCAAAATGAAGATCGTTGCCAGATTTTAGGGATTCTACACTAAGTGGCAACTGCTGGGACCTGCCTTTAACAATAATTGCTTTCAATTAGGAGGTTTTTATCATGAAGTGATTCACTCGCGTCCCAATTTCCCAGCTCACCTTTCAACGAGGCTTTCTTCACCTCCTAAAATACAGGTTATTTGCAAAGTCTTCCCATTGGACAAGAGAAAGGTAATAGATTATACGGAAGTCGAATCGAATCGAAATCGAATAATACAGGAGAAGATGCCATTGGGCGAGCCTTGAAGTGGGGACAGCTGAAGAGAAGTCGGGAGAGAGGAAATGCTGAAGGTGAAGAGAAAAGTGCCAGGGCTTGACCCAGCTGCGTGTCTTAAGTCGATGCTGAAAACAACCCAGCCTCTGGCTAGGCTGGGAGACGGGTCAGAAAGGCGCAGTAGCAGTGCTTCTTCATTCAAGGTAGAGGCAGTCTGTCTTCAGGTGGTGTCTTCCCGTTCCTGGGTCTTCTTTATACTGATGATGTTCTTTGTTCATAACAAGAGCTACGTTCAGAGCTTTATTAGCAACCGTATTCCTCCACAAGATCTCCATCGGCTGTGTAGACTCGGGACAG
>WNGS01163947.1:13968329-14004798 GCA_020271785.1 Procambarus virginalis | reverse complement strand
ACAGGTGAGGTGGGGCGGGCAAGCAAGCCCGGGTCATGTAAATAAACAATCAGGTCGCCGCCACACGCGGACGTCTACGCTGGCGGGTGGTGTCCTGGGGCTCAGCATGCGTGGGGGGGGGATCAATAATCTGTTGTAGTGATCAGTCCCCTAACTGTCGTCTCCTCACTGACTGCCTCATTGTGACGCCTGGACTAGGAGTAAGTTGGTTTAGTGTTGCCGCAGCTGCCGTGCCTTCAGTACTCTGTGTGTAGAATAATATTCCCAATGGTCACTTTACTACTTCAGTTAAAGTGTGTGTGTGTTCTCACTTAGTTGTGCTTGTGAAATTTTGTCTCTTTAGTCCCGCCTCTCAACTGTCAATCTACTGGTTACAGGTTCCTGAGCATGATCCTTAAACGTTAGGTCTGACGACCTAACGTTTAAGGAGCATAACCAAGCAAATATTGCGACAGCCAGAAAAATGATAGGTGGATTACGAGAACTTTCAAATCCAGGGATCCCCTCACAATGGTTGTACTCTTCAAGTCACTTGTGTTGTCCCGTCTTGAGTACTGCTCAGTACTCACTTCCCCCTTCAGCAGGGAGAATTGCGAAATAGAGGGAATACAGAGAACTATACGGCACATATGACGAGTAAAGCACTAATTATTGGATCGTCCTCAAAGCTCTCCAAATGTACTCACTAGAAAGAAGACGAGAGAGATATCAAATAATATACACATGGAAGATACTGGAGGGCCAAGTACCAAATCTGCACAGTAAAAATAACGAGTACTGGAGTGAACGATATGGAAGAAAATGCTAATAGAACCATGAAGAGCAGAGGTGCCATAGGCACAATCAGAACACTGTATAACATCAGAGGTCCGCGGTTGTTCAACGTCCTCCCCAGCAGCATAAGAAAATATTGCCGGAACAACCGTGGACATCTTCAAGAGGAAACTAGATTTATTCCTCCAAAGAGTGCCGGACCAACCGGGCTGTGGTGGGTATGTGGCCTGCGGGCCGCCTCCAAGCAACAGCCTAGTGCACCAAACTCTCACAAGTCAAGCCTGGCCTCGGGCCGGGCTTGGGAGTAGAATAAACCCAGAACCCCATCAACCAGGTATCAACCAGGTACTGGGCTCTATCATATCTACATTTGAAACTGGTGTATGGAGTTAGCCTCCCCACCTCACTTCCTAGTGCATTCATTTACTAACCACTCTGATAAAATTCTTTCTAATGTCTCTGTGGCTCATTTGGGTAGTAAGTTTTCTACCTGTGTCCCCTTGTTCGTGTTCCATCCGTGTTAAATTGTTTGTCTTTGTCAACCCTGTCAATTCCCCTGAGAATTTTGTAGGTGGTTATCATATCTCCCCTTACTCTTCTGTTTTCCAGGGACATGAGTTTCAGCTCCTTTAGCCTTTCCTCGTAGTTCATACCTCTCAGTTCCGGGACAAGTCTGGTGGCATACCGCTGAATCTTCTCTAACTTTGCTTGTGTTTAACTAGGTATGGACTCCAAGCTGGAGCTGCATATTCCAAGATTGGTCTGACGTAAGTTGAATACAGGGTCCTGAACGATTCCTTACATAAGTTTCTAAAGGCAGTTCTTATGTTGGCCAGTCTAGCATATGCCGCTGATGATATCCTTTTGATGTAGCCTCTGGGGACAGATTCGGTGTGTCAACCCCCAGATCTCTCTCTCTATTTGACTCTTGCAGGATTTCACCTCCCAGATGATACCGTGTGTTCAGCCTTCTGCTCCCCTCGCCTAATTTCATTACTTTGCACTTTCCTGAGTGAACTTTAGTAGCCATTTTCTAGACCATTCCTCCAGTTTGTCCAGGTCATCCTGTAGTCTCTGTCTATCTTCATCCGTCTTGATTCTTTTCATAATTTTGCATCATCAGCAAACATTGAGAGGAACGAGTCTATACCCTCCGGAAGATCGTTTACATATATTAGAAACAGGATAGGTCCAAGTACAAAGCCCTGAGGGACTCCGCTGGTGACATCTCGCCACTCTGATGTCTCCCCCCCCCCCTCCTCACAGTTACTCGCTGTTTTCTATTGCTTAGATACTCGTTTATCTACTGGCACCTTACATTTTACTCCTGCCTGTTGCTCCAACTTTCGTAACAGCCTTTATGGTGTACTGTGTCAAAAGCTTTCTGACAGTCCAAGAAAATGCAATCTGCCCACCCTTCTCTTTCTTGCCTAATTTTTCTTGCTTGGTCATAGAATTCTATTAACCTGTCAGGCACGATTTACCATCTCTGAACCCATGCTGACCATCTCTGAACCCATGCTGACTCTCAGACCCATGATGTTGAGATGTGTGTGGTGTGTGTGTGTGTGTGTGTGTGTGTGTGTGTGTGTGTTGTGTGGTGTGTGTGTGTGTGTGTGTGTGTGTGTGTGTGTACGCGCGCGCGCGCTCGTACAAGCGTACACAGGAGCATGCCGGGGTTCCTGTGAACGGAAATGTACGAGCGAGACGGCCACTCCATCAAGTCAATCAAGCGGGACCGTCCGACACAGGCCTCTCCAATTTTAAAAGTTTTTGGCGCGCATTTTGAAACAGATTTACGCGCGAACCCGACAGCCGTCGTTCTGTCAAACTAACGCCCCGGAAAGCTGGCTCGCGCAGCGCTACAAGGCCGCTCTTGTCCGCCCACGTCACGCTAGCAGCCCGCGGAGAGGGAGAGAGGATGGGGCAACAGGGAAGAGTGCGAGAGTGTGAAGGAGGAGTTCGAAAGGAGTGAGAGCCTTCTGACTAAGGGAATGGGAGTACACGCCATGAAGGACCGGTGGGGAGGGGAGGGAACAAACATGGGTGATGGGAGGGAACAAACCAAATAATTATATACATCAAATATTCTTGAAAATGACAGAATTCTCCATCGTTATTTCTCGCTCCTTCTCTTCATCCTCGCCTCCCCTCCTTTCCTTCCTTCCTCCTCCCCTCATCCTGACTCAGCACCGCCGACCCTCGCTACATACACAGTATACATAATGTTAACGCACTTGTGTACAATAAATATATACATATTTAGTATATATTTATTCTGCACAATCGTACAATAGCCTCAGATATTTTTTCCCACACACCTTCACTTTCTAGTGTGTGGTTTGGTCAACATATTTCAGCCACGTTATTGTGACTCCTCGTCTGCATAGCTTCGAATGTTATCAACATTTGGATGAGACACTTCCTCTTATGGAAGTAACTAAACATTGGGGCTACTTGGGGCTAGCCTCACCAAAATTTGAAGGGGGACGGTCGTAGCGTTGTCAGGGTCGAACCAAGTGCCTCCCACCCCTCTAACCTAGTCTGCATGTAATGTTATATGATAGTAATTTCCAATCTCACTAAACAGGAGAAACCATTCTCACCAAGACGCATCCACCACATCATTATCTGCATAACTAGAAGGGGTACTCGCTGGTGGTCAGGTGACGGAGGTAACATCTACACTACACTATCTTAATCACTATAACCATCTTTATTTATATAACCATCATCACAATATTACTGGGAGATAGTGAAGGAGAGGGAAGGTGGTGAAGGCGAGGGCAGAACTGATGAAGTCGGTTGTAGATATGGTGGCCCACGGTGCCTAGACAGAAGATGGCAGAACGCAGTGAAGGTATGTCTCCGCCCCCTCCTACCCAATCACTTGGGGTGGACGGCAGAGCGACGGTCTCGCTTCATGCAGGTCAAAGTTCAATCCCCGACCGTCCAAGTGGTTGGGCACCATTCCTTCCCTCCGTCCCATCCCACATCCTTATCCTGACCCCTCCCATGGCTATATAGTCATAATGGCTTGGCGCTTTCCCCCTGGTAACTCCCTCCCTCCGCCCCCTCCTCTTATTATACACATACAAGCCAGAAGCATTTCTAGTCAGTTCTCAGACATCTTAATAAATATATCAAACTAAAATCGGGAACTTGGATCAGTAGCCTTAGACCCGGACTATACCACTTTAGGTCAAAAACAAACTGACGTTATCTAAAACTCACCAACATTGTAAGTTTTAACCCACGACGAAGAGGTCCTCGACCCTGACAGCTGAGTGGACGTGCTTCAGATTCGTAGTCTTGAGGTTCCGGGTTCGATCCCCGGTGGAGGCGGAAACAAAATGGGCAGAGTTTCTTTCACCCTGATGCTCCTGTTACCTAGTAATAAATAGGTACCTGGGAGTTAGACAGCTACTACGGTCTGCTTCCGCGGGGGGGGGTAACAAAAAGGAGGCCCGGTCGAGGACCGGCCGCGGGGACGCTAAGCCCCGAATCATCTCAAGATAACGTGTACTGGCGCCTGGAGGCTCACACGCAAGACTATACTAAGACATACGTGAAGTAAGCCTCAGGTCAGTGCCGAGAGGCAAGACCCACACTCAACAAGGTTCAAACATTTGCCCGAAACAAGCGAAAAGGTTAAGGAAAATGAACCTTACATCATAAGAAAAGGAGAAGAGTTACAGGAGACATGATCACAACATATAAAATACACAAGAATAAATACGTTCAGCACAGACACAGAGAGGTCAAAGCAATTCACAGCTTCAGTAGTTATGGCAAAACACAAGTCACCGCACCAGATGACCAATGTGCAAGAGACGGGGCCCAGCAGGAGTTCGCCCCAGCAGAACACAACATATTGGTGAGAAATAATAAACACATAGACAGCTATCCCTTACAATGAATTATGACGATGATTCTTCACAAAGCAGAGGACATGCATGTAAGAAAAAGTGTAGATGTGAAAGCAGACCCAACCACTATTTTAAGAAGCGTAACTACCAAGTTATTGAGCTGTTATGGGTGTTCACCTGGGCATCAGCGCCCAGGCTGCCGTATAGGCCCCGCCCTTCTCACAAAAACATATTCCTATATAAAGCCACAACAACATGCCGACAAAAGCATCTGTCAAGCCGAACCGAACCGAAAAAGTCACCCTTAAAGCCAAAGGCAATTGGTGTATGGGACAATACCGCCCGCCAATGTTGTCATAATGGGGCAAATGGCGGCGCCTGCCGACTTCAGGCAAGGGTAATCCTGTTAGCTCTCTGCTGGCCCGTCCGCCCGTCCCTCCGCCCAGGCGACGACTACTTATTCATAAGCCTGGCGCGCGTTTCCCGCTCTTTTGCACCTCTGGAACCAATTTTTGAGCGGCGCGCCGGATGAGATTACGATAAGGCTAGATGGGGTTGCGGGATTATTACAAGATGACTTTCCAATAAGCATGCCGATTATTTCGATAGGTTCTATATCATTTAGTACTGACTACTCCCATGTAGGCTCAAGAGTTTCACTTGGATGATCACAGACCAAGCAGGGCCAAGGAGGGGGTGACACTTTTACCAGACAGCCGGACGATACTGACAGCGCCGGCAATTATATGCGGGACCTTTTACCGGAGCGCTGACAAGCGGAACGTAGCCGACCCCGCCGCCTCGCGTCCCGACCCCTGCACCAGCCTCCGGCACCGGCTTCCAGACACCTCACCAGTGTCCAGAACACGGTTCACTCAGTCGTAGTTCATGACCCATGATGAAGATCACTTGGATTTGCTGTAATGTGAGTGTCATTGTAACAGGTACTACCATTGTTATGTCAGTAATGGCTGCTCTACCATTGTAATGACTACCATAGTCATGGTAATATACCCAAATTGAAATATCATTAAATCATTTATTGTAATATCTCTGTCCACACTTAATAACCAGCAAACACTAATAACGGACCAGCATGACCCCTCGCTGGACTGTCACGAATATAAGCTGAATATTAAATGAGGAATATCACAGGAAAGGGATTATCAAACTTACCCTTTTCCTTTCACTGCCACCACCTTCCAAAGGAATGAATGTGTCTATAATTATCGGTCCCCAGGAAGGAAGGGACTCGATAATCAGGGAACTCAACGGACCAGTGATTGAAATTGAATGGATTACTTTTGTCTTATTGAACTGAACGGGGGAGGCTCTCGCTTTACTTTATTATTCCTAAGAATGGAGAAACACAGGGAAGTTCTAACACAGCACATGAAAATCGTATGAATAACATATATTAACACAAGGGGACAGATAACTCACCAAGATGAAATTAACAAGTATTTTATTATTGTAACTGTATATTTAAATCACAATTGACATATAGCCTACTCTAATAACATCTATCAAAATAAACGAGGCAATGGGATGCAATACTAATATGCAAGAAACGTAGGAGCACACTACCTTCAATCGCACAATTTGCCAAGATGTTGATGGCGGCCCTCAGCCCCTTTGGACGCGGGCTGGCTTGCCCTCCAGTCCCGAAAAACTCCCAAGACACACTAAATGAAATTTTGTTTTACCAGCTTATTGCTGGGAAGGATTACACCTCCCACCATCCAATACAGCCCCAGGGCTCCACCCATTATTTTGGCATTGGCCAACCATTTTACACTTAGGCCTGAGGTCTGGCTCTCTAGGGCCAATAAGGACTTGGCTCTTATCTTCCGCCAATCATCTACCCTGAGTTGCCGTGGAAGGCTACAAGAATTCCTGAAGATTGAGTCAGTACTCCCCGGCTGTGCGATGGGAACAAGGTACCACTGTATTAGATTCCCGCAACTAGTGCACCTCCCAGCAATGTTTACCAAAACTGATTATTTATGTTCCAGCCCGTCTCCAGCAAGATAAAGGGTAGGGACACTTGACTCGCCTGGTATGGGTAAGGGATCGTTGAGAGGGGAAAGAGAGGGAATGAGAGGGGGATGAGAGGGGGGGAGAGGGAGGATGGAGAGGGGAAACGAGTGGGGAGGATTGCGTGGAGACGCAAGGTATCACAGAGGTCGGCTGCACAACCCCTCAGGTCAACTCCTTGGACCTTGACAAATGGGCTACAGGGGGGGGGTGTGAAGGGGGAAGACGAATGACGGGTAAAGGGGAGGGAAGAAAGGGGGAAGGGAAAAAGGAAGGAGGGGAGAAGGAAGGAGGGGAGAGGGGGAAGGGAGAACCAATGATCTGGGCACCAGATCATTACAACTCCCCTTCCTCGGAAATTAAGAAATTTGTGTGTAAAGAAATTTACACACACTTTTCTTATCCAAAACCCTGGGCTATCATGAACATTACTCCACAACCAAGATTTAACTCCGCAATAAACTGACCCATTGCCTCAAACAAAAGAAATGATTATCTAATCCTAACTAATAATGGCAACACACATAAACAGAATAATGTTTCCTCCAAAATAAAATACTGGCACCACCAAAAGGTGTGGGCCAGCCTGTATACATACATAACAAACACAGTAATAATACATAAACCATAAGGACAGAGAACGTCTCTAATCCTGGCTGTCCACTTGGCTGCAGCCCTGTACCCTTCCAACTACCTGGAAGACAAAACCTCCTATACCTGTCGTGATATAGTAACACTAATTGTAAAAATCCAAACCCAACAACTAGCTAACGTCAGCCGATAGCCTTCAGCTATCCCAGTATTCCACCTGGAATAAAGATCAAACACATCACATAGAAACATTAAAAAATCAATGTCATCAAAAACACAACAATTATCAAATTCCATCAAAAATATATAGAGAAAATATTCCCTCTCAGGGACCTCGTGTCCCACACCTGTGGCAACTGCCTACCACAGCGTGTCCAAATCCTTAACCTAAAGAAAATACACAAAAATGTTGTTTATTAAAAAAATTCGATGTCCGCAGACATGTCTCTTAACCAACAATAACAGCGGGTGAACACAATTTTCAGACTGTGTACCACACCTTATTGTTCAGTAATCCACAAAAAATTAAAAAAATATATATAAATATCCGTATCTAGGATCTAGAAAAATCTAGATAAAGTTCCCCACTGATCAGCGTTTCTAGAGAACCTACTAGATGGTTCTCAAAACAGTTCACTCAAACAGCTTTTCTAGAGACAACGGTAATTTTCTAGCGACAATTTCTAGCTGTTCACTTTCTAGATTTCTTTTTCCTATTTCACTAGTTCTAGTTTTCAACATTTAATACTGTTCCAGAGAGCGTTCCGAAGGTGTACAGAGGTGTTACTGTCAGATGGAAAATTAGAGAGTTGAACTAACTGTTCTGAGTTAACACAGTTTACTATATACCCTAAAGTTCATTTTATATAAACTTTTCTATACAAAAGTTCTATCGTTCGGTCCTGGTGACATCTCGTTGCTGTAGATTCCGGCGACTACCTCAAGTTGCTTGGAGATCCTGGTCATCTGGAAGTTCCATTTCCGGCCTCGGCCAACTACGGACAGTACAGGGGGTCTCGCACTGCCCGCACCGGCTTGCGTGACAGCTGACAGCTGGCGGCTGTCAGCTCAGGTGGACCCCGCTAACAGGAACCCGGGTTCACCTCTTCTTATCGCTTCCAACAGTCCTGATGTATTGTTGTTAACCAATGGCTGCCACAGTAGAGCACAGCTTCGACGTGTCATGATGTCTCGCGTTGGTAGGGAGGTTCGAGTGGCGTTGAAGAGGATGGCATGGTGACAGGACAGGTGGGCCCTGCCTCAGCTCCTGGGCGACGTCATCTACCGACGTTTACTTGTTATCCCGGTACTACTGGGCCGGTACACCTCCCACCATCCAATACAGCCCCAGGGCTCCACCCATTATTTTGGCATTGGCCAACCATTTTACACTTAGGCCTGAGGTCTGGCTCTCTAGGGCCAATAAGGACTTGGCTCTTATCTTCCGCCAATCATCTACCCTGAGTTGCCGTGGAAGGCTACAAGAATTCCTGAAGATTGAGTCAGTACTCCCCGGCTGTGCGATGGGAACAAGGTACCACTGTATTAGATTCCCGCAACTAGTGCACCTCCCAGCAATGTTTACCAAAACTGATTATTTATGTTCCAGCCCGTCTCCAGCAAGATAAAGGGTAGGGACACTTGACTCGCCTGGTATGGGTAAGGGATCGTTGAGAGGGGAAAGAGAGGGAATGAGAGGGGGATGAGAGGGGGGAGAGGAGGATGGAGAGGGGAAACGAGTGGGGAGGATTGCGTGGAGACGCAAGGTATCACAGAGGTCGGCTGCACAACCCCTCAGGTCAACTCCTTGGACCTTGACAAATGGGCTACAGGGGGGGGGGTGTGAAGGGGGAAGACGAATGACGGGTAAAGGGGAGGGAAGAAAGGGGGAAGGGAAAAAGGAAGGAGGGGAGAAGGAAGGAGGGGAGAGGGGGAAGGGAGAACCAATGATCTGGGCACCAGATCATTACATTGCTTCATTTTGTTTTAAAGAATAATCATCAAAATTAATGTTTGGAACATGTTACATATTGACGTTTATCCTGTGACGCGATGAGAGGACGGCTGCTTCCACTGACCTGGTGCCAGGGGTGAGAGGATATCTTACTGTGACCTGGTGCCAGGGGTGAGAGGATATCTTACTGTGACCTGGTGCCAGGGGTGAGAGGATATCTTACTGTGACCTGGTGCCAGGGGTGAGAGGATATCTTACTGTGACCTGGTGCCAGGGGTAAGAGGATATCTTACTGTGACCTGGTGCCAGGGGTGAGAGGATATCTTACTGTGACCTGGTGCCAGGGGTGAGAGGATATCTTACTGTGACCTGGTGCCAGGGGTGAGAGGATATCTTACTGTGACCTGGTGCCAGGGGTGAGAGGATATCTTACTGTGACCTGGTGCCAGGGGTGAGAGGATATCTTACTGTGACCTGGTGCCAGGGGTGAGAGGATATCTTACTGTGACCTGGTGCCAGGGGTGAGAGGATATCTTACTGTGACCTGGTGCCAGGGGTGAGAGGATATCTTACTGTGACCTGGTGCCAGGGGTGAGAGGATATCTTACTGTGACCTGGTGCCAGGGGTGCAGAGCCTATTATGCCGTGATACCAGTGGTGGTGAACCAACAAACATGTCATTATACCAGTGTTGGTGAACCAACAACCAGGTCATTATACCAGTGGTGGTGAACCAACAACCAGGTCCTTATACCAGTGGTGGTGAACCAACAACCAGGTCCTTATACCAGTGGTGGTGGACTAACCAACTAACCAAAGTGTGGTATTTTAGCCTAATCAGGTAACTAGCATTTCACTTTCAACTCCAATACAACCAAGAAACATTAATGATATTAGACTCCACATATCATACAACATACGCTCAGTAATCATAGAAACCGCTAGTGAGATGCGTGAATGTGTACGCTGAACATACACATGAATACAATATGTTTTTGTGTATCCAGTTTGGGCCACTCTCGCTTGCTCTCTCCTCGATCTTCATTTGTTTCGTGAGTATCTCTATCTCTCTCTACTCACCTAGATGTGCTCACAGGGTCCAGCTCCTAGGGCCCAGCTCCTAGGGCACAGCTCCTAGGGCCCCAGCTCCTAGGGCCCAGCTCCTAGGGCCCAGCTCCTAGGGCCCAGCTCCTAGGGCCCAGCTCCTAGGGCCCCAGCACCTAGGGCACCAGCTCCTAGGACTCTCCTAGGCCCCTGCCGTTCGATGGTTATTTGATTTCAGTACAATGACCCATTTCTCCCACTATTATCATATTTACATAAAAACAATTTAGTTAGTGTCAACGACTTCTACGTGTAATCTATTTTAGCCCCAATCTAGCCCTAACACTGAAGAAGTTCATTCTGGGATGTTCTGGGAAGTTAGTCAGGGATGCTCTCGGACGCAGGTTCGAATCCTCGTCACGGCCCTTGTGGATTTGTTCATTAAGTTCATTCTGCCATCTTTGTGACTCATTTGTGTCATTAGTTTCCATTTATAACGGTCGTTTTGGCGTTCCTCACTTTAAACAATGCTGCCTTGCCTACTTTTTTTCATCAGAATATTTTATGTTACTATCATGTCCCCTCTTAAGTGCCTCCTTTACCCCCAATATTGTAAGGTCCTGTTCTCTTGGCCTTGCCTCATTGCTCAATCCCTTCAGCTCAGGAACGAGCCTTGTTGCATATCTTTGAACCTTCTCTCGATTTTCATTGTCCTGTTTTTCAGGGGAGGGTTCCATGCCGGGGATGCATATTCAAGAGTGGGTCTCACCTTCGCTGTGCATACGGCCCGGAAAGATCTTTTGTCCAAGTTCCTGAATGACACGGACACTATGTCGTCTGCTGCTGTTATTATTCTGCTAATGTTGGCTTCTGTAGTGAGATCTGGGGTTGTGACCCCAGCCTAGGTCTTTTCTCACTGAAGAATCTGTCTTCCCTTCAGCCTATACGGCTAGACTGATCTTTACGTGCGCGCGCACACACATACACACGCAGTCTCTCTCTCTCTCTCTCTCTCTCTCTCTCTCTCTCTCTCTCTCTCTCTCTCTCTCTCTCAAGGTAGCCAGGAGTCGGCGGCGAGGATGCGAACACTGAGAGCGTCTCACTCGTTGACATGTTGTTTGTCCGCGTGCAGTGATGCGAGGAGACCTGACGCTGATGTGCTTCCCGACCTCCCCTCATGCTGCCTGCTCTTCACTTCTCATTCAATCTTCTGGAATTTTGTCTGGGTGGTGTTCTTGGCAGAAGTTGTACAAGGGTGTGTGATACTGGACGCTGCCCGGTGGGCCACGGCCCAGCATGACAGTCGGGTGCATGAATATAGATGTTTAACTGCTAGAATTCGATCGTCACGCGACAATCACTTCCCATCATGATCGTCGCAGATGTTTTCCTATTTATGAGAACCAATGTGGTAAGACTTGAGGCGTTGTCTTCTATTAGGCATTTTCTATGTTTTTTCCCGAGGTGGTTCTCCTTAACTGTATGTAGTGAGGTGGTGGTGTTCTGTGGCGTTACTCCGACCTCCTCCCATGGCTTCCCCTCCTGTGTTACCACGCACCTCACATTGTGTCCTCACTCATTCCCTGGAAATACTTCTTATCTTGGGGTTATCTTGAGATGATTTCGGGGCTTAGCGTCCCCGCGGCTCGGTCCTCGACCGGGCCTCTTTTTTGTTACACATCTCCAGGAAGCAGCCCGTAGCAGCTGACTAACTCCCAGGTACCTATTTGTTGTTAGGTAACAGGATCATCAGGGTGAAAGAAACAATTTGCCCATTTGTCTCCGCCTCCACCGGTGATCGAACCCGGAACCTCAGGACTACGAATCCGAAGCGCTGTCAACTCAGCTGTCAGGCGCCCTTGTAGGCATTAGGCACTTGTAGGCATTAAATGCGGCATCTCTAACAAAAGTTCCACACGAGATGTAAATATGTACTTTTCACACAACACACTCCGAAGTGCAACGTTCAGTCAAGCTGATGAGATCCTGATCGGTACACATAGCTTTTACAGAGCAATGACAGGTGTATACGCAGAATGGGGAAAAGTAACGTTAAACATGGAATAAAGTGATGGAACTGGTAGCTTAGAGAGCCACAATAATTGTGTGGAAGAGAAAAGTGTCGAGGAACACAGTAATAACACCAATACTGACCGCCAGACAATAACATAACAGCCACAGTAGGAACAGAGAAAGCTTAAATATAGAAATATAAATTATGCCAGAAAACACAGATGGCTTCCATGAGGAGTTTGCTAACATAAGCACGAATATACACACCAGTAAAATAAAACAAATTAAAAGATGTGCATTTATCAAGTAAAAAGAATAGGCACATATGGAACCAAAGACACAAAATGCCGTTTCGCACATCGCAACAAGTGCTGGAATGTGCTATTGAAGGGTGCAAGGCGTTTTGGGACAGAGTGCAGATTTGTCCACCCTCAACCAAGACAAATCTCAGATAATGATAGAAAATTCTATATGCTTGACTGCCCGGATTTCCACGTGAGAGGAACAGAGCGTTATAGATGGGAGGAGAACCCTTGTGATATTCCTGAAAGTTTTTTAGAGAGAGAAACAGAGTCAAACAACTAAGAGAGTGAAACAACCCTGGAAACACAAACCGAAACTGTCTCTATTTTCCGCTTGTTACAACTTGCAATAAAGTTGTTACATCTTGGCTTAACGTGTTTATGACATATTAGAACGTTGTTACAACTTGCTATATTGGTTGTTATAACTGGTTGGGAGGTGCTAAAACTTGTTCGAACGTTGTACCAACGTCATAGTTTAGGTGTGTGTTTGGCGGGAGGAGACTGAAACTTTGCAAGAGTATGGAAGGGGACGAAGTAATGCCCACCCACAACACCTTACTACGAGCCCCGTCTTGATCCTAACATTGTCTAATTGATATATTACGTTATTGTAATTGTCTTGTGTATGTGCGCGTCCAAAACAAGGCTCGTTATTCTCACAGCTGGTCATGGGGAGCATCAGGTTAACATGTCCAAACAAGTATAAGATGGTATCCTTAATTGTACAATTTACATGAACTTCATACTCACTATTAGTGTTGAAAAAATCAACACTAATATGAAAGTTGTTGATGAAAAAGTCGCTCCATCACAATATGCAACAGGACTCTTTTCTAAGCTACAAAATCGCGATGAAGAATGGTGGAAGTGGACCTTAGCACACTGAAGAAAAAAGAAGGAGTTGAGCAGACATGTTAGTTACTTACAAGATTCTAGGAGGAGTTGAGCAAAAGACGGCAGCAATGATCACACCCAGGACCAGTAGAACAAGGGCACAGAAATGAAAACTTGAGACACAAATATGTCACAAAGATGTTTGATGAAGAAGTTGCCTAGGACAATTCAATACACAGTTTTCAATGTAAATATAAGATGAAAAAACATGTGAAAAGTCAATTCACTGAACTATTGAGAGCCAAAAGTGGGGCTTATGAGCAGAAGCTGGCTCCAGCAAGTGCATGTAGGTGAATACACAGTTTCAAATGTAGATATGATAGAGCCCAGTAGGCTCAGGAATCTGCACACCTGTTGATTGACAGTTGAGAGGCGGGACCAAAGAGCCAAAGCTCAACCCCCGCAAGCACAATTAGGTGAGTACATACCCGTACAGAAGCGTGGTGTTACCCCGTATACGTAACACGTGTACGTAACACGTGTACGTAACACCCGTACAGAAGCGTGGTGTTACCCCACACCAACACAGGTCTCGGTACAGCGGTGACACGCCAGCAGGCAGCGTAGTGGTAGTAGCAGTGCGGGTACACAGCTGCGACACTCTGACACACACTACCGGAGGAACTGTGGCCGCCACGGAGGTAACACACCAACCTGTCCCCTGACAAAGAACGTCGCATTTCGATCGAATGCGTTATATAAAGGCAAAAATTGTCGTACTAGGAAATAAAAGCGGCTCGCAAAAGTGACGTACTGTCGCGTTTTCTGTTTTGGGTCCTCTGGTAGGTTAAGACAAGGGCACTTTACTATGACCGTTTTCTTGACGTTGGGACACCTTAGGAGGACGGGAGGCACACCGACCGCTACGCTCGGCGCCATACAGAGGACGGAATATATTGGAGAAATCTTTAGTTACTAAGGAACATCGCCTGACTAACCCCAGTAACCTGTATCATTTGCGGTTTTGGACGACCGATCTGAGTGGCTGTCATTGTGTAGTAGTTGGCGCTCAGACCACCGTCATCATCTATATTTGCCACCGACTCCACGATTTATTTTGATATTCTTCTCCAATTTGTCGCCATCATGAACATAACTGACCCGTAAACCCAGTGATTATTCTCGTGGTAATCTCTAACTCTGGGACCCATCACGCATCCCTCGTTTGTTATGTTAACACACAAGACCAATTGTCGGCAGAACAGACAGCTCTTTGGTGGAGGACAGGAGACACCAACCACTCCCTGCACGCACAGGAAACGACTTCGTTTCATTAAATAGTTTATCAAATATTTAACTTTCTCTCCCCAGTCTTACTTATGAATATTTTACCGCCGTCGCAGACAGGGTGGCGACGGACTGTGGAGGTGGCGCTACAGACGACGCGGAGCGGGAGAGACAAAAGAACCGCGACAACGAAGACTGACGAAGACGGACAACCCCGGGGCGCCGGGAGGCGCTGCTCCTCGCCAGACCTCGCACCACAAATGACCAAGACAAGTTTCAGGTGCAAATTGCTGTCCTGCAGTACGAGACGAAGCACTGTAGCTCGTGCACATTGGGGCGGTAATGCTATAACACCGGGGTTACAACACACCCTTAGGGGCGTGTAGGGTAAGGGCCATCTTCAACCCGGTCTTCAATTGCAGAAAAGAGGACCAGGAAACGAAAATGACATTTGTGAATGAGTCTCCATGTAAAAAACAGTGTCGGGGGCCATTGAAGTGAAGGGAGGTGAGAAAGACATGATCGATGCAATTCAGCTGTTAAACATGACCATGAACACGACAGGAACATGACACCGGTCCCTGTTAGAGTGTAATGAGGGCGTGTAAGTAGGGGGTGGGGAAGGCCGGGCCAAGCTGGCTCTTGTTGCCTCTCACCACTCACACTGCCTCTCCTACTTCTCCTCCTTCACTAAATATTCCCTTTGCAATTTTGCAGCGAAAAATAAATCTTGCATACCGAGTATTATATTTGAATAGTTACGCGGACTCGACAATCTTCCTTATAGACTCAAAGCATCGCACCAAACTGGCGTCAAAATATCATTACTACATTTAGAACTAAACAAAACGACTTACAAGTTGAGAGCAGCACTCATTCCCAGCTGGCAACGATGCCTAAAATTATGCCATCATTCACTCCTCGTCCCGTTTTTTACCGCGCCCGCACTTCATGACGTGTGTTAATGCCAGCGGCCTCCACCACCCTCACTATTTTTACTCTAACACCTCCCTGCCTCCGCCAGCACCCACCTCAACACCTCCCCTACCTCTCACTTCACCTCCAAACTGAGTTGACCTTCGTCTCTCAAGCCAAGAAGAAGACAAGAGCGCGAATATAGATGTCTTGGAGAGGAAGGCGGCACTTGGAGGAGGCGGGTAATATGCGAGGGTTTGCCGCCCCGACGCCCCCGCCGCATGCCGGCAAATTAACGCGCGAAACAGACGACGTACAACCGGCAACATCTGGCTTTTCTTTATTTTTATTTTATTTTTTCTCGGCTGGTGTAAGATGCAGCTAAATCTACATGTGGTTAGCACCGTGGTGAAGGAGTTATGGTCGTAAATTAAGGCGCGCGTCACTGCCATTGTGAGCCTGGCCCTGTTAAGTCTCCCATGATAAAACCAAACCTCGACCCTGATTCGTTAACCGACTCCGAGGAGCACAAAAAGTATTAGTAATTAAGTGGTTCCTGTCTCCAGGACTCATGGGCGCCGCCTCCACCCGGGTAATATATTACTATGTACATTACCTCCGCTTTATGTACGTATTAACCATGTCGTCAAGGTCTTAGATTTGTGGTGACATTTACAAGGTGTTGGTGGCGGGAGAATGTTGAGCGGCGTCTACAAGTAGGCAAGAGGGATTGGTGGAGCCTTACCCCTCACCCTGGGAGGGGGGGGGGGTACACAACCCAGGTAAGGGGGTAGCGCTCGGGGTATTCCTCTCATGGCAGGGGTTCGGTACCCACGCCGGGATGGGAATATGCTACACCACCTCTATTTACTCAATGGAAACCAACTCTCATAATACATAATTCCTAGATGAAACCTCTGATCAGAAACCCCTTTCTTTAATAATAATAATAATAATAATGAAAATAAAAAGCACATAAAAAATATTAAAATAAAGATCCACAAACAGATGATCAAGACATGAACACAACCATGGGAGTGTGTGAGGTACATGTACATACACACACACACACACACACACACACACACACACACACACACACACACACACACACACACACACACACACACACACACACACACACACACATATGGAGTCCATACCTAGTTAAACACAAGACAAAGCTAGAGAAGATTCAGCGGTATGCCACCAGGCTCGTCCCGGAACTGAGAGGAATGAGCTACGAGGAAAGGCTAAAGGAGCTGAACCTCACATCCCTGGAAAGCAGAAGAGTAAGGGGAGACATGATAACCACCTACAAAATTTTCAGGGAATTGACAGGGTGGACAAAGACAAACTCTTCAGCACGGGTGGGACACGAACAAGGGGACACAGGTGGAAACTTAGTACCCAGATGAGCCACAGAGACGTCAGAAAGAATTTTTTCAGTGTCAGAGTAGTTAATAAATGGAATGCACTAGGAAGTGATGTGGGGAGGCTGACTCCATACACAGTTTCAAATGTAGATATGATAGAACCCAATAGGCTCAGAAACCTGTACACCAGTGTGATTGCAGTTGAGAGGCGGGACCAAAGAGCCAAAGCTCAACCCCCGCGAGCTCAATTAGGTAAGTAATACAGCGTGTCAGCAAGGCGGACAGCCCGCCTCCTATCATAACTCAAACTATATTACCCATTTCCAAATTTGCCCTTCATCTGTTCTCGCTTCTTTACTAAAATAAACCAGGTTTTGGTAGATATACCCCTTACGTCCCCACTCCGGGTTGGGCAGGGTACCCCACCCGGGTGGGGGGTACCTGCCCAACCTGGGTGGGGTAGAGTACCCCACCCGGGTGGGGCAGGGTACACCACCCCGGGTGGGGCAGGGTACACTACCCGGGTGGGCAGGGTACACCACCCGAGTGGGGCAGGGTACACCACCCGGGTGGGGCAGGGTACACCACCCGGGTGGGGCAGGGTACACCACCCGGGTGGGGCAGGGTACACTACCCGGGTTGGGCAGGGTACACCACCGGGTGGGCAGGGTACACCACCCAGGTGGGCCAGGTACTCAGTACTTCCTCAGTTGGGGGGTAAAGGTATATCATTTAGGTGGGTTTACTAATGTTGCATTGACTTGGATTAGTTTCTTGTTGACCAGGTGAGAATGGTTCTCTGTTAACTGATGGGAGAGGAAGAGAGAAGGAAGTAGATGGAGCTGTGAGGGAGGCGTGTGAGGGAGGCGTGTGAGGGAGGCGTGTGAGGGTGGCGTGAGGGGGGCGTCGCGTGATGGGGAGAGGGTTTAGGTGCGTGAGTTTCGTAAAGGAGTTGTGAGGGGAGAATGTACGAGTTCCTTGAGGGGGGGGGGTGCATGAGGTGGTATGTACGAGATGGCCGTGCGTGAGGGGGGCGTGCGAGAGGAGGGCGTGCGTGGGCGGGCGTGTGCGAGTGGCATGAGGGTGGCGTAAGAAGGGAAGAGTAATGTGTGGTTGGGGGGGGGGGAGTGTGTGAGTGGCTAGGGTACTGGAGAGCCACATGTGCGGACCTCAACGCAGCTGACGACCTCCTCCCACTGTCAACACTACTCACCACCAAGTGCAAATTCCTGGCGCTAACAGCGGACTTCCTCACCAAGATAAGTGTGGGGCGCGATACACAGATGCCTTCCCTCACACCCCAACCTCATTCACCTTCATCACAGGTCCTCATGCCTGACACGTCCGTAGCCCACTTCCCTCACACTCCCAACATCCGGCTCATAGCAAACGTTTATGAGGCCAAAAATTATACCTCACGACCAAAACCTCTCATGAATCACTCGCGAGTCCAACAGAACGCTGAGAAAAGAACTTGGCAAAATAATTTAGTTGGACAAAACAAAAGCGGGTTGGGCACAGCTATTTCAAAGTCAGTTGAGAAACCAATTGGTGACGAGTTTGTTTAGCAGAGTTGGTGACAGGCGCCGGAGTGACCATATTAACCACAACGATATACAAGGTTCTAACATATCTGAGATCCATGAAACTATGGCTGCTTATCCAGTCCGCTCTCTTGATTTGCTACTCCGTAAAAAAGTACAACCTTTAATCCTAGCCAAAAATATATGAACCCAAGCAGCCCACCTAACCTATAGAGGACAATGCGTGGATCACGTCAATATGAGGGTGCTTTAATGTGCTTCTAACACGTCGCGTCTTTAGCGAAATGTAGCGATTCCCTTACAAACTGGAGGTACTAGGCGAGAGGACGGGGAGGGGCGAGCACAGAGCCCCGAGCAGCAGCGGTTAAGTATGTGGGAGGGGAGGAGGCGGGAAGAATTACAGACCCAAGCGGCTTTATTACAGGGTGTAGACCTGCGAGGCGATACGCCGAGTTTAAGCATAACTAAGAGTCTCCTACTTGCTCCTGGTGCGACTTCATGTTGTTCCATGGGTGGTGTACATGTGTGCTCCGGTGCACAGAGGGCTCCAGGCTGGTTCAGGTTGCGGCCGCCGGCTGGCGAGGGCGACGCCCGCGGTAATCTCTCTCTCTGCCCTTACTTCCTTAATCCATCACGGTGTGCGGCTCCGCCTAGTGTGTGTTGTGGTCTGATATACGAGCATCACCTGCACCACTACTTGCGTGGTGGGGCAGGTATGGTCGGAGGCCACCGCTTCTACTGACGCAACACTCCCACGCAGGCATATACTATATATATATGTAGACACACATCACAAACAATCAACATATTACGGAACGTTTTGAGTGAGGCATGGTCGAAGGGCAGCTGTTCTACTGACGCAAAACACGTCGCGGGCCGGTATTGACTGACGCAGTTGCAACGGAAGAGCAGTTGCAACTGACTGACGCAAGCCACGTCGTACGCAAGTATGGTCAGGACAATAATTAATGAACCCGTCTAAATGATCACCTTGTTCCCTCGTGTAGATAGCCACAATGTATTTCACCCAAGCCAAATAAACTAGAATCACTAGTAAATACATTGTGCTGTATAGCTTTTTTTTTTTTTTTTTGCAAAGCGCAGCAACCAGGTGCCGAGGGCTCTTGGGATGCGGGCGCCCACCCGTCCCATCCCCACCTTCCTCATCGCGAAAAACCTCATTCCGGATACGCAGTGACCGCCAGGAACCCCTCCAGCCACGGAAATCAGCAGAGCCGCAAAAAAGTACATTACTGAATTTATTATTTAAATAAAATTAGCTGGAAGCTTGATCGTTGAATCGTTTGCGCTTCTTCGGTTATGAGAAATTTAACTCTCTCTCTCTCACACTTGTCTTGCACACCAGACACTGCGGTTACAATCGTGAATTAAGTTTATTAGCTTAATTTGCAGTTGTAAACACAGCCGTGATTGACGGCTGGATGTAAATCCACTCGCAAGTGGTGTTTGGAGAGTATAACATTACTTAAAGGGTTTTAAATAAGCTTTTTCCTGATCAAAATACAGGAATACAAACCCCAACTGCCTTACTTTAATACCTTTCTAGCTTCAGATCATACAGAACATACACCTATTAGCTATCACAGTAAATGTCTAAGATGTATCAGTGAGGAGTAATAGCAGTTTCTTTGCCCGAAACGCTATGCGTGTTAGTGGCTTTACAAGAATGTACAAATATCACTCTAATGTAATCTCACTATTGTACTTTCTTGTAAACAATTATATTATTATTAATTATTATTATTATTATTATTATTACTATAGAAGTGAGGGCTGGGATCGTCCCTAGGGCCGAGGCTGTGTATCTAAGACTAGGAGCGGCAAGTAGCCTGTGATGGCGAGTGGCGAGTGATGGCAATAAAGCCTGGCGATCATCAGTGATGGCAATAAAGCCTGGCGATCATCAGTGATGGCAATAAAGCCTGGCGATCATCAGTGATGGCGACAAAGGCTGGCGATCATCAGTGATGGCAATAAAGCCTGGCGATCATCAGTGATGGCGACAAAGGCTGGCGATCATCAGTGATGGCGACAAAGGCTGGCGATCATCAGTGATGGGAATAAAGCCTGGCGATCATCAGTGATGGCGACAAAGGCTGGCGATCATCAGTGATGGCGACAAAGGCTGGCGATCATCAGTGATGGCGACAAAGGCTGGCGATCATCAGTGATGGCGACAAAGGCTGGCGATCATCAGTGATGGCGACAAAGGCTGGCGATCATCAGTGATGGCGACAAAGCCTGGCGATCATCAGTGATGGCAATAAAGCCTGGCGATCATCAGTGATGGCGACAAAGGCTGGCGATCATCAGTGATGGCAATAAAGCCTGGCGATCATCAGTGATGGCGACAAAGGCTGGCGATCATCAGTGATGGCGACAAAGGCTGGCGATCATCAGTGATGGCGACAAAGGCTGGCGATCATCAGTGATGGCAACAAAGCCTGGCGATCATCAGTGATGGCAATAAAGCCTGGCGATCATCAGTGATGGCAATAAAGCCTGGCGATCATCAGTGATGGCGACAAAGCCTGGCGATCATCGTGATGGCGACAAAGGCTGGCGATCATCAGTGATGGCAATAAAGCCTGGCGATCATCAGTGATGGCGACAAAGGCTGGCGATCATCAGTGATGGCAACAAAGCCTGGCGATCATCAGTGATGGCGACAAAGCCTGGCGATCATCAGTGATGGCAATAAAGCCTGGCGATCATCATGATGGCGACAAAGGCAGGCAAGGCATCTACCTATTTATTGTGGCAAACGTTCGAGGTCATCAGCAGCCATCTTGCTTAGCCCTTTCTGCGTCCGGATGCGTATGTTGTCCATGATTTTTTGCCCAAATTTAGTATGAATTACCCAACCATTATAGCTATTTACGCATATCAATTAGTTAACAGCGTGTAATGTGCTTATCAGCAGGATACTCGGGTTGAGTGGGGAATTGTTTCATGCTATCTTGCTTCTAACTCAAGTTGAACCAAAGTTACGTCAGCATTTGAAGCTACATTTGCTCAATGATAGCTAAGAGACGGCGTTTATCAGTATAATCAATGAGAAAATCAGTAGGAGCCCTGAGGGGGGATTCGAACCCAGTTACTTTCGTACTCCCAAGCTAGCGCCCCGGACCATGTTAATGCGAGTTCATGGTGCATTTAACGAGAAGTGTTGGAGGTGAACTACTTGTCCACAAGCCAGAGAGCACGTGAGGGGGGGGAAGTGTGTGAAACCCAGGATTTGGGGTTTCCGGTCGGCAGCCTCAGGAACCCTAGTGGATTCAGCTGAATCCAGGTTGTATTGTTTTTACCGTGTGGTGGTGTAGTGGTCTAGGGCGCTAGCTTGGGAGTACCAAGTGAGCAGGTTCGAATCCTCATCAGGGCTCCTAGCTACTGATTTTCTCATTAATGGCTCACGTTAATGTGATGCCATTGTGCAGTATAATCAATGATAGTAAATTTGCGTCAGCGTCGTAGATGGTCGAGCGACGTCGTAGATGGTCGAGCGACGTCGTAGATTGTTGAGCGACGTCGTAGATGGTTGAGCGACGTCGTAGATGGTTGAGCGACGTCGTACATTATTATTTCCAGAGCACGACCCCACGGGCCCAGGTGATTGATAAAGATTAAGCCACCCAAGAGGTGGCACGGGCATGAATAGCCCGTAAGGTGGGACCCAGGTGGAGGACAGGCGGACCAGGCGACGGGTGGGTACGTGAAGATCACTGTGTAGCACACCGCAATCACCTCTGCTCCGGCACTCTTGCTCACTGCCAGTCTGGCTTCTTCACTCGGCCACAGCCAACACCTCACACCCCCAACTGCTACCCCCAGTGCCAGCACCTCACCTCTTGCCTCATGTATACATAGATCTTGCCTCATGTATACATAGATCTTGCCTCATGGATATAGATAACTCCCTCTGACATTTACCCGCCTATAAATAGCACTCCAAATTCAATTTAACTATGGTGAGCCAACGTTACGGGCTCACCATAGCCCGTGCTACATGGACATTTCTTTCTGAGTAGCTAAATCGAAAACAACAACAACAACAACAACAAACAATTTAACTGAGCTTAATACTTTAACAAAAAACAACCTGCAAGCTGAACGACCATTAACATACAAAACAACCCATTAGGATACTAAACAACCCATTAGGGCACTAACTAAACATCCTATTAGGGCACTAAACAACCCATTAGGACACTAAACAACTCAAACTCATTAGGGCACTATAGGGTTGTTTAGTGCCCTAATGGGTTGTTTAGTGGCCTAAACAAACCCATTGGGCCACGAAGCAACCCATTCAGGCAATACTTCCCGACAAAAGGCAGCAGAAACAAGAAATATTGCCAGGAAGAAATGTTACAAACATAATACTTTTAATGTGTACTCGGCGGAGATAGTATAAGCTAAATATAATTCCCCAGCCGCACACATCCACTAAATACCCACATCAGCTTGTCAGGTACCAGGTTTTAAGACATTTAAAAAACATAATAGATGTTCACACAAAGATGNAAGAACTTTCAAATCCAGGGATCCATCACAATGTTGTACTCTTCAAGTCACTTGTGTTGTCCCGTCTTGAGTACTGCTCAGTACTCACTTCCCCCTTCAGAGCAGGAGAGATTGCTGAAATAGAGGGAATACAGAGAACATATACGGCACACATAGACGAGGTAAAGCACCTAAATTATTGGGATCGTCTCAAAGCTCTCCAAATGTACTCACTAGAAAGAAGACGAGAGAGATATCAAATAATATACACATGGAAGATACTGGAGGGCCAAGTACCAAATCTGCACAGTAAAATAACGACGTACTGGAGTGAACGATATGGAAGAAAATGCAGAATAGAACCAGTGAAGAGCAGAGGTGCCATAGGCACAATCAGAGAACACTGTATAAACATCAGAGGTCCGCGGTTGTTCAACGTCCTCCCAGCAAGCATAAGAAATATTGCCGGAACAACCGTGGACATCTTCAAGAGGAAACTAGATTTATTCCTCCAAAGAGTGCCGGACCAACGGGCTGTGGTGGGTATGTGGGCCTGCGGGCCGCTCCAAGCAACAGCCTAGTGGACAAACTCTCACAAGTCAAGCCTGGCCTCGGGCCGGGCTTGGGATAGAAGAAACCCAGAACCCCATCAACCAGGTATCAACAGGTACTGGGCTCTATCATATCTACATTTGAAACTGTGTATGGAGTCAGCCTCCACCACATCACTTCCTAGTGCATTCAATTTACTAACCACTCTGAAAAATTCTTTCTAATGTCTCTGTGGCTCATTTGGGTAGTAGTTTCTACCTGTGTCCCCTTGTTCGTGTTCCATCCGTGTTAAATTGTTTGTCTTTGTCAACCCTGTCAATTCCCCTGAGAATTTTGTAGGTGGTTATCATGTCTCCCCTTACTCTTCTGTTTTCCAGGGACATGAGTTTCAGCTCCTTTAGCCTTTCCTCGTAGTTCATACCTCTCAGTTCCGGGACAAGTCTGGTGGCATACCGCTGAATCTTCTCTAACTTTGTCTTGTTTTTAACTAGGTATGGACTCCAAGCTGGAGCTGCATATTCCAAGATTGGTCTGACGTAAGTTGAATACAGGGTCCTGAACGATTCCTTACATAAGTTTCTAAAGGCAGTTCTTATGTTGGCCAGTCTAGCATATGCCGCTGATGATATCCTTTTGATGTAGGCCTCTGGGGACAGATTCGGTGTCAACCCCCAGATCTCTCTCTCTATTTGACTCTTGCAGGATTTCACCTCCCAGATGGTACCGTGTGTTCAGCCTTCTGCTCCCCTCGCCTAATTTCATTACTTTGCACTTTCCTGAGTTGAACTTTAGTAGCCATTTTCTAGACCATTCCTCCAGTTTGTCCAGGTCATCCTGTAGTCTCTGTCTATCTTCATCCGTCTTGATTCTTTTCATAATTTTTGCATCATCAGCAAACATTGAGAGGAACGAGTCTATACCCTCCGGAAGATCGTTTACATATATTAGAAACAGGATAGGTCCAAGTACAAAGCCCTGAGGGACTCCGCTGGTGACATCTCGCCACTCTGATGTCTCCCCCCCCCTCCTCACAGTTACTCGCTGTTTTCTATTGCTTAGATACTCGTTTATCTACTGGCACCTTACATTTTACTCCTGCCTGTTGCTCCAACTTTCGTAACAGCCTTTTATGGTGTACTGTGTCAAAAGCTTTCTGACAGTCCAAGAAAATGCAATCTGCCCACCCTTCTCTTTCTTGCCTAATTTTTCTTGCTTGGTCATAGAATTCTATTAAACCTGTCAGGCACGATTTACCATCTCTGAACCCATGCTGACCATCTCTGAACCCATGATGCTCAGAGATGGTGTGTGTGTGTGTGTGTGTGTGTGTGTGTGTGTGTGTGTGTGTGTGTGTGTGTGTGTGTGTGTGTGTGTGTGTGTGTGTGTGTGTGTGTGTGTACGCGCGCGCGCTCGTACAAGCGTACACAGGAGCATGCCGGGGTTCCTGTGAACGGAAATGTACGAGCGAGACGGCCACTCCATCAAGTCAATCAAGCGGGACCGTCCGACACAGGCCTCTACCAATTTTAAAAGTTTTTGGCGCGCATTTTGAAACAGATTTACGCGCGAACCCGACAGCCGTCGTTCTGTCAAACTAACGCCCCGGAAAGCTGGCTCGCGCAGCGCTACAAGGCCGCTCTTGTCCGCCCACGTCACGCTAGCAGCCCGCGGAGAGGGAGGAGAGGATGGGGCAACAGGGAAGAGTGCGAGAGTGTGAAGGAGGAGTTCGAAAGGAGTGAGAGCCTTCTGACTAAGGGAATGGGAGTACACGCCATGAAGGACCGGTGGGGAGGGGAGGGAACAAACATGGGTGATGGGAGGGAACAAACCAAATAATTATATACATCAAAATATTCTTGAAAATGACAGAATTCTCCATCGTTATTTCTCGCTCCTTCTCTTCATCCTCGCCTCCCCTCCTTTCCTTCCTTCCTCCTCCCCTCATCCTGACTCAGCACCGCCGACCCTCGCTACATACACAGTATACATAATGTTTAACGCACTTGTGTACAATAAATATATACATATTTAGTATATATTTATTCTGCACAATCGTACAATAGCCTCAGATATTTTTTCCCACACACCTTCACTTTCTAGTGTGTGGTTTGGTCAACATATTTCAGCCACGTTATTGTGACTCCTCGTCTGCATAGCTTCGAATGCTATCAACATTTGGATGAGACACTTCCTCTTATGGAAGTAACTAAACATTGGGGGCTACTTGGGGCTACTTGGGGCTAGCCTCACCAAAATTTGAAGGGGGACGGTCGTAGCGTTGTCAGGGTCGAACCAAGTGCCTCCCACCCCTCTACCCTAGTCTGCATGTAATGTTATATGATAGTAATTTCCAATCTCACTAAACAGGAGAAACCATTCTCACCAAGACGCATCCACCACATCATTATCTGCATAACTAGAAGGGGTACTCGCTGGTGGTCAGGTGACGGAGGTAACATCTACACTACACATATCTTAATCACTATAACCATCTTTATTTATATAACCCATCATCACAATATTACTGGGAGATAGTGAAGGAGAGGGAAGGTGGTGAAGGCGAGGGGCAGAACTGATGAAGTCGGTTGTAGATATGGTGGCCCACGGTGCCTAGACAGAGATGGCAGAACGCAGTGAAGGTATGGTCTCCGCCCCCTCCTACCCAATCACTTGGGGTGGACGGTAGAGCGACGGTCTCGCTTCATGCAGGTCAAAGTTCAATCCCCGACCGTCCAAATGGTTGGGCACCATTCCTTCCCTCCGTCCCATCCCACATCCTTATCCTGACCCCTTCCCATGGCTATATAGTCGTAATGGCTTGGCGCTTTCCCCCTGGTAACTCCCTCCCTCCGCCCCCTCCTCTTTAGTATACACATACAAGCCAAGAAGCATTTTCTAGTCAGTTCTCAGACATCTTAATAAATATATCAAAACTAAAATCGGGAACTTGGATCAGTAGCCTTAGACCCGGACTATACCACTTTAGGTCAAAAACAAACTGACGTTATCTAAAACTCACCAACATTGTAAGTTTTAACCCACGACGAAGAGGTCCTCGACGCCTGACAGCTGAGTGGACGTGCTTCTGATTCGTAGTCTTGAGGTTCCGGGTTCGATCCCCGGTGGAGGCGGAAACAAAATGGGCAGAGTTTCTTTCACCCTGATGCTCCTGTTACCTAGTAATAAATAGGTACCTGGGAGTTAGACAGCTGCTACGGTCTGCTTCCTACGGGGGGGGGGTAACAAAAAGGAGGCCCGGTCGAGGACCGGGCCGCGGGGACGCTAAGCCCCGAAATCATCTCAAGATAACGTGTACTGGCGCCTGGAGGCTCACACGCAAGACTATACTAAGACATACGTGAAGTAAGCCTCAGGTCAGTGCCGAGAGGCAAGACCCACACTCAACAAGGTTCAAACATTTGCCCGAAACAAGCGAAAAGGTTAAGGAAAATGAACCTTACATCATAAGAAAGGAGAAGAGTTACAGAAGACATGATCACAACATATAAAATACACAAGAATATAAATACGTTCAGCACAGACACAGAGAGGTCAAAGCAATTCACAGCTTCTGTAGTTATGGCAAAACACAAGTCACCGCACCAGATGACCAATGTGCAAGAGACGGGGCCCAAGAGCAGGAGTTCGCCCCAGCAGATCACAACATATTGGTGAGAAATAATAAACACATAGACAGCTATCCCTTACAATGAATTATGACGATGATTCTTCACAAAGCAGAGGACATGCATGTAAGAAAAAGTGTAGATGTGAAAGCAGACCCAACCACTATTTTAAGAAGCGTAACTACCAAGTTATTGAGCTGTTATGGGGTGTTCACCTGGGCATCAGCGCCCAGGCTGCCGTATAGGCCCCGCCCTTCTCACAAAAACATAATTCCTATATAACGCCACAACAACATGCCGACAAAAGCATCTGTCAAGCCGAACCGAACCGAAAAAGTCACCCTTAAAGCCAAAGGCAATTTGGTGTATGGGACAATACCGCCCGCCAATGTTGTCATAATGGGCAATGGCGGCGCCTGCCGACTTCAGGCAAGGGTAATCCTGTTAGCTCTCTGCTGGCCCGTCCGCCCGTCCCTCCGCCCAGGCGACGACTACTTATTCATAAGCCTGGCGCGCGTTTCCCGCTCTTTTGCACCTCTGGAACCAATTTTTGAGCGGCGCGCCGGATGAGATTACGATAAGGCTAGATGGGGTTGCGGGATTATTACAAGATGACTTTCCAATAAGCATGCCGATTATTTCGATAGGTCTATATCATTTAGTACTGACTATTCCCATGTAGGCTCAAGAGTTTCACTTGGATGATCACAGACCAAGCAGGGCCAAGGAGGGGTGACACTTTTACCAGACAGCCGGACGATACTGACAGCGCCGGCAATTATATGCGGGACCTTTTACCGGAGCGCTGACAAGCGAACGTAGCCGACCCCGCCGCCTCGCGTCCCGACCCCTGCACCAGCCTCCGCACCGGCTACCACACACCCCACCAGTGTCCAGAACACGGTTCACTCAGTCGTATTTCATGACCCATGATGAGATCACTTTGATTTGCTTCATTTTGTTTTAAAGAATAATCATCAACATTAAATGTTTGGAACATGTTACATATTTATGTTTATCCTGTGACGCGATGAGAGGACGGCTGCTTCCACTGACCTGGTGCCAGGGGTGAGAGGATATCTTACTGTGACCTGGTGCCAGGGGTGAGAGGATATCTTACTGTGACCTGGTGCCAGGGGTGAGAGGATATCTTACTGTGACCTGGTGCCAGGGGTGAGAGGATATCTTACTGTGACCTGGTGCCAGGGGTGAGAGGATATCTTACTGTGACCTGGTGCCAGGGGTGAGAGGATATCTTTCTGTGACCTGGTGCCAGGGGTGAGAGGATATCTTTCTGTGACCTGGTGCCAGGGGTGAGAGGATATCTTACTGTGACCTGGTGCCAGGGGTGCAGAGCCTATATGCCGTGATACCAGTGGTGGTGAACCAACAACCAGGTCCTTATACTTGGTGGTGAACCAACAAACTGTTCATTATACCAGTGGTGGTGAACCAACAACCAGGTCCTTATACCAGTGTGGTGAACCAACAACCAGGTCCTTATACCAGTGGTGGTGAACCAACAACCAGGTCCTTATACCAGTGGTGGTGAACCAACAACCAGGTCCTTATACCAGTGGTGGTGGACTAACCAACTAACCAAAGTGTGGTATTTTAGCCTAATCAGGTAACTAGCATTTCACTTTCAACTCCAACACAACCAAGAAACATTAATGATATTAGACTCCACATATCATACAACATACGCTCAGTAATCATAGAAACCGCTAGTGAGATGCGTGAATGTGTACGCTGAACATACACATGTATACAATATGTTTTTGTGTATCCAGTTTGGACCACTCTCGCTTGCTCTCTCCTCGATCTTCATTTGTTTCGTGAGTATCTCTATCTCTCTCTACTCACCTAGATGTGCTCACAGGCCCAGCTCCTAGGGCCCAGTTCCTAGGGCCCAGCTCCTAGGGCACAGCTCCTAGGGCCCCAGCTCCTAGGGCCCAGCACCTAGGCCCAGCTCCTAGGGCCCAGCTCCTAGGCCCAGCACCTAGGGCCCAGCTCCTAGGGCCCAGCACCTAGGGCCCCAGCACCTAGGGCCCCGCTCCTAGGACTCTCCTAGCCCCTGCCGTTCGATGGTTATTTGATTTCAGTACAATGACCCATTTCTCCCACTATTATCATATTTACATAAAAACAATTTAGTTAGCGTCAACGACTTCTACGTGTAATCTATTTTAGCCCCAATCTAGCCCTAACACTGAAGAAGTTCATTCTGGGATGTTCTGGGAAGTTATCAGAAACGCTCTCGGACGCAGGTTCGAATCCTCGTCACGGGCCTTGTGGATTTGTTCATTAATTAAGTTTTTTCTGCCATCTTTGTGACTCATTTGTGTCATTAGTTTCCATTTATAACTGTCGTTTTGGCGTTCCTCACTTTAAACAATGCTGCCTTGCCTACTTTTTTTCCATCAGAATATTTTATGTTACTATCATGTCCCCTCTTAAGTGCCTCCTTTACCCCCAATATTGTAAGGTCCTGTTCTCTTGGCCTTGCCTCATTGCTCAATCCCTTCAGCTCAGGAACGAGCCTTGTTGCATATCTTTGGACCTTCTCTCGATTTTCATTGTCCTGTTTTTCAGGGGAGGGTTCCATGCCGGGGATGCATATTCAAGAGTGGGTCTCACCTTCGCTGTGCATACGGCCCGGAAAGATCTTTTGTCCAAGTTCCTGAATGACACGGACACTATGTCGTCTGCTGCTGTTATTATTCTGCTAATGTGGGCTTCTGTCGTGAGATCTGGGGTTGTGACCCCAGCCTAGGTCTTTTCTCACTGAAGAATCTGTCTTCCCTTCAGCCTATACGGCTAGACTGATCTTTACGTGCGCGCGCACACACATACACACGCACTCTCTCTCTCTCTCTCTCTCTCAAGGTAGCCAGGAGTCGGCGGCGAGGATGCGAACACTGAGAGCGTCTCACTCGTTGACATGTTGTTTGTCCGCGTGCAGTGATGCGAGGAGACCTGACGCTGATGTGCTTCCCGACCTCCCCTCATGCTGCCTGCTCTTCACTTCTCATTCAATCTTCTGGAATTTTGTCTGGGTGGTGTTCTTGGCAGAAGTTGTACAAGGGTGTGTGATACTGGACGCTGCCCGGTGGGCCACGGCCCAGCATGACAGTCGGGTGCATGAATATAGATGTTTAACTGCTAGAATTCGATCGTCACGCGACAATCACTTCCCATCATGATCGTCGCAGATGTTTTCCTATTTATGAGAACCAATGTGGTAAGACTTGAGGCGTTGTCTTCTATTAGGCATTTTCTATGTTTTTTCCCGAGGTGGTTCTCCTTAACTGTATGTAGTGAGGTGATGGTGTTCTGTGGCGTTACTCCGACCTCCTCCCATGGCTTCCCCTCCTGTGTTACCACGCACCTCACATTGTGTTCTCACTCATTCCCTGGAAATACTTCTTATCTTGGGGTTATCTTGAGATGATTTCGGGGCTTAGCGTCCCCGCGGCTCGGTCCTCGACCGGTCCTCCTTTTTGTTACACATCCCCAGGAAGCAGCCCGTAGCAGCTGTCTAACTCCCAGGTACCTATTTACTGCTAGGTAACGGGGGCATCAGGGTGAAAGAAACTTTTTGCCCATTTGTCTCCACCGGGGATCGAACCCGGAACCTCAGGACTACGAATCTGAAGCGCTGTCAACTCAGCTGTCAGGCGCCCTTGTAGGCATTAGGCACTTGTAGGCATTAAATGCGGCATCTCTAACAAAAAGATGTAAATATGTACTTTTCACACAACACACTCCGAAGTGCAACGTTCAGTCACGCTGATGAGATCCTGATCGATACACATAGCTTTTACAGAGCAATGACAGGTGTATACGCAGAATGGGGAACAGTAACGTTGAACATGGAATAAAGTGATGGAACTGGTAGCTTAGAGAGCCACAATAATTGTGTGGAAGAGAAAAGTGTCGAGGAACACAGTAATAACACCAATACTGACCGCCAGACAATAACATAACAGCCACAGTGGGAACAGAGAAAGCTTAAATATAGAAATATAAATTATGCCAGAAAACACAGATGGCTTCCATGAGGAGGTTGCTAACATAAGCACGAATATACACACCAGTAAAATAAAAACAAATTAAAAGATGTGCATTTATCAAGTAAAAAGAATAGGCACATATGGAACCAAAGACACAAAATGCCGTTTCGCACATCGCAACAAGTGTTGGAATGTGCTATTGAAGGGTGCAAGGCGTTTTGGGACAGAGTGCAGATTTGTCCACCCTCAACCAAGACAAATCTCAGATAATGATAGAAAATTCTATATGCTTGACTGCCCGGATTTCCACGTGAGAGGAACAGAGCGTTATAGATGGGAGGAGAACCCTTGTGATATTCCTGAAAGTTTTTTAGAGAGAGAAACAGAGTCAAACAACTAAGAGAGTGAAACAGCTAACCCTGGAAACACAAACCGAAACTGTCTCTATTTTCCGCTTGTTACAACTTGCAATAAAGTTGTTACATCTTGGCTTAACGTGTTTATGACATATTAGAACGTTGTTACAGCTTGCTATATTGGTTGTTATAACTGGTTGGGAGGTGCTAAAACTTGTTCGAACGTTGTACCAACGTCATAGTTTAGGTGTGTGTTTGGCGGGAGGAGACTGAAACTTTGCAAGAGTATGGAAGGGGAGGAAGTAATGCCCACCCACAACACCTTACTACGAGCCCCGTCTTGATCCTAACATTGTCTAATTGATATATTACGTTATTGTAATTGTCTTGTGTATGTGCGCGTCCAAAACAAGGCTCGTTATTCTCACAGCTGGTCATGGGGGAGCATCAGGTTAACATGTCCAAACAAGTATAAGATGGTATCCTTAATTGTACAATTTACATGAACTTCATACTCACTATTAGTGTTGAAAAAATCAACACTAATATGAAAGTTGTTGATGAAAAAGTCCCTCCATCACAATATGCAACAGGCTCTTTTCTAAGCTACAAAACCGCGATGAACTGGACCTTAGCACACTGAAGAAAAAAGAAGGAGTTGAGCAGACATGTTAGTTACTTACAAGATTCTAGGAGGAGTTGAGCAAAAGACGGCAGCAATGATCACACCCAGGACCAGTAGAACAAGGGCACAGAAATGAAAACTTGAGACACAAATATGTCACAAAGATGTTTGATGAAGAAGTTGCCTAGGACAATTCAATACACAGTTTTCAATGTAAATATAAGATGAAAAAACATGTGAAAAGTCAATTCACTGAACTATTGAGAGCCAAAAGTGGGGCTTATGAGCAGAAGCTGGCTCCAGCAAGTGCATGTAGGTGAATACACAGTTTCAAATGTAGATATGATAGAGCCCAGTAGGCTCAGGAATCTGTACACCTGTTGATTGACAGTTGAGAGGCGGGACCAAAGAGCCAAAGCTCAACCCCCGCAAGCACAATTAGGTGAGTACATACCCGTACAGAAGCGTGGTGTTACCCCCACACCAACACAGGTCTCGGTACAGCGGTGACACGCCAGGTCAGCGTGGTAGTAGGAGTGCGGGTACACAGCTGCGACACTGACACACACTACCGGAGGAACTGTGGCCGCCACGGAGGTTGATACCTGGTTGATACCTGGTTGATGGGGTTCTGGGAGTTCTTCTACTCCCCAAGCCCGGCCCGAGGCCAGGCTTGACTTGTGAGAGTTTGGTCCACTAGCTGTTGCTTGGAGCGGCCCGCAGGCCCACATACCCACCACAGCCCGGCTGGTCCGGCACTCCTTGGAGGAATAAATCTAGTTTCCTCTTGAAGATGTCCACGGTGTTCCGGCAATATTTCTTATGCTTGCTGGGCAATATTTCTTAACACACCAACCTGGTAACCACACCAGGTAACACACCAACCTGTCCCTGACAAAGAACGTCGCATTTCGATCGAATGCGTTATATAAAGGCAAAAATTGTCGTACTAGGAAATAAAAGCGGCTCGCAAAAGTGACGTACTGTCGCGTTTTCTGTTTTGGGTCCTCTGGTAGGTTAGGACAAGGGCACTTTACTATGACCGTTTTCTTGACGTTGGGACACCTTAGGAGGACGGGAGGCACACCGACCGCTACGCTCGGCGCCATACAGAGGACGGAATATATTGGAGAAATCTTTAGTTACTAAGGAACATCGCCTGACTAACCCCAGTAACCTGTATCATTTGCGGTTTTGGACGACCGATCTGAGTGGCTGTCATTGTGTAGTAGTTGGCGCTCAGACCACCGTCATCATCTATATTTGCCACCGACTCCACGATTTATTTTGATATTCTTCTCCAATTTGTCGCCATCATGAACATAACTGACCCGTAAACCCAGTGATTATTCTCGTGGTAATCTCTAACTCTGGGACCCATCACGCATCCCTCGTTTGTTATGTTAACACACAAGACCAATTGTCGGCAGAACAGACAGCTCTTTGGTGGAGGACAGGAGACACCAACCACTCCCTGCACGCACAGGAAACGACTTCGTTTCATTAAATAGTTTATCAAATATTTAACTTTCTCTCCCCAGTCTTACTTATGAATATTTTACCGCCGTCGCAGACAGGGTGGCGACGGACTGTGGAGGTGGCGCTACAGACGACGCGGAGCGGGAGAGACAAAAGAACCGCGACAACGAAGACTGACGAAGACGGACAACCCCGGGGCGCCGGGAGGCGCTGCTCCTCGCCAGACCTCGCACCACAAATGACCAAGACAAGTTTCAGGTGCAAATTGCTGTCCTGCAGTACGAGACGAAGCACTGTAGCTCGTGCACATTGGGGCGGTAATGCTATAACACCGGGGTTACAACACACCCTTAGGGGCGTGTAGGGTAAGGGCCATCTTCAACCCGGTCTTCAATTGCAGAAAAGAGGACCAGGAAACGAAAATGACATTTGTGAATGAGTCTCCATGTAAAAAACAGTGTCGGGGGCCATTGAAGTGAAGGGAGGTGAGAAAGACATGATCGATGCAATTCAGCTGTTAAACATGACCATGAACACGACAGGAACATGACACCGGTCCCTGTTAGAGTGTAATGAGGGCGTGTAAGTAGGGGGTGGGGAAGGCCGGGCCAAGCTGGCTCTTGTTGCCTCTCACCACTCACACTGCCTCTCCTACTTCTCCTCCTTCACTAAATATTCCCTTTGCAATTTTGCAGCGAAAAATAAATCTTGCATACCGAGTATTATATTTGAATAGTTACGCGGACTCGACAATCTTCCTTATAGACTCAAAGCATCGCACCAAACTGGCGTCAAAATATCATTACTACATTTAGAACTAAACAAAACGACTTACAAGTTGAGAGCAGCACTCATTCCCAGCTGGCAACGATGCCTAAAATTATGCCATCATTCACTCCTCGTCCCGTTTTTTACCGCGCCCGCACTTCATGACGTGTGTTAATGCCAGCGGCCTCCACCACCCTCACTATTTTTACTCTAACACCTCCCTGCCTCCGCCAGCACCCACCTCAACACCTCCCCTACCTCTCACTTCACCTCCAAACTGAGTTGACCTTCGTCTCTCAAGCCAAGAAGAAGACAAGAGCGCGAATATAGATGTCTTGGAGAGGAAGGCGGCACTTGGAGGAGGCGGGTAATATGCGAGGGTTTGCCGCCCCGACGCCCCCGCCGCATGCCGGCAAATTAACGCGCGAAACAGACGACGTACAACCGGCAACATCTGGCTTTTCTTTTATTTTTATTTTATTTTTTCTCGGCTGGTGTAAGATGCAGCTAAATCTACATGTGGTTAGCACCGTGGTGAAGGAGTTATGGTCGTAAATTAAGGCGCGCGTCACTGCCATTGTGAGCCTGGCCCTGTTAAGTCTCCCATGATAAAACCAAACCTCGACCCTGATTCGTTAACCGACTCCGAGGAGCACAAAAAGTATTAGTAATTAAGTGGTTCCTGTCTCCAGGACTCATGGGCGCCGCCTCCACCCGGGTAATATATTACTATGTACATTACCTCCGCTTTATGTACGTATTAACCATGTCGTCAAGGTCTTAGATTTGTGGTGACATTTACAAGGTGTTGGTGGCGGGAGAATGTTGAGCGGCGTCTACAAGTAGGCAAGAGGGATTGGTGGAGCCTTACCCCTCACCCTGGGAGGGGGGGGGGTACACAACCCAGGTAAGGGGGTAGCGCTCGGGGTATTCCTCTCATGGCAGGGGTTCGGTACCCACGCCGGGATGGGAATATGCTACACCACCTCTATTTACTCAATGGAAACCAACTCTCATAATACATAATTCCTAGATGAAACCTCTGATCAGAAACCCCTTTCTTTAATAATAATAATAATAATGAAAATAAAAAGCACATAAAAAATATTAAAATAAAGATCCACAAACAGATGATCAAGACATGAACACAACCATGGGAGTGTGTGAGGTACATGTACATACACACACACACACACACACACACACACACACACACACACACACACACACACACACACACACACACACACACACACACACACACACATATGGAGTCCATACCTAGTTAAACACAAGACAAAGCTAGAGAAGATTCAGCGGTATGCCACCAGGCTCGTCCCGGAACTGAGAGGAATGAGCTACGAGGAAAGGCTAAAGGAGCTGAACCTCACATCCCTGGAAAGCAGAAGAGTAAGGGGAGACATGATAACCACCTACAAATTTTCAGGGAATTGACAGGGTGGACAAAGAAAACTCTTCAGCACGGTGTGGACACGAACAAGGGGACACAGGTGGAAACTTAGTACCCAGATGAGCCACAGAGACGTCAGAAAGAATTTTTTCAGTGTCAGAGTAGTTAATAATGGAATGCACTAGGAAGTGATGTGGTGGGCTGGACTCCATACACAGTTTCAAATGTAGATATGATAGAACCCAATAGGCTCAGAAACCTGTACACCAGTTGTTGACAGTTGAGAGGCGGGACCAAAGAGCCAAAGCTCACCCCCGCGAGCTCAATTAGGTAAGTACATACAGCGTGTCAGCAAGGCGGACAGCCCGCCTCCTATCATAACTCAATACTATATTTACCATTTCCAACTTTGCCCTTCATCTGTTCTCGCCTTCTTTACTAAATAAAACCAGGTTTTGGTAGATATACCCTTACAGTACCCCCCCCACCCGGTTTGGGCAGGGTACCCCACCCGGGTGGGGTACCCTGCCCCAACCTGGGTGGGGTAGAGTACCCCACCCGGGTGGGGC
>WNGS01163947.1:13930297-13955139 GCA_020271785.1 Procambarus virginalis | reverse complement strand
AAACTTTTAAAATTGGTAGAGGCCTGTGTCGGACGGTCCCGCTTGATTGACTTGATGGAGTGGCCGTCTCGCTCGTACATTTCCGTTCACAGGAACCCCGGCATGCTCCTGTGTACGCTTGTACGAGCGCGCGCGCGCGTACACACACACACACACACACACACACACCACACACACACACACACACACACACACACACACACCACACACACACACCACACACCATCTCGAACATCATGGGTTCAAGATGTCAGCATGGGTTCAGAGATGGTCAGCATGGGTTCAGAGATGGTAAATCGTGCCTGACAGGTTTAATAGAATTCTATGACCAAGCAAGAAAAATTAGGCAAGAAAGAGAAGGGTGGGCAGATTGCATTTTCTTGGACTGTCAGAAAGCTTTTGACACAGTACACCATAAAAGGCTGTTACGAAAGTTGGAGCAACAGGCAGGAGTAAAATGTAAGGTGCCAGTAGATAAACGAGTATCTAAGCAATAGAAAACAGCGAGTAACTGTGAGGAGGGGGGGGGGGGAGACATCAGAGTGGCGAGATGTCACCAGCGGAGTCCCTCAGGGCTTTGTACTTGGACCTATCCTGTTTCTAATATATGTAAACGATCTTCCGGAGGGTATAGACTCGTTCCTCTCAATGTTTGCTGATGATGCAAAAATTATGAAAAGAATCAAGACGGATGAAGATAGACAGAGACTACAGGATGACCTGGACAAACTGGAGGAATGGTCTAGAAAATGGCTACTAAAGTTCAACTCAGGAAAGTGCAAAGTAATGAAATTAGGCGAGGGGAGCAGAAGGCTGAACACACGGTACCATCTGGGAGGTGAAATCCTGCAAGAGTCAAATAGAGAGAGAGATCTGGGGGTTGACATCACCCGAATCTGTCCCCCAGAGGCCTACATCAAAAGGATATCATCAGCGGCATATGCTAGACTGGCCAACATAAGAACTGCCTTTAGAAACTTATGTAAGGAATCGTTCAGGACCCTGTATTCAACTTACGTCAGACCAATCTTGGAATATGCAGCTCCAGCTTGGAGTCCATACCTAGTTAACACAAGACAAAGTTAGAGAAGATTCAGCGGTATGCCACCAGACTTGTCCCGGAACTGAGAGGTATGAACTACGAGGAAAGGCTAAAGGAGGAGCTGAAACTCGTGTCCCTGGAAAACAGAAGAGTAAGGGAAGATGATAACCACCTACAAAATTCTCAGGGGAATTGACAGGATTGACAAAGACAAACAATTTAACACGGATGGAACACGAACAAGGGGACACAGTTAGAAACTTACTACCCAAATGAGCCACAGAGACATTAGAAAGAATTTTTTCAGAGTGGTTAGTAAATTGAATGCACTAGGAAGTGATGTGGTGGAGGCTAACTCCATACACAGTTTCAAATGTAGATATGATAGAGCCCAGTACCTGGGATACCTGGTTGATGGGGTTCTGGGTTCTTCTACTCCCCAAGCCCGGCCCGAGGCCAGGCTTGACTTGTGAGAGTTTGGTCCACTAGGCTGTTGCTTGGAGCGGCCCGCAGGCCCACATACCCACCACAGCCCGGTTGGTCCGGCACTCTTTGGAGGAATAAATCTAGTTTCTCTTGAAGATGTCCACGGTTGTTCCGGCAATATTTCTTATGCTTGCTGGGAGGACGTTGAACAACCGCGGACCTCTGATGTTTATACAGTGTTCTCTGATTGTGCCTATGGCACCTCTGCTCTTCACTGGTTCTATTATGCATTTTCTTCCATATCGTTCACTCCAGTACGTCGTTATTTTACTGTGCAGATTTGGTACTTGGCCCTCCAGTATCTTCCATGTGTATATTATTTGATATCTCTCTCGTCTTCTTTCTAGTGAGTACATTTGGAGAGCTTTGAGACGATCCCAATAATTTAGGTGCTTTACCTCGTCTATATGTGCCGTATATGTTCTCTGTATTCCCTCTATTTCAGCAATCTCTCCTGCTCTGAAGGGGAAGTGAGTACTGAGCAGTACTCAAGACGGGACAACACAAGTGACTTGAAGAGTACAACCATTGTGATGGGATCCCTGGATTTGAAAGTTCTCGTAATCCACCCTATCATTTTTCTGGCTGTCGCAATATTTGCTTGGTTATGCTCCTTAAACGTTAGGTCGTCAGACCTAACGTTTAAGGATCATAGGCTCAGGAACCTGTACACCAGTAGATTGACAGTTGAGAGGCGGGACTAAAGAGACAAATTTCACAAGCACAACTAAGTGAGAACACACACACACTTTACTGAAGTAGTAAGTGACCATTGGGAATATTATTCTACACACAGAGTACTGAAGGCACGGCAGCTGCGGGACAACACTAACCAACTTACTCCTAGTCCAGCGTCACAATGAGGCAGTCAGTGAGGAGACGACAGTTAGGGGACTGATCACTACAACAGATTTATTGATCCCCCCCCCCACGCATGCTGAGCCCCAGGACACACCCGCCAGCGTAGACGTCCGCGTGTGGCGGCGACCTGATTGTTTATTTACATGACCCGGGCTTGCTTGCCCGCCCCACCTCACCTGTAAGCCGACCCAATCAAAACAACGGACCATCTCGTCCCGAGTTAGCGAGGGGCTGGATTAGCGACATTTTGGTCAATAAATCACCTTAATCCGTATCTATTAAGCAAAACACAACTTTGCAGATAGTGGTAAAATTAGCCTCGTACTGCCTTAGAGTAGCAACTGAGTGTGTGTGTAATTCTTATTGTTTATTGATTTAATTGTATGAGAAATTGTAGGTGTTTAAGAGTGGTAATAAGTGACGGTAAGTGTAGATGGTACTAAGCGCAGAGGGCCGAGCTGATGGCCTCCTAACACTGTTATCTCCAAGTTTGTTTACCATACTTCGCTATACTAATTACCTCTCATTCTATAACGTTCCTCTGGTCTCTCTCTCATACTTTCTCTCTCTCCTTGTTGATACCCCCCCCCCTCTCTCTCTCACCCCTTGCTGATACCCTATCTTTCTCCCTCTATTGATACTCTTTCTCTCCTCTCACTGGTACCCTTTCTCTCACTCTCCCCATCACTGATACCCTTTTTCTCTCGCCTCAAGTCCCCTAGGAACATCACATCTACGTGCTGAGAGAAATTTGCTTCTCTACACCACTGTACAGAGGAATACTCCGGTGTCTGATATCGTCTCTGTGGGCGATAGCGCTCACTAAAATCGCGGGGCGCACTCCGCTAAACCCCTGGCTGCTGTTATAAGATAGCGCTCACTAAGATCGCGGGGCGCACTCCGCTAAACCCCTGGCCGCTGTTATAAGATAGCGCTCACTAAGATCGCGGGGCGCACTCCGCTAAACCCCTGGCCGCTGTTATAAGATAGCGCTCACTAAGATCGCGGGGCGCACTCCGCTAAACCCCTGGCCGCTGTTATAAGATAGCGCTCACTAAGATCGCGGGGCGCACTCCGCTAAACCCCTGGCCGCTGTTATAAGATAACGCTCACTAAGATCGCGGGGCGCACTCCGCTAAACCCCTGGCCGCTGTTATAAGATAGCGCTCACTAAGATCGCGGGGCGCACTCCGCTAGACCCCTGGCCGCTGTTATAAGATAGCGCTCACTAAGATCGCGGGGCGCACTCCGCTAACCCCTGGCCGCTGTTATAAGATAGCGCTCACTAAGTTTGCCGGGTGAGAGTCCGATATGATAGAAGAAATTAGATGGGGAGTCGGAACATTAAACAGCTGATGGTTAGAAAGGCGGAGTCCAAGAGCTAACAGGTCGAACCTGCAGGCACAAATAGTAGAGGCAATAGCGTACCATCAATTAGAAGAAAACGCGTTGGGTTGTTCACACACACATTCAAATTTTTGTCCAACCACTTGGGCTGGACGGTAGAGCAACGGTCTTGCTTCATGCAGGTCGGCGTTCAATTCCAAACCGGCCAAGTGATGGGCACCATTCCCTTCCCTCGTCCCATCCCAAACCCTTATCCTGACCCCTTCCCAGTGCTATATAGTCGTAATGGCTTGGCGCTTTCTCCTGATAATTCCCTTCTCTTCTACCGGTAATTACCTCATGGAGGCCGTCAATTCCACCCTGAAATCAAAGATTATTTTCAGAATAGGACAACCTCTGTGTTCGAAAGAATTTGATGTACTATTAGGTGTGTGTTGCTTGTGCCCCAGTGCGTGAGGGGCCTTGCCAGGAGACGCTGCCTCAAGTCAAGCACCACGTCAGTTAAATAGTATTAGCGGTCTAGAGTGCGGAAGCACTTCAATCTAAATTTAAAAAAGCTGTTTATTAGTGTGGGAGTCTTTCGTCGCCTTAGTGAGTACAGCCAGTAAGTCCATCATTCATTTCCTTGACCGCGTCTTACGTGTGGGTGGCGAGTGAGAGACTGTCCTCGCTCCAGCCACGCACCACCTGAACATTCTGAGGGCGAAGCGGGAGAAGACAGTGGTGATGTGTGTGGTGAGGGAGGAGGTGCACTCCAGACGTCACTTGTCAGGTGAGTACTCCCCTCTCACCGCCCTCCACACTCATGCTTCACCTTCCCGGCTAACGACTCTTGACTGCCGCTAACGAAGTGTCAAGATCCTGTTGCAACAAGACTTTCCGATATCTTGTGGTGCACTGGGCGAGTGAGGGAGTGGATGGTGATGAACGGCTGAGGAAGGGCTCTCACTGGACCACCTGGTGGAGGAGGTTGGGGGCTGTCACCACCTCAGGTGGTGTGACGAGCCCCGCTGATGGAGGCTCCAGCGCCACTCTAGCGTGGCAACACTGATAACCCCGCAGGCCGCCACTTAACATTCCCAAGTGGATTCAGTGGTGCTCTTTAATATGAAAGTGTAATGATTATTATTTTTCTCCGAGGGGCGCGTTTATTGGGCAGCGCCTCTCATCCTGTGAGGCTGTTTAAACCTGAACCCTGTTCACCAGAGGTGCGGTGAACACCGTAGCTAAGGTGAACACCGTCATTAAAGTGAACATGGTTGGTATGATTTCTTAACCTAACTAATCACAGCATTACCTCTATCATTTCTTATACGTTATGCTTAAGCCTCAATTTTTTTACAAGTGCTCACTTAGCTCAGTAAGGATTTTGTTTCCATAAATCTTAAGAGCTTGCGAACTGGTACTTTACTAAATGGTTAGCCATTTACTGATATTTGGTTCTGGCAATTCTAAACATCATTGACCATATTACTTACATAATAAAGACGAATATGACGGAATACATTACCACAAAACCTTCAACAAAAGTCAGTTCACCCCGTTGGTTCATATTTCTAAATGGATTGCCATTGTTGGTATTCCTTGAGGTGATTTCATTCCGCTTTACGATTCTCTTTTTGTAATCATTCATCGATTACAGCTTTACAATAACGGGTTTTCACGGAGGGGGAAGTGGAGCACGTACCCCATCATGGGGACTCTCCACAGGTGGCGGTACATATCTCCCACATGACCCACCCACTTATGCTTGGGTCCACCGCAGGTATCGCTACGGGAGCACCCAGGTAAATATGTAACACGCGCGCATGTACTCCCTGTATATATATATATATATATATATATATATATATATATATATATATATATATATATATATATATATATATATATATATATATAATATACATCGACAAAGGGATAGTAATAGCTCATTTCTATCACATATTAAGAGAGGGTTGTAACACAAATAAAAGAGGGCTGCAACACAATCAAAGAGTGTTGTAACATAAATAAGATAAGAAAGCAACACAAATAAGATAAGAAAGCAACATAAAAGGGGAAATGCCTTAAGAACAGTGTGTGTATCCAACAAATGGTGTATACTGTGTTAAACATTGTGGGAGTTAGTATACTACACACAGGCGTGGAGTCCTTATCTTGCTAAACACAAAACGAAGCTGGAGACAGTTGAGAGGTATGCCACCAGACTAGTCCCAGAGCTGAAAGGTATGAGCTACGAGGAAAGACTACAGGTGGTAAACCTGACGCCACTGGAAGAGAGAAAAAACATGGGACACATGATTACTAGATACAAAATACTCGAGGGAATAGACAAGGCAAACAAGGATAGACTAGTTAGGAGGGTAAAACTGACAGCAGACGCAGAATTCTGCGTCTCCGCTGGTCAACTGTAGTTTCCTTTCCAAATCGCCATAGGTTATCTTGAGGTTATCTTGAGATGATGATAGGTATTCTTATTGAAGACGAATTCCAGGTATTACTCCTCGTGGTTATTACACAAGGTCCTATAAATAATTACCTGGTTATTTCTGGGACTTTGTAGTGTGACTGTTATTAAGTCGGTGCATAGCAGTGTTCCCCTTGTGCTTGCGTCTTAGATGTCTTAATGTCATAACAGCGACAGTGAGTTTTGCTTGCGTTAAGGAAGCATAGTCGGCTCTTTTTGATGGGCGCTATTCCCAGTTACAGTGTGTGTGTGTGTGTGTGTGTGTGTGTGTGTGTGTGTGTGTGTGTGTGTGTGTGTGTGTGTGTGTGTGTGTGTGTACTTCCTCAGCCCTGCCAGGGAGAGTTGAACATGTTGCTGTGGGAGTTGAACATGTTGCTGTGGGAGTTGAACATGTTACTGTGGGAGTTGAACATGTTGCTGTGGGAGTTGAACATGTTACTGTGGGAGTTGAACATGTTACTGTGGGAGTTGAACATGTTACTGTGGGAGTTGAACATGTTACTGTGGGAGTTGAACATGTTGCTGTGGGAGTTGAACATGTTGCTGTGGGAGTTGAACATGTTGCTGTGGGAGTTGAACATGTTACTGTGGGAGTTGAACATGTTACTGTGGGAGTTGAACATGTTGCTGTGGGAGTTGAACATGTTGCTGTGGGAGTTGAACATGTTGCTGTGGGAGTTGAACATGTTACTGTGGGAGTTGAACATGTTACTGTGGGAGTTGAACATGTTACTGTGGGAGTTGAACATGTTACTGTGGGAGTTGAACATGTTGCTGTGGGAGTTGAACATGTTGCTGTGGGAGTTGAACATGTTGCTGTGGGAGTTGAACATGTTACTGTGGGAGTTGAACATGTTACTGTGGGAGTTGAACATGTTACTGTGGGAGTTGAACATGTTGCTGTGGGAGTTGAACATGTTGCTGTGGGAGTGTTGAACATGTTGCTGTGGGAGTGTTGAACATGTTGCTGTGGGAGTGTTGAACATGTTGCTGTGGGAGTGTTGAACATGTTGCTGTGTGGAGTTGAACATGTTGCTGTGAGAGTTGAACATGTTACTGTGGGAGTTGAACATGTTACTGTGGGAGTTGAACATGTTACTGTGAGAGTTGAACATGTTACTGTGAGAGTTGAACATGTTACTGTGAGAGTTGAACATGTTACTGTGAGAGTTGAACATGTTACTGTGAGAGTTGAACATGTTACTGTGAGAGTTGAACATGTTACTGTGAGAGTTGAACATGTTACTGTGAGAGTTGAACATGTTACTGTGAGAGTTGAACATGTTACTGTGGGAGTTGAACATGTCTAGATGGGAGCTAAACATTGGTAGCCTCAATATTTACTCCCAGGAAGTGACGCTTCCATCTCTATCTCTCCGGTGCTATGTTCACTACACAGGATGAGCGACGCCGTGGTAGCCTTTACACCCAGCCCCTCCTCCTAACCAACCAGAGGACCCAAAACAGAAAACGGGACAGAACGTCACTTTCACGGGCCGCTTCCATTTTCAAGTACGACAATTTTAGGCCTTATGAAACGCATACGAGCGAAAAGCGACATTTTTTGTAGGATATCAGGTTGTGTACACCACCAATAGGAAGACAGCTCACTGGGTTTGTCCATACTGTCACTTGACCAGACTATTCTTAGGAGATTACACCAGTGTGCAGCCGCAAGATAACGTGCGTTTGAGGGTTGGTAAATGTATAATCTCCTTGTTTGACGGTCCACTTACTTAAGACAGTTAAGTGTAAGTCCCAGCTGCGTCTGGGTACAAGTGGCAGGATGAACCATCCAGTGGGATTTCTTCCAAATGTGGGTTGTTGTGTGTACTGTCACTATGGTGGTGTGTCCACTCACAGGATGAGTGGCGCTGGTCAGTACTGTCACTATGGTGGTGTGTCCACTCACAGGATGAGTGGCGCTGGCCAGTACTGTCACTATGGCGGTGTGTCCACTCACAGGATGAGTGGCGCTGGTCAGTACTGTCACTATGGTGGTGTGTCCACTCACAGGATGAGTGGCGCTGGCCAGTACTGTCACTATGGCGGTGTGTCCACTCACAAGATGAGTGGCGCTGGCCAGTACTGTCACTATGGTGGTGTGTCCACTCACAGGATGAGTGGCGCTGGCCAGTACTGTCACTATGGTGGTGTGTCCACTCACAGGATGAGTGGTGCTGCCCAATACTGTCACTATGGCGGTGTGTCCACTCACAGGATGAGTGGCGCTGGCCAGTACTGTCACTATGGTGGTGTGTCCACTCACAGGATGAGTGGCGCTGGCCAGTACTGTCACTATGGTGGTGTGTCCACTCACAGGATGAGTGGCGCTGGCCAGTACTGCCACTATGGCGGTGTGTTCACTCACAGGATGAGTGGCGCTGGCCAGTACTGTCACTATGGTGGTGTGTCCACTCACAGGATGAGTGGCGCTGGCCAGTACTGTCACTATGGTGGTGTGTCCACTCACAGGATGAGTGGCGCTGGCCAGTACTGCCACTATGGCGGTGTGTTCACTCACAGGATGAGTGGCGCTGGCCAGTACTGTCACTATGGTGGTGTGTCCACTCACAGGATGAGTGGCGCTGGCCAGTACTGCCACTATGGTGGTGTGTCCACTCACAGGATGAGTGGCGCTGGCCAGTACTGTCACTATGGTGGTGTGTCCACTCACAGGATGAGTGGCGCTGGCCAGTACTGTCACTATGGCGGTGTGTTCACTCACAGGATGAGTGGCGCTGGCCAGTACTGTCACTATGGTGGTATGTTCACTCACAGGATGAGTGGCGCTGGCCAGTACTGCCACTATGGCGGTGTGTTCACTCACAGGATGAGTGGCGCTGGCCAATACTGTCACTATGGTGGTGTGTTCACTCACAGGATGAGTGGCGCTGGCCAATACTGTCACTATGGCGGTGTGTTCACTCACAGGATGAGTGGCGCTGGCCAGTACTGTCACTATGGTGGTGTGTCCACTCACAAGATGAGTGGCGCTGCCCAATACTGTCACTATGGCGGTGTGTTCCCTCACAAGATGAGTGGCGCTGGCCAGTACTGTCACTATGGCGGTGTGTTCACTCACAGGATGAGTGGCGCTGGCCAATACTGTCACTATGGTGGTGTGTTCACTCACAGGATGAGTGGCGCTGGCCAGTACTGTCACTATGGTGGTGTGTTCCCTCACAAGATGAGTGGCGCTGGCCAGTACTGTCACTGTGGTGGTGTGTCCACTCACAAGATGAGTGGCGCTGCCCAATACTGCCACTATGGCGGTGTGTTCACTCACAGGATGAGTGGCGCTGGCCAGTACTGCCACTATGGTGGTGTGTTCACTCACAGGATGAGTGGCGCTGCCCAATACTGTCACTATGGCGGTGTGTCCACTCACAGGATGAGTGGCGCTGGCCAGTACTGCCACTATGGTGGTGTGTTCACTCACAGGATGAGTGGCGCTGGCCAGTACTGTCACTATGGTGGTGTGTTCACTCACAGGATGAGTGGCGCTGGCCAATACTGTCACTATTGTGGTGTGTCCACTCACAGGATGAGTGGCGCTGGCCAGTACTGTCACTATGGTGGTGTGTTCACTCACAGGTGTGTCTACTCACAGGATGAGTGACGCTGCCCAATACTGTCACTATGGCGGTGTATCCACTCAGGATGAGTGACGCTGCCCAGTACTGTCACTATGGCGGTGTGTCCACTCACAGGATGAGTGACGCTGCCCAATACTGTCACTATGGCGGTGTGTCCACTCACAGGATGAGTGACGCTGCCCAATACTGTCACTATGGTGGTGTGTCCACTCACAGGATGAGTGGCGCTGCCCAATACTGTCACTATGGCGGTGTGTCCACTCACAGGATGAGTGACGCTGCCCAATACTGTCACTATGGTGGTGTGTCCACTCACAGGATGAGTGACGCTGCCCAATACTGTCACTATGGCGGTGTGTCCACTCACAGGATGAGTGACGCTGCCCAATAAACTCGCCCATCGGGGCAAACCATTTTTTATTTTATTTCTACAACTACTCATTTTAAAGCCATATGATCCAACACAATAATTTACATCCAGGTCATCTAATATTGCTGCCCCATAGGTCGAAGAGTTACAACTCCCAAATCGTCCCACCCTGCCCAGGATTCGAACCTGGGCACTACAGTTTGTGAAACGAGTGGGTTGATCTTCTTTGTTTCCTTTATAATTCATCTGCGTTAGTATATTCCATCATTTATTGTGGAAATATATGAAAAAAAATGTCCACGACGGAGACTTTACTTAGTCCGTTTGGGTTGAAGCCAATCACTTCTCTCGCCATTAACTATACTGTCTGCAAATGATCTTTATTGCATTATAAAACTTTCAAGTAATGTGGACAGCTCCGCAGTCTTCCAAGTCTCTCTATGTTGACCTTGTCTGTGGTGTTCATACGAGGTCATTAAAACCTTATCTTCCGCATCTCTGATCACCCTGGATCAGGGAGCCGGTCGGCCGAGCGGACAGCACGCTGGACTTGTGATCCTGTGGTCCTGGGTTCGATCCCAGGCGCCGGCGAGAAACATTGGGCAGAGTTTCTTTCACCCTATGCCCCTGTTACCTAGCAGTAAAATAGGTACCTGGGTGTTAGTCAGCTGTCACGGGCTGCTTCCTGGGGGTGGAGGCCTGGTCGAGGACCGGGCCGCGGGGACACTAAAAAGCCCCGAAATCATCTCAAGATAACCTCAAGATAACCCTGTCCGTCTCCCTTGCTGACCAGTGTCTCTGGTACTTACAGTACTCTTACAGCCTGTGTCCAGTCAGATATTAATAGATTCACATTTGATGCAGTAATCTCTAAGATAGAGATGTGCCCTGGTGGTTGTTTGTATTATAATTATTTTCTACCACAGAAGTGGCCATACATTCACCTGGTGTTGATTGGTGGACGCCTCAACTGTAACTTTACCTCTGGACCAGGCTCTCACAAGTCAAGCCTCTGGCCACGGGCCGGGCTTGGGGAGTAGAACAACTCCCAGAACCCCATCAAGCACTCATCAAGCACCAATCAAGCACCCATCAACCACCCATCCCTCCATTAACCACCCATCCTTCCATCAACCACCCATCAACCACCCACGCCCACACACACACACACACACACACCACACACACACACACACAACACACACACACACACACACACACACACACACACACACACACACACACACACACGGAGATGTTCACTCCCTCCGCACGTTAAAAATTGTGAGCAGGTCGGCCACCCACCAACACTGTCAGGACGGGCTCTTGTGGGCGTGATTCATGAGTTTGGGGGACGTCACGGTAACCCCCTCCGCCCACAACACACCCACTATCACACCCCCACCCACACCCACTATCACCACCCCCCCACAACACACCCACTATCACCACCCTCCCACATCCCCTTAGCTAAGTCAACACCCAGCCCTCGCCCACCTGATTAAGCAATTAAGATTACCAGATATGTTTATGGGTGATCTCGTAGGTCGGGCGTGAGGCGATAAGCCGAGTGTGACTGGTCTGTCTGGGCTTATGTCACACTTAGTTATGGGGGGCTGGGGGGTAGGGGGTGTTACTGTCACGCCTTCACTGTGTTGGTGTGTCACACTGTGTTGGTGTGTCACACTGTTGGTGTGTCACACTGGCTGTGTTGGTGTGTCACACTGGCTGTGTTGGTGTGTCACACTGGCTGTGTTGGTGCTTCCTATTTTTATCTGCAGAATCCAGCTATTAGCTCTTGGACTCCGCCTTTCTAACCAATTTATTTTTCCTTTATTAGTTCTACTACATATATTTCTCCCTAACACACACACACACACACACACACACACACAAGACAAAGTTAGAGAAGATTCAGCGGTATGCCACCAGGCTCGTCCCGAAACTGAGAGGTATGAGCTACGAGGAAAGGCTAAAGGAGCTGAACCTCACGTCCCTGAAAAACAGAAGAGTAAGGGGAGACATGATAACCACCTACAAAATTCTCAGGGAAATTGACAGGGTGGACAAAGACAAACTCTTCAGCACGGGTGGGACACGAACAAGGGGACACAGGTGGAAACTTAGTACCCAGTTGAGCCACAGAGACGTTAGAATTTTTTTTTCAGTGTCAGAGTAGTTAATAAATGGAATGCACTAGGAAGTGATGTGGTGGAGGCTGACTCCATACACAGTTTCAAATGTAGATATGACAGAGCCCAGTAGGCTCAGGAACCTGTACACCAGTTGATTGACAGTTGAGAGGCGGGACCAAAGAGACAAAGCTCAACCCTCCGCAAGCACAATTAGGTGAGTACAATTAGGTGAGTATATTACCAGGAAGCAGCCCGTAGCAGCTAACTCCCAGGTAGCTAACTCCCAGGTAGCTATTTACTGCTAGGTGAACAGAGCATCACGTGAAAGAAACTCTGCCCATTTGTTTCTGCCGAGAATCGAACCTGGGCTTTTAGGACTACGACCTCAGAGCGGTGTCCACTCAGCCGCGAGGCCTCTAATGAGTGTGGCCAGTGTGCCACACTGGTTGTCTTAGTGTGACACTGTGTCAGTGTGTCATGCTGACTGTTAGTTGAGTTATTTATTATGCACCCCATACTCATCCTGTGGGTAGTGGTGGATCTTATCTTGAGATGATTTCTGGCTTAGCATCCCCGCGGCCCGGTCCTCGGCCAGGCTGCCTTACTTGGGGGATGGGGATGGATGGGGATTCATAATGAACGTTCATAGTTCATGTAGCTAAGCAACAACAGTCTGGTGAAGCTAGCTACACAATGGTTCAATATACACACACGCGCCTCAGTGTTGCTATCCAGAGAGGAAACACTCGCAGCGTCCCGCTCACAGCTCTTGCATTTGATGAGTTGGGGGGGGGGAGTTTTTGATAATTGTTTGTGCAGTATGTCAAGGTAACTCCCCCCCCCCAGGCTCCACCTTCCTGCAGGAGGAGGAGCGTCTTATCCAGAGACTGGAGCTCACATCTGCTGGTAGCTATGATGGCCCTCCCGGAGCTGAGGTGGTGGTTGTGGGTCAGCTTGTGAGTTCCTTCCGATGTAGTAGTACTTGTGAGTCAGCCTGTGAGACTTTTCCGGAGATGGAGTCTTATTTTACCGGGTGATGGTGAGGGGGGGGGAAGTGTGTGGGTGGCGGGGGGGTTGGGGGGATGGGTTGGCCAATATCCTGCAATAAGCCAGCGCCGGCAACAAGGACTGCCTATCCCTCCCACCCATCAAACACTACTAACCTCCCACCCCCCACCCCCCCTGGAAGGCTAAGCAAACACTACAGAATTTCATCGTGGCCAATCTTGAAATTTATAGCGGGGGGCCGAAAGTCGCATCGTCATGGACGTGGTGTAAACAGTCAACTTTATAAGGAGGCAAGCTTTAGCGGCCTCATTGCTCCACACGCCTCACGCCTCATACCCATGTTGTGTTAAGATTAACTCCCACGCCCTCACAACAACTTGGGTCGTATTAGGTACCCTCAGTGATGAGGTGTTAGTTAAGTTTAGCTTAATGTATATGACTGTTGTTTCAAGTAATACCCCATGCAGGCAAATACAAGCTGAGAGTTCAGAAACTCTTAGGCTCTCAGAGTGTAAAATATTGTGCCAGAATATTATTATGTGGTGGTGGACACCCTTACGGTAGCGGCCAGTAACGTCCTCGGGGATACCTTCAAGTTCTGCAAGTTTTGTCCTTTGGTTTCCAGATATGTCGAGGGTATCCGTTAAACGTTGTCACACACGGCAAGAGCTTGTGTCCTGAGGCCCTGATTGGTGGCTGGGACCGTCCCTCTGGCAGGTGTCTGCGAGCTCTACAACTGGCGCTCACACAGCAGCGCCGCCTCTCGTGTCCCGCTGGTTTGAATGGCATTCTTGGGCCGTGGTGTGTGTGTGTGCCCGCGTCACCGGGGAACCTTCTTGTCTTGTCGGTACTTTGCTTTTGGTTAAAGTGTTGTTGTCTTCGTCTGAGGGGTCCCTGTCTTAGAGCCGCAGCTCTCTGAGGGTCCCTGTCTTAGAGCCGCAGCTCTCTGAGGGTCCCTGTCTTAGAGCCGCAGCTCTCTGAGGGTCCCTGTCTTAGAGCCGCAGCTCTCTGAGGGTCCCTGTCTTAGAGCCGCTGCTCTCTGAGGGTCCCTGTCTTAGAGCCGCTGCTCTCTGAGGGTCCCTGTCTTAGAGCCGCAGCTCTCTGAGGGACCCTCCCTGTCTTAGAGCCGCAGCTCTAGGGTCATTTTATCGATAGAGCAATTTTTTTTTTAAAGTATGCCTAAGTTCCGTTCCCCTCTCAGACCTAGAAAGCAGTTTTAATTTTACTTCTGACTTTCCTATCAAAGTTATTTCTTCAGATTATTTAGTTTAAAATTAATCGTCACAAAAATTAGGTCACAAGTGGGAACATTCAGGAAGGATTGGCATGACTGGTCTCTCTTGACTCAAACTTCGTATTTATAATTATATTTTGTATAATACGGCTTTTATAAACTGAGACAATCAGATCAGCCTCACCACTCTGCCACGCCTCGGCCAGGCTCTGCTCCTCCAAGCCCCCACTGCCCATAAATGTCAGCTTACTGTAAAATCTAAATCTGTATTTTCTCACATATAGATTCATTTTACCATATATATACATTATAGTTTTGTGTGTAGTTAGGCCTAGGTTAGGTGTGGTTTGGTGTTTCGGTTACGTTGCCAATTGTTTTAATTACGTGGGTGAAACATTGCCGTTCGAACGGAGAAAGTGTGCGAAGCAGTGTTCAAGAAAGTTTCGAAAGTCAGCTGTAAATCTTGTGTAAAGGGCTTTTTATTTATAAACAAAGAGTGGGGGGGGGGGACGGCAGGATTAACTATCCTTCACAATATCCATTAAGAGGGTTCTTACACACCACTCAACTAATGGCTAACTTTTTTCGAACAGTGCTTCGCCCACATCCTCTGTTCGAATCGCACCTCGAAATATTTTACCTACGTGCTGAAAATACAAATAATTGCTAACAGGGCTTAAACACTCAGCCAAACCTTAGCTAGGCCTAACGGTATAGCAAATTATAATACATAACAATAATAATTTATATTTGTCAAAGCACTGATTTTGAGTACACGGTACATTAGCAGTAATGAATGTGTCTTTGGGATCAGCGGTCATTTGGAAGAGCGCAGCCTGAGAACGGCTAGAATCATTTGTGCCTGCATGGTAAAATTTCAGCTCTTGGTCCCCAACTTTTCCGTTGTTAGTCGTCTAAACAATGATTCCCGGCTTGCACGATGTCTTCCATTATGCCAACCCGTGATGCTGTGTGTGGAGGCGGGTTTTAAGGTCTCCTGGTCCAGGTGGCTGCACTCTTCAGCTCTTCGTTTGCTGGTGGAGTTTTCTCTCCTATTCCACCGGCTCATCTGTCTCTAGCTTCACTCCATGTTTTCTTCTTACTGTTATTTATTGTAAGCCATTCTTAGTTTCTTATGGTTAGTTCCAATGTTATTTTATGTCATTATTGTGTCGCCTATCTCTCTCTCTCTCTTCTTTTCTAACATTATTAGGTCCAGTTCCCTCAACCTTTTCTCGTACTTCAACCCTCGCAAGTCTGGGACCAGTCCCGTGGCAAGCTTCGAGGCTTCCTCAAGTCCCGTTGTCTGCACCTTGAAGTAGGGTCTCTGGGGCTGCATACCCAACCAGTCCCCTTACAAAGAACGTCGCTTTTCGCTCGTATGCGTTAATAAGGACAAAAATCATCGAACTAGAAAATTGAAGCGGCTCGCGAAAGTGACGTACTGTCCCGTTTTCTGTTTTGGGTCCTCTGGCTTAGTCTGTTAGGTTAGGGGAGGACACTTTAAATTGGCCGTATTCTTGAAATTTTCAAACCTTAGGAGAACGGGCTGGCGTAGCACTGGTCGCGTCGTCAACCGTGTTTACTGCTTCTATATTTACACTTCCCAAGAGTGTTGTGATATTCGTCATTTTCGCATTTACACTGACGTCAGCCTCTGAGGCAAGACTATCGGTGGTCTTTGTTCTTCTGAGTTGGTTCCTTGGTTCAGTCCGGGATGTGATATGCTTTTATTGAGTTGTGACCTGCTGGTGCCGGGTGTGTATTGCCTCACAGGTACCGGTGTGCACCGCCTCACAGGTACCGGTGTGCACCACCTCACAGGTACTGGTGTGCACCGCCTCACAGGTACCGGTGTGCACCGCCTCACAGGTACCGGTGTGCACCGCCTCACAGGTACCGGTGTGCACCGCCTCACAGGTACCGGTGTGCACCGCCTCACAGGCATCACAGGTGCATCGTCGGTGTGGGCCTTGTTGTCAAGGTAGGGTTTAAAGTCAGTAGTCAAGACATTAAGTTAAACAATATTCCTGGTATCCACGATACCCTCCCTCTTACTTTGGGAGGGAATCAAATAATGAGAATACACGCTCTAGGTTCATTAAGCTATGTCTAGTGTAGCTTATCTTTCTTATCTATAATTAAGCCCTCCTTCGTGTACGGATGGAGCCATGCGTATAGCGGAAGGTTCAGTGTTAAACGGATGCCAAAGAATTAATTCTTGTATGTATCTTGGAACTTCAGGAAAGTGATATTATGAAGCGACAGGTACACCCAGGCTAGTAGGCCGGGGATGAGGAGCTAGAACTCACTTCCTAGTAGTCACTGTTAGGTAAGTACTGAACTCAGAACGATAGTACTTCCTGACCTGTCAGTGGATGAAGGACAGTACTTCCTGACCTGTCAGTGGATGAAGGACAGTACTTCCTGACCTGTCAGTGGATGAAGGACAGTGCTTCCTGACCTGTCAGTGGATGAAGGACAGTGCTTCCTGACCTGTCAGTGGATGAAGGACAGTGCTTCCTGACCTGTCAGTGGATGAAGGACAGTGCTTCCTGACCTGTCAGTGGATGAAGGACAGTACTTCCTGACCTGTCAGTGGATGAAGGACAGTGCTTCCTGACCTGTCAGTGGATGAAGGACAGTGCTTCCTGACCTGTCAGTGGATGAAGGACAGTGCTTCCTGACCTGTCAGTGGATGAAGGACAGTACTTCCTGACCTGTCAGTGGATGAAGGACAGTACTTCCTGACCTGTCAGTGGATGAAGGACAGTACTTCCTGACCTGTCAGTGGATGAAGGACAGTGCTTCCTGACCTGTCAGTGGATGAAGGACAGTACTTCCTGACCTGTCAGTGGATGAAGGACAGTGCTTCCTGACCTGTCAGTGGATGAAGGACAGTACTTCCTGACCTGTCAGTGGATGAAGGACAGTACTTCCTGACCTGTCAGTGGATGAAGGACAGTACTTCCTGACCTGTCAGTGGATGAAGGACAGTACTTCCTGACCTGTCAGTGGTTGAAGGACAGTACTTCTTGACCTGTCAGTGGATGAAGGACAGTACTTCCTGACCTGTCAGTGGATGAAGGACAGTACTTCCTGACCTGTCAGTGGTTGAGGGACAGTACTTCCTGACCTGTCAGTGGATGAAGGACAGGACTTCCTGACCTGTCAGTGGATGAAGGACAGTACATCCTGACCTGTCAGTGGTTGAGGGACAGGACTTCCTGACCTACTGTGGGCCTAACTGGAGAAGTAGTGAAGCCTTCCAGTGGGTGGTTGTTGACATTGAGAATGTTGTCCATTCTCAATGTCAACAACCACATCAACCATCCACACCACACAACCATCCACACCACATCAACCATTCACACCACACAACCATCCACACCACATCAACCATTCACACCACACAACCATCCACACCACATCAACCATCCACACCACATCAACCATCCACACCACACAACCATCCACACCACACAACCATCCACACCACACAACCATCCACACCACATCAACCATTCACACCACACAACCATCCACACCACATCAACCATCCACACCACATCAACCATCCACACCACACAACCATCCACACCACACAACCATCCACACCACATCAACCATCCACACCACATCAACCATCCACACCACATCAACCATCCACACCACACAACCATCCACACCACATCAACCATCCACACCACATCAACCATCCACACCACACAACCATCCACACCACACAACCATCCACACCACACAACCATCCACACCACATCAACCATCCACACCACATCAACCATCCACACCACACAACCATCCACACCACACAACCATCCACACCACACAACCATCCACACCACACAACCATCCACACCACACAACCATACACACCACACAACCATCCACACCACACAACCATCCACACCACACAACCATCCACACCACACAACCATCCACACCACACAGACCCTAACAGATCAAGGGTTCACTTGAAAGATAGGGAAGAGGGGTATAGTGGTGAGGGAAGAGGGGGTAATGGTGGGGAGAGAGGGGTATAGTGGTGGGGGAAGAGGGGGTAATGGTGGGGAGAGAGGGGTATAGTGGTGGGGGAAGAGGGGGTAATGGTGGGGAGAGAGGGGTAAGAGGGGAGGGGGAGGAGACGGGGGGGGGAAGAAGTGCGGGATCAGCCGTGTCCCTTAACCCGTCACCCCCGCCCCCTACACCGGCTACAAGGCCCCCGCTGGGCAACTTGCACATGCACGGGCTCCGGTTGCAAGTCAAACATCGAAGCTCGTGAGTTTACGCTGCAACACAGAGGGAGCCTCAGTGTCGCCGGGCAGCGGCGAGGTAGCCCGGCACATTCTCAAGTGTTATAATTGTACATATGATTGATGATGATACTCTGGTTAGGGGTAGAAGCGGCGGCCTCCCTCGGGCCATCAGCGGTGGCCAGTGTTGGCCCGTCTTGAGACGCTCTCTGGCCATGTAGGGGAGAGACCAGCGCTCTCACGGGCAGCTTTAACACTCGCAAAAACAAAAATAAAATGGCAGGGCTTTTTGAGTGTTATTTAGATTTTTTAATTTGCTCTTAAAGGTCTAAAAAGTTATGTATTCAGGGAGGTACGTACGGTCTGGTTAGCAGAAGTTCTGAAATCCATGCAAGGACTGTCTTTGTTTCTCCTTTATTTATATTTTTGGCTACTAGAGTAGCTACCCCTTTTGTGGCGCCTGTAGCCACCAGGGTCTATCTTGAGGTTATCTTGAGATGATTTCGGGGCTTAGCGTCCCCGCGGCCCGGCCTCCTTTTTGTTACACACACTGAGGAAGCAGGCCGTAGCAGCTGTCTAGCTCCCAGGTACCTATTTACTGCTAGGTGAACAAAGGTATCACGGTGAAAGAAACTCTGCCCATTTGTTTCCGCCTTCCCCGGGGATCGAACCCGGAATCTCATGAGTACGAATCCGAAGCGGTGTCCACTCGGCTGTCAGGCCCCAGTTGGAAAAGCCTACAGGACTTACCGTCCATCAAGATTATGCTCGAGCAGGGCTGCCGCACACTGCCTGCCCACGGGCCATGACCTCGCATAAATATTATTAAAGTTTGAAGGTTTACCACATACCTGCAGCCACCTACACCTGGCCGGGAAGCCTGTGAGGGAACACTGTTCTAGAGGCACCTACACCTGGCCGGGAAGCCTGTGAGGGAACACTGTTCTAGAGGCACCTACACCTGGCCGGGAAGCTGTGAGGGAACACTGTTCTAGAGGCACCTACACCTGGCCGGGAAGCCTGTGAGGGGACACTGTTCTAGAGGCGCCATGACCTCGCATAAATATTATTAAAGTTTGAAGGTTTACCACATACCTGCAGCCACCTACACCTGGCCGGGAAGCCTGTGAGGGGACACTGTTCTAGAGGCGCCTACACCTGGCCGGGAAGCCTGTGAGGGGACACTGTTCTAGAGGCGCCTACACCTGGCCGGGAAGCCTGTGAGGGAACACTGTTCTAGAGGCACCTACACCTGGCCGGGAAGCCTGTGAGGGGACACTGTTTTATAGGCGCCTACACCCGGCCGGGAAGCCTGTGAGGGAACACTGTTCTGGAGGCACCTACACCTGGCCGGGAAGCCTGTGAGGGGACACTGTTCTAGAGGCGCCTACACCTGGCCGGGAAGCCTGTGAGGGGACACTGTTCTAGAGGCACCTACACCTGGCCGGGAAGCCTGTGAGGGGACACTGTTCTAGAGGCGCCTACACCTGGCCGGGAAGCCTGTGAGGGGACACTGTTCTAGAGGCGCCTACACCTGGCCGGGAAGCCTGTGAGGGACACTGTTCTAGAGGCGCCTACACCTGGCCGGGAAGCCTGTGAGGGAACACTGTTCTAGAGGCGCCTACACCTGGCCGGGAAGCCTGTGAGGGAACACTGTTCTAGAGGCGCCTACACCTGGCCGGGAAGCCTGTGAGGGAACACTGTTCTAGAGGCGCCTACACCTGGCCGGGAAGCCTGTGAGGGAACACTGTTCTAGAGGCGTCTACACCTGGCCGGGAAGCCTGTGAGGGGACACTGTTCTAGAGGCACCTACACCTGGCCGGGAAGCCTGTGAGGGAACACTGTTCTAGAGGCACCTACACCTGGCCGGGAAACCTGTGAGGGAACACTGTTCTAGAGGCATCTACACCTGGCCGGGAAGCCTGTGAGGGGACACTGTTCTAGAGGCATCTACACCTGGCCGGGAAGCCTGTGAGGGGACACTGTTCTAGAGGCACTGTACGACCCTTGGGGTGAAGACATTACTTTACATAAGACCCTTCAATTAATTATTTAGGAATTTAGTTATTCATAAGAAAGTACGATGGTTTATGATATTACAGGTGCTGGTAACTACGTTATTTGTTGGTAGTTGTTTACAAGGATTTTGTGTGGGAAAGTAATGCTAGTATATTTTATTTATTGAAAGCAATAAAAGAAAGTCGTTTTGTAGGGAAGACATGTGATTCTGTGAGTGTAAATACAATATTTATACAACCCGTTCTCTCGAATTGTACATCACATTTTGACGTATGTCGCATTTACCCTTAACGCCCAAAAAAGGATGTACTATAACGCATAGCAACTAACAAAATTGATGTGATGTCCCGTTTTCTATTTGTGCGTCCTCTGCTAGGTTAGCTTCGGGCAATTTGAATACATCAGTATAGTGGCATGAACGCTGGAGAGGGGGGGGTGGGGGGAAGGGTAGGAGAGGAAAAGTGGTTTATATGATAAATGATGACTTATTGTCATTTTATGAATCACGTTATACATTTAAGATGAAAAATATTCCTCTACCTAAACAAATTGTAGTATGATACGGGAGGCCAAACCTTTTTTGGACTGTCTGTCTAGGACGGTTTGATGAGAAACATTCCTCTCTAGGACGCTAGGATGAGAAAGAACATCAATGGAGAGGGTTGCAGCAAATGTTCATCCAGGATGTGGTCATTCAAAGCATCTGTTAGAACATCTTATACATTTCATTTGTCTTAATAAAGGCTGTCCAGATTTTAAATTACAAGGACTGTGTTATATAGTCATATTGGTATAGGCTATGTGTAAACTCCGTGAGCAGCAGACAGGTTTCTTTTATTAACTCATTAAAAATTCCATTTCAGCAACTACTCCTAGACTATATAAAGGGGAGTCCAGTGTGTCAAGAACTGGCTGCGGGAGACTATGAATCCGCATCACACAGGATGGCTAGTCATACCGGGCCATGTGATCAGCAGTCCGCACTGGCAAACTTAAGCTGCACTGTGAGGATATCAGCAGAAAATTTTTTGTTAGTGTCAAGCGGAAGAGAGGAAGAAGTCTACGGGCCGTGATTGCCGCGTTTGACTTAGCGGACGGGGTAAAGCTACCCTATCCCTCCCAGAACCGTCTCTCCGACACGTGTACATAAAAATCACTTTACGTTGGACTGGGGAACCCCAGGCAGTCTCTCCCTCGGTCTGGGCCATAAATCACAATCAATAAGCCCATAACATTAACATAATTGTCTGCTCATTGACACCTCACCTCGCTGCCAACTATCGACCAAACCGCGCCACATTTCGTTCCCCCCTTCCGGTCATTCACTTTTCTTCAGTTGTTATTAACATTCGGAAGATATTTCTCTGCAGTACTCCTCATTAAAATACTTTGACGAAACTCAAGTGTAATGCTTGTTAGTTTCGCATGTGTAGCGTGGTGGGAATCGCCGGACGGACGGTCGAATTGTCGTTCGTCAGCGCGAACTGTAGCGAAATGCGCTGAAGTCTGAGGAACTTTGGCATTGTCTGACGCGGCGATCCTTACACCATGATACGACGTTCCGATCACGGCCAAGATTGTCGCCCGATTGGCACCGGGTGCTGTAGTACCCCTGGGGGACACGGGCACCCCAGGGGAAGTGGATATCCCGTATAGACCTGGATATCATGTCACGGATACCCTAGTAGGAAATTTATATCAGTGTGTCACATTTTTCCTAATGTTACTTAAATTTTACAAATTCTGATGATCCAGGGTGACGGATATCACTATGATAATATCCTGAAATTTTCCCGGTGTATATGTGTAACGTTATTCCAAAAACATACCCCAGGATAACAGAATGAAGGAACATATACCCCCCCCAGGATAAACGGATATCCTGGAAAATAGCCACAACCCAAGTAGACACGGATGTTCCTGCTTGAAATGACTCAAGAGAGAGTTTCAAGCAGGAACTCTCAACTCTCTACTCTCAGGAGAGATAACAGAGGCGCCAGGAGACAACGGTGAACTGCGACGTGCACAGTGCTGCGACGTGCACATAGCCGCGACGTGCACACAGCTGCGACGTGCACACGGCCGCGACGTGCACACGGCCGCGACGTGCACACGGCCGCGCCGTACACACGGCCGCGACGTGCACACGGCCGCGCCGTGCACACGGCCGCGACGTGCACACGGCCGCGCCGTGCACACAGCCGCGCCGTGCACACAGCCGCGCCGTGCACACAGCCGAGCTCAGACTGGTCAAGTGGGGCCGCAGGGAGCCTGTTAATGGCTTATGATGTCACTGGCCATGTCTAGTGACTGCAGTAGTGACGACATCCTCGGCTCCTTCACTGAAGTGATTTTTAAAGGCAGTAAAGGTCATGGGGAGATAACAGATGAAGGAATAGTTGTGGCAAATGAGGAATATAGAGTTATGATAGCAGGCAGGATGTCCGTCTTGCTAATACGAGGTTGATGCGTTGAGTGGCTAAGCTTGATCTCTTCTACCAAGTGGTTGGTGGGTGTTTGCAAGGTTATTCACATGTATATCAACATGCAATGCGTGGATTTGCATAGATCAATGCTTTGGCGCATTCATATATGCACATTATTATTATTTTTTTGGCAGGGATGTTCCTGCTTGGGCCCTAAGCCTATGGCTGGCCCGCTAAGTGTTATTTGTTTCTTGTTTCTGTTTTTCTTAGGCGGAGTATGAGTATTTATGATGACCAGATCACACACTAGAAGGTGAAGGGACGACGACGTTTTGGTCCGTCCTGGACCATTCTCAAGACAATCGACTTGAGAATGGTCCAGGACAGACCGAAACATCGTCGTCCCTTCACCTTCTAGTGTGTGGTCTGGTCAACTTACTTTAGCCAGGTTATTGTGACTCCTCGCCTGAGTATTTATGATGTTCGCTTCAATAAGATATGCACACTTGGATATATATATTGCTGTTTTGCTGTTCTGGGCACGATCGTTCTTTTGGGGTAGAGAGTGTTGTTTTATATGGGAGTTTTCTGGGCTACTTTTTATCATGGAATTGTGTATTGTGGGACTTGGTTGCCCTCGAGTAGATCCAAGCTCTTGGGCTCCAGCTGCGTGAGCAGGGCGTCTCGTCTCGGAGCAATCTTTCCAGCATTACGTCGTCTAACATTAAGATCGTATTCCACTCTCTGGTCAGGGTGGGGGGGGGGAGGGATCAAGAGAAGCCCAAGAGGATCAAGAGGCTGTGGCGCTGGTAGTGGGCTGAGGCGCTGGTGGTGGGCTGTAGTGCTTGGTAGTAGGCTGTAGTGCTTGGTAGTGGGCTGTAGTGCTTGGTAGTGGGCTGTAGTGCTTGGTAGTGGGCTGTAGTGCTTAGTAGTGGGCTGTGGCTCTTATTGCTTGTGGTTGTAGCTTGTGGTTGACTGTTGTCACTGTCATTTGGTCTGTGTTATTATGCCTCTTTCTCTTTCTCGCTTTGTATTTGTCAGTTTTGACCAGTGTTTTGATATGTGAGAATATACTAATGCGCTATATCTGTTGCCGGAGTGTTATGTCTGCTCCCCATCCCTAGTTCGCCTCCCTCCGCATTGTCTTCGTTCATCTCCCTTCCCCCTATCCCCTTCGTTCGTTTGCCCCGCCCTTCCTCTCCTCTCCTCTCCATCCCCCACGTTCGTCTGCCCTCCTCATCTCCTCTCTCCCCACGTCCGGCTAGGAGTGGAGACGACCCTCCAGGATTTATAACGGTATCTGATCCCTTCCCCAGTGTGTGTATTGTGGCCTGCGGAAACACCCGTAAAATGTCCTTCTGCTGGCGGCCGACCTGAGCCTCGCGCCTCTCATCCTTTACCATAACAGCAGTAGTTCCCTGGGTCATTATTTCCATACGTCTGCCTTATATCAGCTGTAGACTGTTCACATGGATATATGTAATATAGTTTTTTGTTTACGCCTTGAGAGGGTAAGGTGGACTACCCGCCCGAGTGGGGGACCGCCCAGAGAGCGGCGGGCGTCGACCTCC
>WNGS01163947.1:13920297-13927797 GCA_020271785.1 Procambarus virginalis | reverse complement strand
CGCGGACGGCCGCCCTCGTCGCCTCTGGTGATGTCCGCGGACGGCCGCCCTCGCCGCCTCTGGTGATGTCCGCGGACGGCCGCCCTCGCCGCCTCTGGTGATGTCTGCGGACGGCCGCCCTCGCCGCCTCTGGTGATGTCTGCGGACGGCCGCCCTCGCCGCCTCTGGTGATGTCTGCGGACGGCCGCCCTCGCCGCCTCTGGTGATGTCTGCGGACGGCCGCCCTCGCCGCCTCTGGTGATGTCCGCGGACGGCCGCCCTCGCCGCCTCTGGTGATGTCCGCGGACGGCCGCCCTCGCCGCCTCTGGTGATGTCTGCGGACGGCCGCCCTCGCCGCCTCTGGTGATGTCTGCGGACGGCCGCCCTCGTCGCCTCTGGCGATGTCCGTGGACGGCCTCACCCCGCCGCCTCTGGTGATGTCCGTGTACGCTCGTTGCTGTCACCTCACTGGGTGTATGTGTATACAGGATATGTGGAAGCTGGTCAGAAGACGGGCTCACCATAGCCCGTGCTACATGGACATTTCGTTCTGAGTAGCTAAATCTAAAACAACAACAACTGGTCAGAATTGCAGTTCACCTTTGAAAATGCACAATAATGACACTGTAAAGATACCTCGAACACTGTTTATGTAGGACAGACGTAAATCTGTGTATCTATGTATTTATGTATATAGGTTAGATTAGCATTTTAAAAGCACTACAATCACCTTCTGTGGTTGATTGTTCAATAAATCACAGAACTATATGTTTAACACATCTCTAACCCTTTCCATGGAGGACAGAAGAAAATATATATATATGCTGGTTAGCATTGTAAATGTGCGGCCACGTCTGTGGTAGAAAACTAATATTAATACAAAAACTCACTGGTGTCATCCATGTACAAACGTACACTCACAAAAAGAGTAAATGCCCTTATTTCATTTTCATCGGATGCTCAAGTTCAGTTAAATTTAACACACAATTGTGTATCATAAAACACCACTGCATCCCTATATTTGTTGAAATATATTAAATATACAAACAGCTGAGGCGGGAAAAGGAAAATGTAAGTATAGTATTTTCCAAACTTTTCAACTTATTTAGAATAACAAATTGGGCTGAAAATTCCATGATTAGGACTTCCTCTGACTTTTAGCGCTCCATACATCGTTCTCAGCCACTCTTTACTTTATTATCTCAAACACGGTTGGATTTCTCCTTTTTGAGATTTGAATGTAGTCATTTCCATATATTTTTTTTCTTTTGAATTCCACTCTCAGAACAGTTATCTCAACTTTTACGCTAGCGCTTGTTTATCATATAATATATGAGCAGGTTTTCCATGTAATAATTGTCGTAATTTCAAAATTCGAAGCCTAGCAGGAAAGTTAGTTATCATTGGATGCAGGAAAGCCTTTGATGCTGGGTAAGTTTTATCCACTTGGAAAACATAGGCGTCTACACTCTCCACAGGACTAATGTTGGCGATGTTGTGTGTGTGTTTTTCATATATTGTGGCTATTTAGCATATATTGTGTTTCGTATATTGTGAATTGAATATGAGGTGTGTGATACATGAACTGCGTGTGTTGCGTGTGTTGTTGTGTGTGTTCTCACCAAACTTTCTAACATTCTGTGACTCATCTGAGTTTCCAGGTTCCACCCATGTCTCCTTGTTCTGTTAGTATTTCGTGTGAATATTTCGTCTATTTCCACTCTGCCAATCCCCCTAAGTATTTTGTATGCTGCTATTATATATCCCCTTCTTTTTTCTCATGTCGTCAGGTTCAGTTCCTTCAGTCGCTCTTCATATCCCATCCCAAGCAACTCTGAGATTAGCCTCGTAGCAATTTTGTTTAACCTTTTCCAGTTTCTTAATGTGATTATTTAGGTAGGGGTTCCATGGTGGAACCGCATACTTTAAGACTGGTGTTACGTAAGCAGTGAAAAGCGCCCTAAATGCCTCCTTACTTAAGTTTCTGAATAATGTTCTAAATTTTGCCAGTGTAGAGTACGCTGCTGAGGTTATTCTATTTATCCGTGCTTCAGGTGCTAGATTAGATGTTACGCCCACTCCCAGGTCTCTTTCTCGAATCGTCACAGGACGGTAGTTTCTCTTCATTGTGGACTGTTCCTTTGGTCTCCTGTCACCTGGTCCCAGTTCCCTAACTTTACACTTGCTCGTGTTGAGCAGTTGTGCGCTGCATGTGTTCAATGTATTGCGTGAATTGTGTGTTTGGTGTTTGTATGTGTGTTGTGTTGTGAGGGTGTCCAGGGAACACCATGAGGGGGTTACGGTGGCTCATGTCCCCCTCCCCCCCCCACAACCTACCATGAGGAGGTCTAGAATCTCGGTTAGTGGAGATATATTTACAATAATCCGGTACTCAATCCGCTTCATGCAGGTCGGCGTTCAATCCCCGACTGTCAAAGTGGTTGGGCACCATTCCTTCCCCTCCCAAACCCTTATCCTGACCCCTTCCCAGTGCTATATAGTCGTAATGGCTTGGCGCTTTCCCCTGATAATTCCCCTTCCCGGAACTCAAAGCATGGCGGCTTTTGTTGGGCATTATCTCCAGAGGGGCAGAGGTAAACAATTTGTTTTTGACCTTGTCCTTTCAATCTTATTTGAATGATAAAAGAGAGAACCATATTATTTCGTCAGTTATAAAAAATGTATTTATGAATATTCAACGTATTTATTACATTTAGTTTTCTCAGGGAATATTTTGTAAAAGAGTTCCTTATTTTGTTCATGAAGTGCTTATAATGAGAAATGTTCAGCGCGTAGCAACATTATTTACGTTCCCACACCATTAAGGTTGGAAGTAGGCGGTGGCCTTGACCCCGCATCTTTGGGGTAGGTCGGCCGGTATGTTTAGGCTGATGGAGTCTGGCGGTGGGGGAGATAACGTCCCGGGGGGGGCAGGCACCTTCCCCCGCCACTCACTAGTATTTGGTGTGTAAACTATTTTATCACTTGGCCCGGTATGTCTTATCCAGCGTGTTGAGGGCTGGTGCGGCCCCACCAACCAGTGATGGGCGGGGTGAGTGCATGGAGCAGTACGTGTGGAAGTCCCCGCCCTCCCAAACCTCCTTCTGTTGACTCCTTCGTCACCTCCTCCTTGGTCACTGGAGCACCCGGTCACTTGGACGGCCGGGATCACGGCCAGTCATCATATATCAAGGTCAGTGGGTAACATCCTGGATGAATGACGCACTCCGCTGCCGTGCTTGAGGGGAGGGAAGAGTGCATGGAGATAGCAACAGTGCCGTTGTGAGAGTGAAATACTGGCCTTGTGTACATTGATCTCACGCGGTCTCGTGTATTTTGTTGCCGTTGTTAAGTGGGTTTGAGCAGTAGCGCCCGCCATATTGAGTCTCCGGCGTCTGTTCTGAATAATGAGCAACGTCGGTGGTTCTATTCATGATGATTACAGTTGTCATATTAAAACAATTACCGAACTTTATATAGCTTCTGAGTAGGACTGACGAGGAGTACTGCAATAAAAGAAAATTGACCAAAATATTAATCATTTCGTTCCTTATTGTCGGGGACAGAACTGTTTGCCTTATCGAGGTCTCACTTCCTAGCGGCTGGCCTTTCCTGCCACCCACAACAGTCGACTGTTTAACAAAGTCTTCAGATGTAAGGAAACGTCTCGACTTCCCTGGGAATCGAACCAGAGACTTGCATAAACTATTGTATCCAGCTCATGTATGCGCAATACGGACGGACTCCTACGGTAGCGAGACTGCTACCCAAACACCGGGTTTAAAACTTCCTTGAAGCACTACGACGGTGCCTGTTGGTAATCCACCCCCCTCCCCCCCATCCATGTCTTATAAACTGCAGTCCACATTATCGTGGAAAGATATAATTCGTCTGGGCCGTAAGGATAAAATTCTTATGGATTAAACCCGAGGTCGTTGCTATATTAACCAGAATTTGGTAGCAGTCTAACTACCTCTCAGGTCCTTCACTAGTGTCATAATTCATGGCTTGGTTAGTATAGTGAGTGATGGCTTTGTATTTTACAGTTCTGAGTTCGATCCCTGATGATCAGAAATACACAACAACGTGCTAAATCTCACTGATACGAGACCTACATAACCGTATAACCGGTTATGTAGGTTTTGATATAACTTTCAATCTCCCGTTATGCTAACCGTAGCATAACGGAAGATTGAAAGATATCTTTTCCAAGAACAGTAGGAAGATACTGATCGGTTTAAAACTTTAGCATCTCATTCCTGTTAACCCCCTGACACAGCTGCCTGAAACCCATAAACCCAAAAGCCCTCTGCACAGGACCGCACCCACAACAGGTAGCCCCCCTCATTGGCTTGCCAGTATTTTTGCGAATTCTTTGTGCAAACTGTTAGATACTTATAGCAGTGTACGGCTTAAATACTAGAAAGCACCAGTGATGCTATAGTAAACATGCTTGGCTTGAAATACTTAGCTCGTCAACCAAAATCATTACCCGGTAGTGATATTCATTGACCTTCGAAAGTATTTTGAAAGAGTCCCTGTAGCGCAGTCTGGTCTCAATCGAAAGATCCCAGGTTCGATTCCAGTGGCAACATAAAAGCGTTTTGGACAATGTTTCCTTTTACCTGATGCCTCCGTCCAATTAGCGGAAGATAGGAATCCTGGACCTAGGCAACTGTTGTGGATTGTTTCCCTGGGAAGGTCAATTGTTGGACTATAGCGCAAGGGCAGCGGTTTCCAACCGGGGATCTATATAAGAGTTCGAAGGGGTCCATGAGACTAATACTATGTACTGTATTGCATTCTAGAACAAAATAGAACCTAGAATAACGATTGATTGATTGATAAAGATTAAGCCACCCAAAGGGTGGCACGGGCATGAATAGACCGTAAGTGTCTAGCCACCCTTTTGAGCCATTACCAGTATCAATAGATGATACTGGAGATCTGTGGAGGTGCGACTGCACCCTGCGTGACGGGAAATGTCTCCCGTGTGAGAATAACACTGCAGGACTTGTGATATATGCGTGGACCATCCCTAGAGTGGGTACTGGGAGAGTACTCCCCAAGACCGGACTGGGCCCAGGCTCGACTTGCGAATGTATGAATGTATGTATTTGTCGCAGCAATGGTTATTGTAATTTTGCTAACTCGACATATTTGTTGCAGGGAAAGAACGCGGCTGTAGCGGGTACACAGTAAGAACGTAGTTGGAAAAGAGGGGGGGCGACATTACAGGTCGGGAACTTCTCAGAACGATATGCAACGTGATAGGCAGACAATAAGTCAGTTTTATATATATATATATATATATATATATATATATATATATATATATATATATATATATATATATATATGTCCTTAATCCTAATTATTTTCACACACATACTCACACACACACACACCAAAATAGGTGTAGGGAGCAAGAGGCCAGATACAAGGTATCATCTGGGAGATGAAATTTTTCAAGAGTCAGAGAAAGAAAAAGACTTGGGGGTTGATATCACGCCAGACCTGTCTCCTGCAGCCCATATCAAGAGGATAACATCAGCGGCATATGCCAGGCTGGCCAACATAAGAACGGCATTCAGAAACTTGTGTAAGGAATCATTCAGAACTTTGTATACCACATATGTTAGGCCAATCCTGGAGTATGCAGCCCCAGCCTGGAGTCCATATCTAGTCAAGGATAAGACTAAACTGGAAAAGGTTCAAAGGTTTGCCACCACACTAGTACCCGAGCTGAGAGGTATGAGCTACGAGGAGAAACTACGGGAATTAAACCTCACTTCGCTGGAAGACAGAAGAGTTAGGGGGGACATGATCATCACATTCAAGATTCTCAAGGGAATTGATAGGGTAGATAAAGACAGTCTATTTAACACAAGGGACACACGCACTAGGGGACACAGGTGGAAACTGAGTGCCCAAATTAGCCACAGAGATATTAGAAAAAACTGTTTTAGTGTCAGAGTGGTTGACAAATGGAATGCCTTAGGAAGTGATGTGGTGGAGGCTGACTCCATACACAGATTCAAGTGTAGATATGATAGAGCCCAATAGGCTCAGGAACCTGTACACCTGTTGATTGACGGTTGAGAGGCGGGACCAAAGAGCCAGAGCTCAACCCCCGCAAGCACAATTAGGTGAGTACATCCCCAGGAAGCAGCCTGTAGTAGCTGTCTAACTCCCAGGTACCTATTTACTGCTACGTGAACAGGTACATTAGGGTGAGAGAAACTCTGCCCATTTGTTTTCGCCTCCGCCGGGGATCGATCCCGGACCCTTAAGACTACGAACCCCGAGCGCTGTCCACTCAGCCGTCAGTAACATGGATGACAATCAGACACCCAACCCATACATCTGAAAATAAATGGAGTGACGACGTTCGGTCCGATGACGGGAGACATCTCCCGTCACGCAGGGTGCAGTCGCACCTCCACAGATCTCCAGTATCAGCTATTAATACTGGTCATGGCTCAAAAGGGCCACCACTTACGAGCTATTCATGCCCGTGCCATCTTTGGGTGGCTTAGTCTTCATCAATCAATCAATCGGTCCGTCCTGGATAATTATCAAGTGTAAAGAAAAATTGATGAGGATTAAGCCACCCAAGAGGTGGCACGGGCATGAATAGCCCGTAAGTAAGTACAGAGTGGTAAAGTTGGTAAAGAAGGTAAGAATGTGAGGTGAAAGGCAAGACAGGAGAGGTATACCATAGGGGTTACTAGGAACAACGAAAACTGCAGAAGGTATAATAGCACAGAGAAGCAGGTTAAACAGCACATCTCCCGTCCACGAGGCTCACCATAGCCCGTGCTTCTTGCCCAGCTCCTGTGCCAGGTAAGTTACGGGCTCACCATAGCCCGTGCTACTTGGAACTTGTTCCGAGTAGCTGAATCTATAACAACGAATAATAACTGACGGGAGACATCTCCCATCAAGTAGGGTGCAGTCGCACCTCCACAGATCTCCAGTATCAATTAATGATACTGGTCATGGCTCAAAAGGGCCACCACTTATGAGCTATTCATGCCCGTGCCACCCTTTGGGTGGCTTAATCTTCATTAATCAATCAATCGGTTAAACAGTCGGTAGACATCTCCCGTCCACGAGGCTCACCATAGCCCGTGCTTCATGCCCAGCTCCTGTGCCAGGTAAGTTACGGGCTCACCATAGCCCGTGCTACTTGGAACTTGTTCCGAGTAACTGAATCTATAACAACAACAACAGGTTAAACAGAAACAAAAATTTTAGCAACAGAAGAGAAAGACAAAAAAGCGAGCCTGTAGGGGCTAAAGCTAAGTCAGATCACGTTTGTTAAGTATGTTAGAGCATTTAACTATGTACTGATAAAGACAAGAGTATACTGCAAAAAGGCCAGGACTAAGTTCATATTGGGCAGGTTTTGAATGAGAGCAGATTTGGCAAGACGGAGTCTGCAAAGAGTAGAGGAAGAAAGATTATTTTAGAAGACCAGTCTATAAGATGAGTGGAGTCCCTAACATGACAGACGAG
>WNGS01163947.1:13834832-13899199 GCA_020271785.1 Procambarus virginalis | reverse complement strand
TGGATAATGACAGTGAACCATTCTTGGACATAGAAGAGATTGCTCAAGCTAATCAGCAACGCATGCGTGCCGATCCTTTGGAAATGATGCTGATGCATATGGGTAACATGGCACACGTTCTTGGCGGGGGCATAGGAAGTGGTGAAGGAAGAGGGAGTGGAGGAAGACCAAGTCAGGGCAACAATGACAATCCTCCTCGGGATCCATCCCCTGGGGGGCCCAATGACCGAAATATGGCAGATGTACAGTGTCGTACTAGCTGAGATTGAATAAGTTTCCAACACCTCGTTGGCATTCTTCTCCAGCAACAAGACTGTGATGGGCTCCACTGACTTAGGTCTGAATTCTGAAGAACCTTTAAATTAACTTAGGTATTGTAGTCCACAGCATAAAGTCATTGTGAATAGTATGCTGATTAAATACAAAGAATGATTCCTGAAAGGGTATTTCAGGGTATGGACCTTTGTTGCAGGAGTCTCCTTAGGTTAGATTGTTTACCAAGTGACTTAGGACAGAGAACATAAACTGAACCTATCCTAGCTTAACAACAACCTTCCAGAATAAGGTTCTTAAAAAAAAAAATATGGAACCATCCCAAAAATTGTAATGCAAGAATATTAATACATTATTCAGAAATACATATGTAAGGGCAAAATGTTTTCTTGGTAATTGTTGTTCTCGCAACACAATCTTCATTGGTATTTATTTTGCTCGTCTTAACTAGAATGTTGTCTATTGTCCAGCAAAAGGCTTGTGCACCCGTCATGCATTTGGTGGCACTTTCCCTGATAATTCCTTCCCTCCCTGTCATGCATTTCTATCCTATATACTGGCACTTAACAATCCTCATACAGTACTGCAATTACACGTGCCACTGTTTTCTGGGTTTGGTATCCCCCTCACTATTTATACCTTCCCCCCAACCGCCTCTTCCATTAGGTAGTTGTACCTAAACTGCTTCTGAACTCGTGGATACCCACTTGTCTGTCTTCATGTGTGATCCTTATTATGTAACTAGATGGAGGGGTATCCAGAAGTGCCTGGGTGCCCTTTCCCTTACCTCGTTCTTCCCACACCTGACCCTCCCTTCTTCCTATTCACCCCTCTTCTCCCCTCCCTCATTTCCCCTTGTCCTACATCTCACCCCTACAAATATGGGTAAGGCAGCTCCCAAGCAGCTGGTCCCCAACTTTGAACAGACCTTCTCTCCTATTATAGATTGTCGTTTTTGTCCGAAAATGTCTAGTCTGCTTCAACATTCGACAATTCTTCTTTTGCAAATCTATTTCGTACACCTTTTTTGTAAAAATATTGCTTTTTGAAGGTTAAGGGGCATTTTTAACCACAAGCAAGATGGACACATTAAGGTAGCATTACTCCCTTGCACATTCACTCCTCCCTACTGTTGCATCTCTTCTATATCATTTTTGTGATGTTATTTTTAAATCAAAATCATGTACATCAAGTGGTTCTTTTACTACCAGTTAACTGAGAATTTTAATTTGTTTCTCAAACAAAGTGTTTTTTCACCATGATGAAATTTGAGGTGTGATACGGTATTGTCAAAGGTGAATTATCGTCACCGCCAAGATATTTTTAATTAGCAGAATAACTACTAAATACTGTAATATCAATAATGATGCTAGAGAGGTTTGCAATTGCAGAATGAGGCAGTAGTTTGGTACCTAATTACATTCTTGTAGTTAGACTATGCTACTAACATTCAGTATACTTTATTGAAATAATTATATACCTCTATCATGCAAGTGTTTGCAGCGGCACAGGAATAAGACTTGAGATTATTAATGAAGCTTTCTCTCCATTAAACTGTAGCACAAAAATTTGAGTGCATTAAGTAATTATGGTAACGCTTTTTCACCAAATACTGAAAAATTGTACCGAATACTAATTAAATTTTAAAGTACCAGTACTGTACAGTATTTAAGCTCCTGCCAAGCTTCAAAGCAACTTTGTGTGTTGGGTTGCTAAATATTACATATATATATATATATATTGGTGCTGTATTGTGAAGTTTAATGCCTGTATATAATTGTGTGGAGTTTATATTTTGTAAAATGAATTTGATATAATGAACTTACAATGAACAAGAGTTCACTTGTAGTATTTGCCTACAAAGTGTCAGAATACCTCCAGTTGTACTTGTACATACATGTATATGCTTTAAAAAAAATGAGCTCCATAGGAGGTTGGTTTATTGCTATGACTATTGTTTTAATAAAATATTGATTTTCCTTTTCTTTCTTTTTTTTTAATTGCTAAGAACTTGCTCCTTTTGGGAATTTGTGCCTTGATGGAAAATTGTGAAACAACTTTAAAATAGTTAGAGAAATCGAGAAAGGTACAGTCATGTTAAAGAGCAATGAAGCTCCAAGAATGGAACCAGGTTATCACATCCAACAGATGCCAGTGTCTGAAATAACTGATACCCAAACCACACATGAGAAAATGAAGAAATGGTGACATTTAAGTCTGTCATGGACCATTATTTTGGGAAAGGAGAGAGGAAGGGACAAGCAAATATAGAATGAATGAAATGAGAGGTGAGGAGCAGGTAAGAAAAAAGTAAAAAAGAGAGAGGGTAAGAATTACAAAGGGGCAAAGCTTAAGTCACATCATTTGTTAAGGTTTGAGCATTTACGTATGTACTGTGAATAGGGAAGAGTCGGCAGCAACAGAGCAAGGACCAAGGTTGGTGTTGGGCACGTGTATCGGCTGATTTGACAAGACGGCAGCTGTGGGGAATAGAGGCAGGAAAGATTATTCCTGTAGACTGATGTTCTTCTAAAATAGTCCCCAACATGACAGAGCATTGTGTTTACAGAACTTACACTTGTGTGTTCAAGTCTCATTCAGTGTACAGCCAGTTTCTCCAAAGTATTGGAGAGGACAAGACAAATAGGAAATAAGAGTTAACACCAGCAGCATTGGAAACAGGAGCAGCAGTGTGATCCAGATTACTACGAAGTTTCAGCTTTTCGAAAGGTGAGTTTTACATTAAGAGGTCAAAGTGCATTAGTGAGGTTTTTTATTTTGGATATGAAGGGAAGGCACAGCAGTGTTACTGATGTTGGAAACCAGTCCGGGATGAAAGAAATTTGTTTAGTGTAAGAATAGGCACAGTTGATAAAATGTAAGTGGTATCTAAAGTGATAGACTTAAATAAAAGAATTTCAGAATCAAGAAACTGAGGGTCACCGATGTGTTGGACCCCGGTGGAGGAAAGAGAAAGGGAAGTGGAAGGGTAAAAAAAATTGCAAAATATCTCCCCTAGCTGCCAAATGCATTTATGAGTTAGAACACTACACTCAACTGATGACGTTCAAACATTTCTCGAACAGTGCTTCACTAATGACCTCTTCAAATCGTATCTGCAAATGCTTCACCCATGTACAGTACTTGAAATATAAACAATCGTGAACAGAACCCAAACCTAACTATACACCGACAAATTTATAATATTAATCTATATACAAGAACAGACCTATTTTCAATACACAGTACTGTACATTAAAATTGATGAATGCTTATTGAATGGTTGCCACTTTTAACAAGCCTGGCTATGGACTAAGTTGCCCCCAGCTGCCAACCTGAAATCCTCCAAACTCGGGTACCAAACTCGGCCTTATTGAATCACGTTCATAATCATTTTACCAAAATCTGATTCCACTAAATAGAAACAAGAAAAGTCTGGCGATATTAGACAACCACGGTAAACAATGAGGAAAAAATGCCTCAAAGTTAGATTTAAAAATAAAGTACCTGCTTGGACCTTTGCAATCCTAATGCGCTATGTGTACACATTTATTGTCCTAGTCCAACTGCTAGTTAGCCCAACACCCTTGCCACCGGATGGCACGCCTGGTAACCCTGGGGTCTGAAGCAGATACCCTGGTTTTTAACAGTGCAGGCAAAAATCCCCCAAACACTATGGGAAGAGAAGGGTGGGAATGGGCAATACAGAAAGGGCCCATAAGAAGAGGTGTTCCATGACAACACAATTTCTGGAAGTGTTTCCCTCTGTATCTTCGAGCTATTTCACCATAAAAACAGCCCAACAGAAAAGAAAAGTATCTAGGGGCAGTACCAAGAACCATGCCCAACACCTGAAAACAAAGGCACACCAACAAGGGCACTCTGAACAACAGCAATGGCCCAAACTGCTAAAGATGAAGTAAAACCCTAGGGGGAACACAGGCTTAACTATCTCCAATCTGGGCTCAGAAGGAGCAATCCTAAAAGATCCTGCAAAATCCCAAAGCTTGGAAAAATGGCCTTGGGAATTGCACTGGAGGGGCACAACCACCAAAAGAGTTTGGGAAAGATTTTAGCCACCGAAAAACAACCGACAAGGGAGAGCACCACTGGTAAACAAAAGACACAGGACCTAATGCTGAAAAGCAGGACAAAGACTGGGGGATCCCAAAGCTCAAGGAGGGCTGCCAAAAACAGGCACAGGCAAGCCCAGCAGCAACAAAACTGCCAAACTGCTTTCCAAATAATTCAGCTCGGCCAAAAGCCATAAAGAGAAGCACACAAAACTGGAAAAAATAACCTATCAATCCAGGAGGGGTAAATTCAGACAGATGGGTGCTCAAGGATCAACATATTCAAGGTTAAGAAACACCTGGAAAAAAAGCCAGAAACAAAAGTGGCACCAGGCTATGGTGGAGAACATGTTGAGCCTTGCTAGATGAAAACTGCATGGAATTCCCCAGTCCCCAATACTTAACAGGTCAGCTGGATGCCAACTGCCTGGGAAAATGCAGAGGGATGGCATAAGTTACCACTTGAATAATTGCACCCACAGGGGCACTCCAAAACATGCAAGCTGCTATCCTCAACCACAGAGACCTGCAGAAAATCAGAGCACTTTCACCACTTGGGTAGAACCCTTCAAGAAGAGGTAAACCCCAGGGGCAGACTTGACAACCTTTTCGAAGGAAGATAAGCTCGATTGAAAGCAGGGACAATGTTGGTGATATCCACAGAATGCAACTCGAACCACATGCATTCGATGTAAATAAATGATCAAGGCACACAATAAGTTTGCAAACAAAAACAAAAAATATGCACAAGATTCATATTGATTCAGTAACCAGTACAAAAGCAAGTACTGGTTAGCCATGCACACGATAGAAACCAAGAAATGGTGAACACTTGGTTGAAAAGTAGAGCCCAGAAGAACCAAGAGGACCTGCACCACAGGGCACACCAGGTGTGTGAATGACTGGGCTAGCTGCCTCAAACCCTTGGGTTTGCCAGGTCTGCCATCTGGTGGCAAGGGTGCGACACTAACAATGTGTATACTGTACAGTATATTGTAGTTCGAATCAGGATTGCAAAAGGTGTCCAAGAAGTTGTTCGATTTGTTACCTTCTATCTTCCTGGTGGTTTTCCCCATTGGTTGTTGTGGTAGTCTAGTACTCCTAGAATTTCCTAGTCTCTATTGAGGGAGCAAGATTTTGTTACTGGTCTTCAGTAGGTGCTTGTGATTCAATAGAACTTTGTGTGATACCTGTATTTGGAGGACTCCAGGTGGGTTGCCTACAGAAGTACAGAAAGGAGCCCTCCCAGATAACTGGTTTTAGCATGCTGGTCTATGTACCAAAATATAACATCAATAAGAACAATTAAAAAGTAAATGTTCTAAAAGACACTCACAAGAATATGTTTTCTAGTAAAATATCTAGAATTTAAAAATCATGAAAGGAAAATTGTCAAGTAGAAGGTAGGTACAGAAATAGTACAGTACTGTATGTCATTTACAGAGGAATATACAAACAGCAGTGAAATGTCAAGAGAAAAATAAGAAAATCCTGGAAATTAAAATGGCAGCATTATTAGGAAGACCATTAAAAGTATTGTAGTATTTCAAAAAGATGTTACTGTAAACTCTCCAGAATAAGTACATGAAGCATTTGCTAGTGGCCAAATGTGCACAGAGAATATTTTTGTATCAAGAGATACAGCACAAGGAAATTAGTTTAAAATTCACTGAATGATACTCATTTTTAAATACAGTATAAATTTATAGTTATGAGAAGGATATAATAAAATCTCTAAACACCACACTCTATGTACATAAAAGCATCGACTACTGTGGCTAATTGAAATCATATATACAGTACAGTATATAATTTGAAAAACTGGATCCTTTTGCATAGCAAAGTTTAACTAAGTGCAGCTATCATCAAAGGCACCTCCATTCATGTGCACAAAACATTCCATATGATTACTGCAGTGCCCTAAGAATTAGCATGGGATGATAACTGCCCTTTAAGGGCCAACAAAGGATATTACACGAGATGAGTAATCCAAATTGATTTTGGAAGGAGGAATGTGAAAGGTCAAGGGAGCTCATGAAATTGAGTGTGTAGGAACAGACAACATGGGGCCTTTCTGTAAGGGTGGGTACAGGTTAGGACTGGATTAGTCGGTTTCTTATTTTTGGCACAAAAAACTTCTCTCGTGCTTAGAACATGTCATAACATTAGAACATGTGATTGTCAGCTAGAAATATTCACAATACTGTACAGTATTGCCAATGATCCAAACTGGTACCAAGCAGGAGTTTGAGCCCAGGACTGACATGAGGATGGCTAACTATAGACATTCAAACATGCAGAAAATGCAATAAAGGGAAAAGTCAAAATATACAAGACCTTCAATTAGTAGTGAATATAAGCTGGTGATGATGACAGAATAAAACACGGAAATCACAATAATGTGAGATATCGTACATCCCGTACGTAGGTTCGAACTCTCGTCACGGTCCTTGTGGAATTGTTTGAAGCAGAACTGGATAATTATACTTGTTTTAGGAAAATTATATTTTAATTTAAAGTATGAATATTAAATTATTTAAACCAATGTATTAATGCTTAACAAAGATTCTAAAAAGAAAAATCTAACAATGAAGACTTTCTTAGTAGTTTCTGGAAGACACTTCCATACTAAACTAAGTTTGTTTATCTAATCCATTAATTGAAAAAAATATTTTCTTGCTTATTTACACATACTGTATAACAAAGTACAGTAACTAGAAAATTTAAGAGCTTCATCATCTAATCCGACATCTTTCATATTGTGTGCTTTTTCTCAGAATTTCAGAACTGATTCTAAGATATAGCTTTGAAGAGTCATTCAAAATATAAAGATCAACAATGTTATAACATTAACAATATTACTACAGTTCTCATGAAGCTCCAGTGAACCACCTTTATAATATACAAGAATAAAAAATACACTAAATGAAATACTGTACAGTACAATAAACCCACTACTTTAAAAATAAAAGAACAGGCATTTTTTTTACAAAGTTAACATTCCATTGATAATAAAATATCTTCTGATTAACATTGTCATTCATCACTATCTGATAAATTTATTAATATACCAGTAATGGATGGATTTTTAAAACCATAAGACACTGATTCTTCATAATTAAGTTTGGAAGGCATGCATACAGGCAACTGTAAGATTTATGGCCCTCATCATTAGTAACACACACAGCCACAATATGTTAGTAAATACACCGGACTTCCACAGTATTTTATGTAAAATGACAAACCTTTACAAACAAAATTCCATTGGCTCCTTGAAAAGTTGATATACAATGGGAGAACAACCCACTGGGTGGGACTACAAAGCACCTATGACTACTATGCAGTATAATGTATACATTTTGATTGAATTATGGTAATCAAGGAACGCATCCCTGGTTGCCTACGCCAGCACATCTCACAGTGTAGTATTGTACAGTCAAGTATTATGAGATAATCTCAAAAATAGAAATCATGAAATAACCTTGAAAATGCAAATACCCCATAAGTTGCTGTGCTAATGGCATCATTACTAAGGTGTATACTTACTACAAATATATAAAAAACATGGAAAAATAAAATTTTCATAAAAATAAACTTGTTTACATTTACATCCACTGCAATCCTGGATTGGCAAGATTCTTCCCACTAATAAGGAACAGTATGAGCAACCAGAAATGCATCGAATTATATTTATCATGTCGGGAGATTCAGATAATTAGGGGATAACCATCAGAAGCCCCTGTATGGTACTTTAAAATACTTTAATATACTGTTCTGTATCAGTAAAGCATTTGTTTATAAGCATTATTACATTCATAATAATCATACATTTTATATCTAATGTGAGATAATTCATTTTTAGTACAGAGTACTGTAATATAAACAAATCCTATAATTATACAAAATATAAAGGGTGGGTTTAAGAATATTATGTTACATTTCTACAACATTGTTATATTATTGGAAACAGGGTATACTGTATTGCAATTTGTTATATTGTATTTAAATTTTGCTCTAAATTTCCAAGTAGATGGTGCACATTAATGTTTGAAATCCGAAAGATAGTGAATTGGGTTTAGTTTTGTCATTAAAATCATGAAAACAGGGACCCCACCAATATTTGTAATATTGGGGCACCATACTGTCTCAATTTTTCTTCCCCAGAAGATTTGTGACCACAGTTCACCTAACCCCTTGGATAACCCTCAAGTCAGCTGTTTCACTTATGCAAGTGAGTTTTAGAGTATTATTCCCATGGATAGCATAATGAGAACAGGTGGTACAGATAACTAAACTAAGGTTGACGAGTGTGAAAACAAAATGGGCGATGAGTCAATCATTTGCGAGTTATGGTGGCTTGATGAGCAGTGCAATTATTTATGGACATCAATGAAGAATGCCAGTTGATGTAGTTAATGTCTCGCCTGAAAAGGTGATGTTATCTTTGTGTCCAAGACACAGTAGTGTATGGACTGTTCTATTGTATATCAAACATAGGACCTAGAGAAAGTAGGGTGGAAAGTACCAAAATTAATGCATCAAGCTGATCGAGTTGTGCAAGTAGACTTAAGATGGCTGGGCTCTCTATGAATACAGCAAATGTCTATTGTGCTCCTGCAACCTTGGCCAACCCATGGCCAAGTAACAAAAATAAATACAGTAATTATCATAAAGCATCAAGCCCAAAGTAAGCACTCTGTCACATAATAGAGTATTCCAAAGGTTATAGGAACCATTCACGATGCCAATATGAGAGCAATATGATATAGAGATGAGTGATGCTAAAGGAATCAGATTCATCAAGGATTTTACTAAGGGACATGTGAATCAAACAAACAGCAGAAAAATGCAAAATTTCTAATATACTCTGTAATTACCTAAGTGTAGTTACAGGATGAGAGCTATGCTCGTGGTGTCCCGTCTTCCCAGCACTCTTTGTCATATAACGCTTTGAAACTACTGACGGTCTTGGCCTCCACCACCTTCTCACCCAACTTGTTCCAACCGTCTACCACTCTGTTTGCGAAAGTGAATTTTCTTATATTTCTTCGGCATCTGTGTTTAGCTAGTTTAAATCTATGACCTCTTGTTCTTAAAGTTCCAGGTCTCAGGAAATCTTCCCTATTGATTTTATCAATTCCTGTTACTATTTTGCATGTAGTGATCATATCACCTCTCTTTCTTCTGTCTTCTAGTTTTGGCATATTTAATGCCTCTAACCTCTCCTCGTAGCTCTTGCCCTTCAGTTCTGGGAGCCACTTAGTAACATGTCTTTGCACCTTTTCCAGTTTGTTGATGTGCTTCTTAAGATATGGGCACCACACAACCGCTGCATATTCTAGCTTTGGCCTAACAAGTTGTGAACAATTTCTTTAGTATATCGCCATTCATGTATTTAAAAGCAATTCTGAAGTTAGAAAGTGTGGCATAGGCTCCTCACACAATATTCTTTATGTGGTCCTCAGGTGATAGTTTTCTATCTAGAACCACCCCTAGATCTCTTTCTTTATCAGAATTCTTTAAAGATTTCTCACATAATATATAGGTTGTGTGGGGTCTATGTTCTCCTATTCCACATTCCATAACATGGCATTTATTAACATTAAATTCCATTTGCCAAGTGGTGCTCTATATACTTATTTTGTCCAGGTCATCTTGAAGGGCACGACAATCATCTAAGTTTCTTATCCTTCCTATTATCTTAGTATCATCAGCAAACATGTTCATATAATTCTGTATACCAACTGGTAGATCATTTATGTAGACAATAAACATCACTGGTGCAAGAACTGAACCCTGTGGTACTCCACTTGTGACATTTTTCCAGTCCGATACATTGCCTCTGCCCTCCTTTTTCTATCAGTCAGAAATTTTTCATCCATGTTAGAAGCTTACCTGTCACCCCTCCAATATTTTCCAGTTTCCAGAACCTCTTATGTGGAACTCTGTTGAAAGTCTTTCTTAGGTCCAGATAGATGCAGTCAACCCAACCATCTCTTTCCTGTAATATCTCTGTGGCTCGATCATAGAAACTGAGTAAATTCGATACACAGGATCTTCCAGATCGAAAACCATACTGTCTTTCTGATATTATATAATTTCTCTCCAGGTGTTCTACCCATTTAGTTTTTATTATTTTTTCCAATACTTTCACTATTACACTTGTCATGTGTATAGTGGCGCCTCGATTAGTGAATTTAATCCATTCCGGCACTGAGCTCGTCATGTGGAAAACTCCTTTTGTGAAACAACAAAACTGTCGTTGGCGGTGTCCGAGAACCAGTGGGAACGCTCGTTAATAGACCGAAAGCGCGTCACCTGCAGACCACTGAACAAACCTTTTTGACATTTGTTCTGGTTTTCAAAATTCTTCATTTTTTTTATTATTTTCGTATTTTTGTATTAAAGAAACATGGAGCAGCCTACCTGCCGAACACCGAACGAACCTTTTGCTATAAGACAAATCAAATAAGCATATTGAACAAATTTGAAGAAAGAAAATGTCATAAAGGTTTGTTCAGTGTATGTACGGTAGGCTGCTCCATTATTGAGATGTAAATGAAAAGTACAAAACAAATGGAACACATTTGAAACAAAGATAGATTGTTATAATGGAGCAGCCTACCTGCCGAGGTTATTATTCGAGGTTCCACTGTATTTGGAAAGAACAGAAATATGGAGAAAAGGTAAGTAAAGAAGTGAGCAGAAAAAACTAGGAGGTAACTAAGGTTGCAAAATCAAGGTCAGATGGCACAAGTAAATCAAGTATTGAAGACTGACATACAAGGAAGGAAACTCAGCCATGCAGACACTCGGGTAAGCAATGCTGTTGCGGAATGAGGATGACCATAACAGAATGTTCATAGACAGCCTTTCTTTCCTTAGAGGAGGAAAATGTGAAGGAATCCAGCTTATCTTTTCAGCTGGAAGAGGGGCAGTGAACATAATATAGTTTGCAATGCCAGCAACTGTGTCAGCCAAAAGCGAATATCAAGGATGGAGAGATGAGGGGTGGATATAAGCTGTGACCATGACAGTAGTAGGAGTGCCAAGAGGCAGAGGAGAGGGCAAAAGTGGAGAGTGGAGATGAAGCCAGGAGGTGCCCACATTGGTAATAGAAATGCCAAGAGAAAGGAGAGCAGGAAACTGGACAACACATGGAGGATGGTCAGGGAAGGGGAGTAAGGGATGTGGATGTGAGAAGAGAGGACATGTATCCAAAAGGGATCACTCCTGGCACTGGAGTGGACAGGGTAGGAAAGATGAATGAAGCAATACGATTAGTATACCCATAATGGGACACAGGTGGTAACTGAGCACCCAAAGGAGCCACAGAGACATTAAATGAAGCTGTCCAGAGGCAGAGGAGTAAGGAAAGGGAATGCAGTAGGCAGTGATGAGGTGAAGGCTACAAACGTAGAAATGCAGGCACTCAAGAAGCTCAGGAAAGTGCACACCACTTCACTGCACAAGTGCAGTGAAGCTCAGTGGAAAGTGGAATGATGGATGAGAGACGGGCCCAAAAAGCTGAAGTGCAACCCCTGCAACCACAACTAGAAGAGAAAAATGAGGCGAGTACAAACTTATCAAAACTACTGACGACACCTCGGCAGTGATGAGGGAAACGCATTCGAAGTCACATACCTCCCCACCCCTTTCATAAGATATAACCCACATGAGACATGTCACTCAAAAGTGAACAACTGAGTCACCAGTAAGAACATGAGTGCATTAGCAAAATGAAAGTACCAAAAGGTGGGAAAAGAATGATAACCTTTCAACCGCAAGCCACAAAGTGTGGGTAACAACAAACCACAGCTGTGGGATGGTAGGCCACAACCGGAGCGGCACCCTGGTGGCCAATCGTGGCAACTCTAACTGTATAGCAAAATTCTTGCCCAAAGTATAAAACAAAACCGTTGATCTGAGAAGAGGGAAGAACAGGGGTTATCTTGAGGTTGTCTTGAGATGATTTCGGGGCCTTTAGTGTCCCCGCGGCCCCGGTCCTCGACCAGGCCTCCACCCTCAGGAAGCAGCCCGTGATAGCTGACTAACACCCAGGTACCTATTTTACTGCTAGGTAACAGGGGCATAGGGTGAAAGAAACTCTGCCCAATGTTTCTCGCCGGCGCCTGGGATCGAACCCAGGACCACAGGATCACAAGTCCAGCGTGCTGTCCGCTCGGCCGACCGGCTTCCCCGGTACCTTTGGTACCGGGCCCACCTGGGAAGGAAGCAAGGACACGGAATGAACCAAGGTCGAAGTGACGAATGCTCCCCCCCAGCCAAATCCTGGTTCTTAAAGCCCAAGCAAGGCAGCTTCGGGGCCACCAACCAGGCAACCAACCTGGCTCGTTGCAGTAAGTTGAATCAAGCATGCAACGCAGCCACCGCCTGATCCCCGAGATCAACAGACAAGGAATGAGGAATGAGAAGTACAAGTAGGGAACAAATTTCTCAAGACTCCAAGTCGGTGGTGTTCCCAACCCAACAGGTGGCGGGACGGAGGAAATATGGATGATCATTTCCCTGAGGCAAGGGCAATGAACAACCTTCAACTTCGCACAAGGTGAGAGCAGGCTCGGAAGAAGTAGCTATTGTATGACCGGGCACACAGGTTTTCCAGGGCCTGTAGGGTGAATTAGCCCTATGGAACACCCAGGCACTGGGGCCAGATATGCCGGTAGAACCCTGTCAGGCAAACTGACCACCAGTAGCAGCTATGAAACCTCGGGGGCAACAAAGGAGGAGTACAACATAACCTAGACTTGCCTAATAAGTAGTGAAAAGCATGTAAACATAATATACATGGGTGTTGAGCTATGGGTGATGACATATGGCCCTAATTAGCACCATATGGGTGAGAATATAGACTGAAACAAAAGCGTAAACCACCAATGGCACCCACAGATGATGGCAGGCTCCTAGTACAATTAAGACATGATAATGGTTCAAATGACAATTGGTTTACCTGATATACCTCATTGCAACCATGCGGAGAGGTGGAAACTATGTGAACATCAATGGTATACAAATGTAATTTTGATGGAATTTTATACAATAATGATGACCACATTTATCTAGAAACATTAGTGACGATAACCGAATTCTCACAGTAATGTAACTATGAAACAATAGCAGGATTTTTTTCCATGGGTCATGGTAAACTTCTTTACATCGACAGAGAACTATTATATCCTTATTTGCATCATACGTGTAAAACCCAGACAATAATGGTTTAAATCGCCATACAATGATAACTGCATTACCCTGTGAATCAATACATGACAATAACCGTGTTTAACCACTTAAGTGCTTAACCGAGGGTTGTGGGATTTTTGTTATTAATTAGGCCATATTTTAATGTTTCATCACTCGTGATTTGAAATGGAAACATTAACATTATCTGAACATTTATAAAAACAAAAAAAAATATGTCCTTAAGAACTGTACCGTGAAATTTATGCCAAAAACAGGTGTGCAGTGCAGAGGTTAATGGTTAAGAAAGCTACCATTCATATTCTATTATTTTCCATGGTCTATGGGCTAATTTAATTAAACATGATTTTAATTTCAACCTCTTATATGAAGGACAATATTCCCACCTGTATGAACTCTGGCTCAACATCTTTAGTAAGCAAACCGCACATACCCCGCTTCAGCAAAATTTTATTTGTCAAATCTGGCAAGAAAATCCAGCTTGGAAAGTGTACGTTGAAACTGGAGATTCACCAAAAAGAGGTTTGTTGAATCGAGGTGCCACTGTGCATCAAAATAATTTTGTCTCTTCAATACTATAGTATTATTAATAAAAACCTTTCATTACTGGCACCCGTTCAAAATTATAAATACTTTTCCAACAAAGAACACAATAAATTCTTACAGAATGAAATCATTGTAAATGTGAATTATCCATGAGAAAATAGTGTGGCAACAGGTGGGACTGAGCTCATGTGTTGTATTCCCAGAAAGAAGCACTACACACCGAATTGTGATGAGCTTAAAAGCATCTCAATCAGAAGTTCTTCTGAACTTGAGGTACCAGCTAGTCAACTTCCAAACAGTTCAGGAAAACTGGTCAAGACGCTTTTAAGCTCATCATGGTACAGTGGGCAGTGGGTTTCTGGGGCATCCAGATAGACAAGTGTCTACTCCCATCCAATTACCACAATATTTTCTTACCATATTTTCATATGCAGACGATGAGTCTGCATATGAAAATATGCAGAGACGACAACATTTCGGTTCGTCCTGGACCATTATCAAGTCGATTTCATGTTTTTGAAGTATCGGAGTACAGGCATATACAGTATGATTAAATATGCCATTATCATTTATGTAACTGTCATACATGTTTCATATATAAAATTGTATATAAACATACCACAGATCATTCTACATAATGAATACCTAAGCAGGTTCTTCAACAGATCTTTTTAACAGTGGAAACTTATAACTTACAATTACACACAACAGTTAATCTGAACCTGTACATAAAAAACATAAGTGCACGGCCTTTTCGTGTAACATTCTTACTTGTGATATTCTTGCTTGTAATACTCTATTTTGAAATTTAGGAATGTGCTAATGCAAGTTTAAATTGGTAATTTCCCTAAGTACTGTATTATGATTGTATGATAGAGTACATACATATTGTACATATAGTACCGAATATGTATTGCTGCCTCGGCAAATGCACAGAGATTCATACAAGAAATAAACTACATTTTCTTGACCTACTGTATTATTGTTACATTTCCTTTTAACATAATCACAATCTTCCAAATTATTAGCTTTATCTTGACAAAATGTCATAAACACCCAACAACTTGAATAAACCTTATGTACCTTTCTTTAAGAAAACTTGCTTAATACATAATTACATACTTTGTGACACCATTTGTTAATAAATAAATCATCCTGTAAATATAATGTTTTCTGCATTGAAGCCTTGATGAATGCAAAGTTAAACTAAAATAAAATATTTATCAATAGCCTTAAAATCGAAAGAAAATTTACAAAATACAAACCAAAGATTTTATATTAAACTTTTTGTTTATTGTAAATGAAGCAGCAATATTTTCATGTGAAAAAATAAAAATACAAGTACATATTGTATTGTAAATATCAGTGCAGTATGGAGAAAATAGGTTTCTTGGTTACCTGAAAATACACCAACACTATACACTGTATATACAGTGGAACTTCAGTACTGAAATTTAATTGGTTCCAGGAAGCGATTTGAATGCTAATTTGAGTACAGAATAATTTTTTCCTATAAGGAATAATGTAAAATGGATTAATCCATTTCAGACCAGAAAAAATATGCATATGAATAAAATTAGATAAATGCAAATATATTCTCACTTTACCTGCACTTAGGAGAGTTGATGGCATATGTGGAAGGGAAGAGGAAGAGAACTATTAGGAGAAAGCGTCAAGCCATTACGACTATATAGCACTTGCAAGGGAATCAGGATAAGGATATGGGATGGGACAGGGGGGGGGGAGGATGTTGTGGTGTAAGGAATGGTGCCCAACAACTTGGACAGTCGGGGATTGACCGCAGTCTTGCATGAAGCGAGACCGTTGCTCTATCGTCCAGCCCAAGTGGTTGGGCAAGTATACTGTATGTGGAAGGTGGTGAGGAAGAGGAGCGGAGATGTTATTGTTTAGCAGGAGAACTCCCTACCATAAAAACTAAGTTTTTTTTTTATTAAAGTTAAGGTGCTTCTGGGGTTCTCTCTCTCTTTTGTCTGTCTTTTTCTATTTACCTCTTGAGACTCAATGAATGCTATTTTTACAACAAACATGTCCAATGATATTTGTAGCAAGAGCAGACACACAGGAACCATTTTCATATTTTGCACAGATTTCTCTTTTTCCATCATGCTTCAAAAATAATTTTCTTTTCGTTTGGCTCACATCAGCAACTTCTTTAGGCACCACGGTGACTTATTTATACTAAGAATAGAGTGCAAAAATATCCAAGAAAAACACAAGAAAGTTTACAGAGAAGTTTAGTGGAATATGCATTGAATAACAGCTACTGGGAAACTGACTCGTTCATTGCGCATGTTTACAATTGAGTGCTGAACAAAGGCCAACTACTAAGCATGAACACGGCATTTGAATACCGAATTGTTCAAGTTAGGAGCCATTCGAGTACAGTACTGAGGTTCCTCTGTACGCCAGTTAATTATCTAAAACTTAACAAATTACACCATACAGTGTGTATATGTATTCATATATTTTAAGAGATATCTAATTACCCATTTTCAAGTGTAATATTGATAAGATTTAAATAAAACTTTGAAAAATTCTGAACCCTTACTTGGATCGTGCATATTTCATGTTTGTCATAGCACAAATTGACTAGTGGTTAAGTAGATGATTAGGGGTTTAGATCCTTGTAGCCAATAAAGACAGTACACTCACAAGTACACCATAATCATCATCAGCAACATTATTAATGCTTCACATTTTCATGGGGTGAGTAGGAATCAGTCCCAAGAATACAAGAGCACTGAAGAAGAAAAAAGGCATAAAAAACCAGCATTGAATGTAATGAAATGCTGGTTTCTGGGTGAGCCCTGGAGGCTACCTGAAGCTCCGGGCTCCCTACAGAGCCCCGAAGAAAATGCCACAGATACGTTTGCCAAGATGCTACAGAGTATCATGGGGAACCATCACCAGTACTATGCTCCATCCAGTCAGCTAAGTACACAATAATACTAATAACTGTTGTATGATGTGTGACGACAAAATTTACTAGTAAAATTAAGCAGACTGAATTTTTAAAGCATAAAAAAAAAGATAGTCGTGACTTTTCCAAGTTGAAAACCATAGACATCTATTGAAATCCCTGCACAGTTGGTGTGAGTAGTAACTTTGTTTAATTTTATTCAAAGTACAGTATTTATAAACGGTTCATTTTAAGAATAATAATGAATGAAGGATGGCTCCAAAACATATGCAACCACTTTTTTTCCAGAAGACAAGAATATATTGTTACTAATGGAGGCCAATTTAAACAGCTCTGGTAACTATTAATTGCAATCAATTCTTCATAAATATTTGATTGACCAGTGACACTCAAATTGGCCTCCAGCAGCACTACAACATACTTGATGATGGAAGATTGTGTCAATTTTGTTGAGTTTCTTATTTATATGAGTTGGCACTCACCTTGATTAAATGTCACATATCTTAACATTTTAGCTGGCATCATCTGTCACTAACAATCTTTGGTTTCTGGCTCAGCTTTATTTGACCAAAAATTTCCTGCAACAGTTTGATGCTCCTTTGAACACTGTTGGCATGTTTTTTGTATTCCCCCAACATTTCTGTCAGCTCATCAATCTGAATCACAAAACAGTCAGGATAAGACATTTTGCAAGAAATTTTGTAGTTACTAAACATACATTATTTTTAACTATATGGCAGATTGCAAAATTATTGTAAAGCTGTCTACACAAACTTCTATTAAGTCTAACCCTGTCTGTAAAGGACAGAAGAAAATGTATATACAGTATATGCTTGTCAGCATTGTAAATGTATGGCCACATCTGTGGTAGAAAAAAATTCCATTAGAAATTGCATTAAGATAAATTGTACAAGTAACCTGCACTACATATGCAAGGGAGAAGGATAAAACATTTACCGAGAGTTACACCCTAAGGTGTTGTTCACTATACACTAGCATGCCTCACTCTTCACTGAAGTCCACACACCACAGACATCTACACATTGGACCATTGCAAATCGGGATATTAGAAAATCAAATAAAATGTTGGGGTTATATGGGGAACTTGCAAATACACTCCCGAGACTCCCAAAGTTTGCCTTGCCTCAACTCTTCTGTGTCTGCTAGTCCTTCTCTCCTTGTAAGCCTGCCCCTTTCTCCATCATATCTGTCCTCCTTTTCCTTGTCTGTTTGTCCCCCTGTATCTGTTTGTCTGTCCCTCTGTCCCCCACTATTATCAATCTCCCCTTTGTATATCTTCTGTCTCTATTTATATGCTCTCTACTGCTATGTCTGTTTCTCCCTGTTATTTGTCCCCCCTTCTCTCTGTCTGTCTGTCTGTCTGTCTCTTCCAGAAGGGCACTTCACAATTATGCACCTGTAATCATGTATGCATGCACATACAAATTATAAATAAATATACTGTACACCAACAAATAAATTTAAATACGGTACTGTACTTTAAAATTTAGATATACAGTACAGGGTATTTTAAATAAATTAACAATCCATGTACTGTAGTTATATATTTCATTATAACTCTTAAACACACTTTGGTTAATTCATTTAATTAATCCTTAAATAAAAATTAATTTGACAAGATAAATGGTTTTCATTAATGATGTACAGTATACTGGTATTGTCAGGATACTCGCCTCTTTTTCGTATTCCGCAAGCCTTTGAAGTTTGCGATTATTCTGTACTCTTGTATATAGCTCCTCGGTGCAGTACCCAATATAGAGCACAACCACAATGACAATCAGCACAGAGGCACTGTTTCTTATACGTCGCCATACAGCCATTTTGCAGAAAGCATTTTCAATTTTGTTAAAAGGCTGTGAGTGCCTTTCTTATCTTGCAATCTGCTTAAAGGCTCCTCTTAACTGAAAAGTAAACATGATATTATACTAACCAATTATGTATGGTTATTTAAAGTACGTTTTGTCACTACCTTATATTGTCACAGAGTATCGACTTCAAATAATAAAAATACAGTAATATATATATACAGTACACTATATACTGCAATCAACATTTTATGATAATGAAAATGTTTATTAAGGGAAAAGTACATACATACAAATGAGTTACAAGCAGAATGTTGGATTTCTAGATAAAACTAGCATATACAGTACTATGCCTAAAACCACTAATATGCACAGCATTTTGGGTATGATGTGGAAAAATACAATTAAAACTAAGACTGAAAATCTAATTCTTATATTTAAAAAATAAGTTAGGCCTTTAGATTAACCTATCATTTCAGAAATTGTTATGAACTTGTACTCTAGGTCACTATCACCGAGATTCCTTCTTATACTACGTCACATCAATCTTAGGCTTCTTGGTAGCCTACTAGGAACCAGAGCCAGAACTTGACCCCCGTCAAAGAGGTACAGAGAGCACGGAATTATTACAATCACCCCTCACTGGGAAAGCAACCACTGAATAGACGAGACAATTCAGACAACACTGGCATGGTTCATGAAAAACTACTGATGTCTGATGACTGGTAACTGTCCAAGTATGGGGTGACTTTACCCTACTTGGCCTAATATACGTGACAGTCTACAAGGCCCTGAATGGCTACATATTTAAATTTGTAATAGCAGTCAAATTCCTACGAACCTTGTATATGCAGCCGATATCTATTTGATGTAGATATTGGGAGACAAGTTTGGTGCAGTATTAATTCACCCACGTCATATTTTCTATCCAATTCATTGGGATTTTTTTTCCCAATTTGATACTTGCAGTACCAATTAATCACTTGCAGATTTTGGTGATTAATTGGTACATGCTTGCAATGCCATTATATAATGCACAGCAATTTGGGCAAGTTGTAAAGCTACAGAATTTTAAGTGAATTTTAAGTTACAAGGCGAACATTCAATCTTAAAGAAATAGAACTAGTGACTGAGGTATATACAATGCAAAATTGGAGTAATTCAAATTAACACAATTACTACAAATAACATTAATACAGTAATATGGTAAAGTGGTGATAATGAGATATTATATAGCTTTAATTATTTCGAAATAGTACAGTACAGTACTAATAGAGTTAAGTCGCACAAGGTGAGGGTAATGTGGTAAGGAAATTAGGTACCAGTACTACTATGTAATTTTTTTAATAGTGTATAGGTTGTGTAATTTATGACTTCATTAGGGAGTTTAGGCCCCTTTATTTGCATGGTGTGTTAGCACAGATTTTGTTAAACTCAGAAATTACCAAAGATAAATATTTCTGGTTCCCGAGTTCCATTACATTCATCTAGGAAAAGTTTCAAGTCAGGGATTATTGTTGAGGAATAGGACTCTGGAAGTGTAAATAGCACAAGAAAATGAATGAAGCCAGGGTTTATTTTTCATGTTTAGGTATTTGAACAGTGGGGCTGTATACTGTCTCTAGACAATTTGCAATAGTTCTGATTTTTGGTGGGTAATGATGAGTTTGAGAGAATTTGTGGTGGTTGAGCTCTACACACAAATACTCCATTTTAGATGTGGAAAAAAGTAGCGGGTAATATTGTACAAAAACAGAGTGGGAGATATACAGTAGTATCAGATAATTTAAAGTATGCCAACTGTTTTGAATAAATGTTTTGGCTATGTGATGTAGGTGCATGTTGAAGTCAAGTCTCTTCTGTCGCAACCATGAGTCGAACCTCAAAATCGAACCCCACCAAAGAATGCCTCACAATCGGGATTCCCGATTGTGAGGCAAGAATGTAGCCAAATGGACAATTAAAACAAATATTTTGTAAGTATACTATATTTACAAGATTAAGAGATTCGTTTCATATCAATGGATTTTATTAATAGCTTCATGCTAGTAAGAGCTAAGGATTGTCAAGTATTTTTACTACTTCGTTCAGTGTGAACATGTTTGTGTGATTTACATGGACTTGTGGCATTTAGACTATTTGTAAATATTATACATCTAAAAACAATGGTTCTGAAATTTATTTAGCGTATTAAACAGTTAAATATTGCAAAGCCCAACCCCCCACTCTCCTCTATGGAGCAACACGAAATATGATACAGTACTCCTAACAGGGATAACGAATCCATTTCGCAAGCAACCAAGACAATAATCAAGTAACATATTTACGGCCCACCGGTTATCAAATAGCCATCTATAGCATTACCCGCCATTAGAGAAGAGGAGCGAGGAAGAGGGAGGTCTGGGAGCATCAGCTGGCAGCTCCGCCACTACACCCTTCACCCGGGGGATCCCTGCCTAAACTTATCTCCTCCTTAAACGTAAACATTTATTTGCAAAGCAGAGTAAATTATAGAATATTACAAAAGATGATGTTAAAATATATCGTAGAATACGTTTTTGCAATGCCACTCGATATTCGATACAGCTATTATACATGTATTTCATTAAAAATAAATTTCCTCGGGGCATGGGAGGCCGGATACAAGTCACTCCGTACATTGACAACATCGCACACTAAGATATTTACAACTTCGGACACCAGCTTTCGACGTTTCGCATATGTGTACGTGTTCCATATTAAAACGACAATATAATGCTATTAACAATTAAAATCTTCCACTTAACAGGCATATAGTTATTTAATGAAGTTTAGTGATGTAATAGACATAGTCCGGAGTCCGTAAGGACGCCGCCCGCCAGCGTAAACACAACACACCCGGAATGCCCACAAACACGATACAACGCACAAAACACAACACTTCTGTTAGTTTTTGGATAAACTCCTTTTATATTTATTATGTGATAGTTATACTTGTATAAAATGATAACTATTACAGTTAAGCTCCTAATATTTAATATTAATCAATAAAAAAGAAGTCAGAAGCCACACGCCTGTCTGTACATGTCTTTTGTGTAAAAGTATTTTGGGCGTTCATGTACTTGTGCGCTAGCTGGCGTTCACAACTGTTCTCGCCTACAAGCATTAGAATTAAACAAACGAATCTATTTATTCATTTATATACAAGAAGACACATTTTCTCGAGAGAGAAATATATCTGACTTATCAAGTATGTAGCTTGCTTAGCAAAAGGAATTATTAAATTTGGGTTCAGTTTAACTACCACTCAATGGATGATTAATTGGGGCATAATAAAGGATAAAATGAAAGATAGGGAAACAACATTAGAGAGATAAACTCGAGAGAGGTTTTCATGTTAACCCAAAAATTATTTGAAGAGCAAGACGGACTGCGGGGTCAGGCAATTGGTCCCCATGCTATCGTGATGGGGATCAGCCATTTCACGTGTTAATGACTCTTGTATAGTTGTGTAGTTAGGGACAACAGGGTAAAGGGGTAATGGACATTGTAGGTTCATTGTTCTACCTGGGAATCCTCCACTGTTTTATATCTTATGTATGTACTCACCTAGTTGAGGTAGCGGGGGTTGAGCTCTGGCTCTTTGGTCCCGCTTCTCAACTGTCAATCAACTGATATACAGATTCCTAAGCCTACTGGGCTCTGTCATATCTACATTTGAAACTGTGTATGGAGTCAGCCTCCACCACATTACTGCCTAATGCATTCCATTTATTAACTACTCTGACACTGAAAAAGTTCTTTCTAATGTCTCTGTGGCTCATTTGGATACTCAGCTTCCACCTGTGTCCCATTGTGCGTGTACCACATGTGTTAAATAAATGTGTGTATGTATGTATGTATGTATGTATGTATGTATGTATGTATGTATGTATGTATGTATGTATGTTATGTATGTATGTATGTACGTACGTATGTATGTATGTATGTATGTATGTATGTATGTATGTATGTATGTATGGTTGTNGTACTTCATTCAGCGCACGAGAGAGCAGGAAAAATATGTCTCCGACAGTCCTTTTCCTTGAAAACATTTAGTAGTCAACCCCATGGATTTCATTTCGAATAGGGCATGTGCTTCTTCTCTGCAAGCCCTGTGGTTGGGTGAGCCAGTGTTGTGTGTTTCTTTATTTTGGTGCACTGTTGGTTTCATTTCATATTTCTAGGCACCGCAAGAGCTTGTGCCTCCTGTTCACTGCCTTTTTCTTTGGTTGAAAATTGGGGAGTTTTGCAGTATTGCTGCCTAGCACCAGCACTAAAAAGTTATGGCTCTCGCTCTGAGCCTGTTGCCAGAGTTTCTGGCTTTCCAAGGTGTTATTCAGCTATGGTGTATCCGATGACCTGATGTTCTGTTCCTGCCATTCCACCTGTCAGGTTGATAGTGACTTTCATCTCCAGAGTTGTGAGATCTGTCATCATTGGACCTCTTAGACACTGATTCTTATTTCCTGTGTTTAGAACCTTAAAGTTATCTGCATTGATCTCAATGGAGCAAAATATTTTTTCTTTAACTGAATAGTAAAATATGGAATTGTTTGCCAAGTGACATAATTCAGTGTAATACCTTGCATACGTTTAGAAATAGAATGGATAATACTTCTCTTTAAATTCTTGCCTTAATTTGTACCTCCATAAGTTTTCCATAAACAGCCTACTTTGGATCTAATGGTGTATTGCTGCTTTTGTAATTCTTTTGTATAATCATTTGTAATATTGTAAATATGAAACTTTACATAATTCAGGCTGATACAGATAAAATGGCAGAAATTTTAGTTAGATAGCCTAAATGGTAACAAAAATGTTCAGTAATATATATGTAGTTGGAAAGATGAATAATTCTTAATTTGCATCAAAGTAAAGTGCTTCATATTGACAAAATACTAAAGACAGATACCTAGATACAGAACACTCTTTACCCTGAGTAAAATTTACCAGTTGACCATACTCGCTTCTTCCAGCGAGTTGCTTCAAATTAGCTTTAAATGCATAAATTGAGTGTTTCACAATGGAAGAAAATGCAAACTTGAAAGCATATTTTTTGCATAAATTAAGCTATGCTCATGACATCCTAATGAGAAATAAAATGGTTTACAGTAGAATATTGTGTACTTAGCGTAACTAAAGGGGAGTGAGATCTATACTTTACTTTCCCACCTCCTTGCCTTTTGTCCTTGGCACTCAATTTTTTACATCTATTTACATTAATGCTATTTGCTATCACACTCCAGTAATTATCCACAGTAGCACCCCATCACTATAAGACTTAAGTGTTTGTTTCATGAATTATCACATATATTGCAGTACAGCATATACAGTACAAATATATTCATTGTTTCTTAACAAGCCACTTCCATCTAGCCTTGTTCTTTACCATATCTGGTTGCTTGTTTGACTTGTTTCATCACACGCCATGGCCTCCCACCTTTTTTTCACCACCATAACTTTACTTTTGTTCACATTTACTTTAATTTTCAAATTGAGGTCATTGTTTATTAATCTCCTGGGGAAACTTTGGTTATTGTTATGTGACAGTTGGGGACAGTTCTCACAGAGTGACCCACCAGATACAGTTGTTTCATTACATTCGGCATTAGATTTTCCCTGTAATTTGTGCTACTGGTTTAAGATGCAATTTTTGCTTCCCATGTGGCTCTCCTGGTTTTGTAAATTTTTCTGGGTTTCCCAGAGGATGTGCCTCTGCTTTCTTTGTATTTTGTGACTTCTGGGTGTGCTCATTGCACACCGTGCATCATTCCCTGCTTTGTGCAGGTCAGGGCAGTCAATCCTTGGCCGTTAAAGTGGTTGGGCACCATTCCATTTTCCCCATCCCATCCCAAATCCTTATCCTGATCTCTTCCTAATGTTAGTCATAATGGCTTGGCACTTTCTCCTGATAGTTCCTTTCCCCTTATGAAACTTTTTGAGAGACGTCTTAAGCTTTTATCCGATTTTGATACTAAAGCCTTTGCTCAGGTTGTGGTTTTGCTGTCTCTTCCTCTGGTATGACATGGAACACCGTGTGGTGCATAGCTTAATGCAGTACTCCTCCTAGAGGTTCACAATTGGGTTTGCATGTGTATTGGAAAGACTGCTTATGAGGTATAAGTATAGTATGGTCAGTTTGGCAGAAATTGCATTTTCCTTGTTGAAATTAATGTTATAATGAAAATTGGGCTAAAACAGAAATGTTGTGTAGCAGTCTTAACAATTTGATGGTCAATGGCACTTGTTAGTGGCATTTTTGATAACAGATGGTTTTTAGGTATACAGAATGATGCTTGTTTATAAGTACTGTACCTCCATTTTACTTAAACTAGTATGAAATGTACATTTCTTGTTAACAATCCATTCTTATCCAAAAATTGGACTGAAATGTTTATTTCATTAATGTTTTGCTTTTGGCCTTCTCTTTAGGACCTCCTCTTGAAATTAAATATTTTTACAGGAACCCAACCTCAAGATTTCGTTACAATAAGTACAGAATAAAGACTTACCATTTCACTAATGGTAGGGAAGGGGATGAGGATAGCTACTTTTCATTTCCTTCAGTGATGGCAAGATCTTGTCGTAAATTTGTTTAAATAGCTGGTCTGACACTAGTGCATATTCCATGTATTTAAAAAATTTCAGAGTCTGATGTCCCTTCAAATGGCGTTTGTAAATCGGTTACCACCGCTACCAACGGTATATCGAGCCACCTTGCAAGTGGAGTAGACCGACTGCCTTCGTTTTCTCATGCACCAGTGCCTCCTTTACCACCTCAAGCAGAAACTTTGAAGGCCAGGGCTAACCAGGCATTTGCAGCAGAGAAATACATTACTGCCCTCCAGCTGTATAATCAAGCAGCACAGTTAAGCCCAAATTCTGCAGTTCTTTATAGCAATCGAGCTGCAGCACTAATGAAGAGAAAGTGGTGAGCATTGAATGGAGTTTTATTTACCTGTACTGTATTTAGAAAACTGTTACTCATTCAAACAAACAAAAAATGGTATAGTATAAAATCTGTTATATAAATGTGTACATGCCTTTTATATAAATTTAGGAACAATTACAGTACAGTATACAAAATTTTAGGAATTGTACATGTTGTTTAGCAGTTAAAAGTTAATAGTTTCACAGTTAAAAAAAAAGTTAGCAGTAGTGTAGAAAAATGTAAGACTTAACACTTTTGCTTGCCCTGCGGCAACCCGACACGCACCCGCAAGAAAGGCCGAGCGTTGGCCGTGAGCACGCAAACCACAGTGAAACGTTATACTCTTTTTCGACTTTCTCGCCTCAATTTTTGTGCTGCGTCATTCATTTGGTATCAAATTGTTCGCAATTTCATGGCGTACATTTTAAACCCAGTCCCATAATATTCGGATAATAAATGGAATTTGTGAAAATTTATTAATTAATGACGGCATTAACTTCTTCAGGGACGCTGTGTATTTTTTTTTATGACGTCGATACCGTCATCGGGACGTGAGAGTGTTAAGAGTCTCTTGTAGATGAGATTATCCCACTAGGATCAGTACAGTTTAAAAAGGAAAAAGTTCAGTATTCTTTGCCCTGTCTAAAGTGCTTCTCTCGCATCTGAAGTCTCTTTTTTTTTTTTCTTTCTTTTTTTTCTCTTTATCTTTCTCTGACCCCCCACCCCCTAAAATTTCCCCATTTAAATTTTTACTTTGCTGCTAACTTATTTCATAAGCCTTCCACTATAGAGTAGCATCTTTTTCTTTTTAGTACCATTTCATCCATTTTGCCAAGTTCTCATAATAATAAAGTAATTGTATTGTGCATCTTAAAGATTCAAGTTTCCTAATATTTTCCCTTGAATTGAAGTCAAAAAGCATTATTTTATTAAGGAGAGTTAATGATGTGCGAGTGTAAAATTCAAAGGAATATGTATATCAAAATATTAAATTTCAGAAAGTTGATAAATAAATTAATGAATACAGTAGTATGTAATTTTCATGTCTTGGTCATAAAAGTTTCGCTATATAAATCGGGTAAGCTGAGTAAAGTTGGTTAATGATAGTGTGAACAGTTAAGAGAGATGTCAGTGTTGCAAAGAAATTCCAACTTTCAATTAAGAATACTTATTAATCATTGTTGGCCATAAAAGGTGTCAAGACTTAAAATTAATTGGATTAGAGGTTAATTGAATAAACATTAAATATAATTTTAAATTTACATAGTTCCTCTTTTAAAAAACAATAAGATTATGTAATTCATTTTTTTGTTTTTGTTTTTAAAGGGAAGGAGATATATATGCTGCATTAAAGGATTGCTTCACTGCACTAGACATTGATCCACACCATGTTAAGGCACACTTCAGGTAACTGACTTAAATTACCATTTTGATAATTGGAATTTATCTGGTGGAAAAGTATGCACATGGAAGGGCTCAGGATAAGGATTTGGGATGGGGGTAAGGAATGTTGCTCACCCGTGCTGTCAGGCAAGGGTGCATGACAGCTGGGTGGACAGCACTTCGGATTCGTAGACCTGAGGTTCAAGGTTCGATCCCCGGTGGAGGCGAGACAAATGGGCAAAATGTTTCTTTCACCCTGATGCCCTTGTTACCTAGCAGTAAATAGGTACCTGGGAGTTAGACAGCTGCTACGGGCTGCTTCCTGGGGTGGAGGCCTGGTCGAGGACCGGGCCGCAGGGACACTAAGTCCCGAAATTATCTCGAGATAACTTCAAGATAACCACCCACTTGGACAGTCGGGGATTGAACGCTAACCTGCATGAAGCAAGACAGTCACTCTACCGTCTAATCCAAACGGGTGAAGACCTTGATTCCTGATTTGGGTTCTATGTGGTCCCATTTTTTTATAAAGAGGTGGTTTTTAACCGTTCCACATTCAGATTTCTCCTTCAGCACAAACCCTTATTGTGGAAGACGTCGAGGATCAAACTCGCCTGGCAATCGAGGATCAAACTCACCTGGCAGAGGTGATAGTTCTTAGTTAGTCTTCGATAATAATGTACCTAGCTTAACTCTTGAAATGTGCATACCATCTTAAGATGTTCTTCCCAGATTCCTAGGTTTCCAGTTTTCTTACTCCATGGTTCAGTCGCTTGGGTCTTTGTTCCTTCAATTAATCTGTTCCTTTCAGCTCAAAGATGGTTTCCTTTACGAGGTGCCATTGGGAGCATACACTGGGAAGCTACCAAGGGCCAGGCTGGATATGGATCATTTTTGCATTTTTATTCTTTGGTGTGCTTAGGCTTTGTCTTTGAATCACAATACTACATATAAAATACAATACAATCAGATAAAACTTTGACACTAGTGTACAACCTTTTTACTGCAGGAAGTAATGGATATAACCAAATGCAAACTTCTGTACAGTACTTGGTATTTATCTGGACAGTAGTACCTTCATTTTTGCAGTTAATTCGTTCCCAGAGATTGTACAAAAACCGAAGCTACGAAAACCGAAACAAATTTTTTTCCATAAGAAACAATGTAAATTGAATTTATCTGTTCCACATCCCCCAAAAATAATAAGTAAAAAATACATTTTATACAGAATACAGAGAAACCTGGTGTGACGAGCAGGCCCGTCTACAGTACGAGCATTTCAAGTAACGAGCGCGCCACTCTCAGAACATTGGTCTAGAATGAAATGTTGCGAAGCATTGAAGGGGAGGGGGAAGGTAGGCGCCAGTGCCTTGGTGCCTACCTGAGCCCTCGCTCGATGTGTTCACAGATGCTTCATCTCTTGACTGGGGCTTTGTAACCAGTGCTCACCAGGCCGGCCAGGGGTGGTGGGGTCCGTCCTTTCGTTGGGCCCACAGCACGTTGCGGGCGTTCATGGTGGTGTGGTTTGGGCTTCGGAGTGTTCAAGTCGCCTGGGGATCGACAATCCGGCTCCATTTGGATTGCTCCCCGGTGATTCATTGCCTGAACCGAGGGGGTTTGATGCGGTCCTTGGCTCATTGGGGTTGGTCACTTCGGGTGACTCATCTGCTGAGTTCTCGGGGTTTGGCTCTCCTGACGGTTCACGTCAGAGGGGTGTCCAACGTCCTGGCGGACGGCCTGTCCCGGTTTGTTCCCATGTCCTCTGAATGGACATGGAGCCCCCAGACCCTCGTGTCGGCGCGAGGGTCTGGGGCTCCCCCTTCCCGGGGAAGGGGGGGGGCTGCGCAGACATGCGGTGTGGCTCGTGTGACATCATGATTGTTTGCTCATTTTTCCTTGGGAGTTCTGTCCATTTGTTTCGTTACTTTTGCTGGTTTTACCAGAATAGGGGTTTGTTTTGGGGCGCTTGCCTTTCTGAGTGCCTGTCCTGGTCGATGGCAGATATAGAATGCTCCAAAATCACATGTGCATTTCTATAGGCCATTGCTCCTCATGCCTCTCTGAGGGGGCCAGGTTCTGGTCGTGGTCCCCAGTAGGCCTAGAACTCCACCTACATCGACTGATGCTGAAAGTTAGGACTATCCCTATCAGCCTGGATAGCTCCAGGGAGTCTTTGGGACTCGCCCAGAAAATGGCGTTTCATTACATTCAATGCTGATTTTATGTTCAGAAACCAAAAAAGCACAAAAATGATGAAATTCTTCACAAAGAATCCAAGTGTGATCATCACTAGGCGGGAAGACACTGGTAAACTGAAGTGCGACGCTCGCGGTGGACTTGTACGTGTATTAACAAACTACGACCCCCAAGACAAACTACAACAACCGAATCTAGAAATTGAGTATGAGAACCGAAAACTACGAAAACAGGGGCCTATGAGAACAGAGGTTCCACTGTATATAGATAAGCATGTATTTATTTGTATATGAACATTTATTTGTATATGACAAGGAGCAATTTACAGTACTGTATTTATGTACTATATTTTAAAATCATCATTGAATTGAGAAAGTTGGTAACTGATCTAAAAAGATGTCTAAAGATAATTAATTAAACAAGATTACATGGGGCTGCTAACCAAGGCAAAATTTTCAATTGAATATTTTAGTAATTTTTATTAAAATGTATTTCCTCTGCTTGTTTTGTAGATTAGCTCGATGTTTGCATCAACTAGGACGAGAACAAGAGGCACAACTTTGTCTTAATGAGTTCAGAAGGCAGCATCCTGACCACAGTGCCTCACCTGCATGTACTACACTTGCCCATGACATTGCTACTTCCATTTTGCACCAGCAAAGTGGTGGTGGTAATGGTGGTGGTGGTGGTGGTAGTAGTAGTAGTGGTGGAGGAAGTGGAGGTGGTGGTGGTGGAGCTGGTGGTAAGTCCTTTTAAGCTTACAGTTTTTACCACTATTATTTCAAATGGGTGCTGTATGTGTAATTTGTTTACAATACATAAACAGTAATGTAAACTTTGTACCTTTTGAAAGTCAGACTAGCCAATGTAATTAAAATATGCAGAGCATGTAACACCTTGGGGCTCTATCATTTCTATAAAATCTTTGGTCTGTTCAATTACTTGACAGTTTGATTGTCCATTTGTACATTTCTTTGCAACATGTATATTCAATAAAATATTGAATTAAAAATCAGTAGATCAGTCATAGTTTAGCATAGTTGTTTTAAAGCTTCCCAGGTCTTTTTAATGATTCCATAATGCTGTATATAGAAAAGGATGTTTCCCATTTCACTGCAAAGTCTTGAGTGATGGTGGATTTTAGGGTTCCTTTTTTGTGGAACCCTAAACCTAGAAGTTTGTGAAGTATTCCTCAGTGTGCTGGAACCCATTAGATGGATATATCATATCCTTTTGAAAAATGTTTATGGAGAAGTTGTAAGCATGAGTTGACAAGCGCTGCATGTTTTGGTGTAGTATGGAATGCACCGAGTTGCACTTTTGGAGCAAGTTAGATTTTGTATTTCCGAACTGGTAATGTGGTAATTATTTGAAGAGCTTGGTATAAAATATACAGTAGTGTTGTGAATATTGATAACCAGTGACAGAGTTCATTGTTGTACAGGATGAGAGATCTATCTGTGTAAATTGCAGTGATATTGGGGTAGCAGTTTTTCATTGTGCACACGAAGCTTGAGACTGGCTGATTTTTGTATGTTGCCTCCTGGTTGTCTGTGTTAGTTGTGTATTACAAAGGGGAAATAGGTTGTGTGTGAGAGGGGAAGGGGCCAAGTTTTTTTTTATATATATTTTATTCAGGATTGGAATTTATAGTACAGTATTGTAATTCATATTTAACTAGTTATCATACAGTATTTAATTTTTAATTTTCTATTTTTGTAGGAAATAATGGTGATGGAGACAGTGACGATGAAGGGCTCCTGGGTAGTCTTCCAACTCCAAGCACTCAGGAGCAAGATTGGCGGACACGAGCAGCCGATTACTACAAGTCTTACTGTGGCCACTGCAATACTACCACAGACATTAAAGAAGCAGTTTTCCTTGGAAAGTAATTGTCACTCATAATTATATATGTTAAATCTTTGCTAGACAGATACTGGAAACACTTCCTTGGAGAAAGTAAGGGGAAAATAACTCTGCCATTAATGGTTAGCATCTCTGGCTACACTCACCTGCATTGCCACTACTTTACATTGTACTTTCAATGAATAAGATGTTCCTATATTAGCCTCTCCTCTTATATTTGTATTATTTTCTCCTATTTCTCTCCTATCGGTTCCTACTCACATTTTTCCTGAAGCCATTCTCATTCTTTTTCACAAATGTAAAATCAAAACCCTCCACCCATTACCCTGTAATTTGTTTAAATGAAGACTTTGAACAAAATATAGGATACAAAGCAGTCGAACCTGTCCATGATGGGAAAGCATAATGTAAAAGATCTGACTTCTTTAAAGGTCTGATGACCTAGTGTTTAGGGAGTACTGTATAACCAGCAAATATAGCATCAGCTAGAAAAATTATAGGATTGATTACAAGAACTTTCAAATTCAGGGATCCCATCACAGTACTATTGAAATCACTTTGTTCTGTCCCATCTTGAGTTCTGCTCGATACATGCTAGGAGAGCAAGAGAGATTACTGGAACAAAGGGAATACAAAACATGTATAGCATACATAAACACGACAAAGCACTTAAACTACTGGGGTCATCTCGGTGCTTTCAAAATTTACTGTAGAAAGGAGGCGAGAGGTATCCAATAATGTAGACATGGAAAATACTGAAGGGCAAGATGCTAAGTTTGCAAAGTAAAATAACATACTGGAGTGAACAATATGGAAGGAAATGCAGAATAGTCGCTAAAGAGTAAGTGTGCCATAGGCACAACTAGAGAACACTGCATGAACACCAGAGGTCCACAGTTTTCAAAATCCTCCCAGCAAGTATAAAAAATATTGTCAAAACAAAAGTAGAAGTCTTCAAGGGAAAAGGGAAACTCAAACTTCCTGTTAAGTGCTGTATATGAGTACAGTACTGTATGTGTTTTGGATTTACAACATTTTTACCTAACATAATGAAAAATACCATTTTATTCATGAAACACCTTAAGGAAAATGACAATTAAGTTCAGACTAATTAAGAATAATTGTTATTCACACTTTTTCTCCATGAAAAAAATTGTATCAGTGCATTGTACTTGACATTTGGTAATTTTTAGGTGCTGTGAACAAATCCACAAGGGCCTTGAGGGTTCAAACCTAGGCGCCGAGTGTTCCCAGACACGCATTAGTCAACTGTACCCTGAACTGAACATAGGTGTGACCCCTCATCAAGGCCCTTGTGGATTTGTTCATTTGATGTATCATGTTATTGTGATCTCCGTGTGCAGTTTAGGTGCTATGTCTCTTGAGTGACTTTCAATACACATTGTCATGTTTTGTGCTGCAGAGATGGCCAGTTTATTGCTGCTGGTTCCGATGATGGGAATTTGTTTGTTTGGGATCGGCACACAACCAACCTTATACGTGTTATACCAGGAGATGAATCCATTGTCAACTGTGTTCAGTGCCATCCTCACACCTGTCTCCTAGCAACCAGTGGAATTGAGTCTGTTGTCAAACTTTGGGCTCCTTTGCCAGAGGTAAGTGTATTTTCTGTATTTAATATAGTATGCATACATTATAATTACCCTGTGGTAATTACCTTGGAGTTGTTCTGTGGTACGTAATTTCAAAAGTCCCTATATATATATATATATCATTCAAATGCCAGTATAAGAAGAGAAAGATAAGGTAAGCAAGGTCAAGGGATGCAGATTTACCAAGGATTATATGGAGGCATGTGACTGAAAGGTACAGTGGAAGCAATATTCNCCGCTCATGCACACAGGACTCAAAAATTTATGTCTTCGTAAAAAATATTTGTATAAAATTCAATTTTTATCCGATTTACTTCTGGTTTGTTTCAAACTGAGCGCCATGAAGTTCTCTTTCTCACTGCTAGGGCGCATGGCGCGTCGGCCTACCCGTTCACGTGACAGGCCCAATGTTTTCTCGTCACGTTTCGTGAGTCGATCACGTTTCCCTCGCGCGCCAAACTCGAACGGTTTTCTGCATTTATACCCGTTTCCGTGTGTTTTATACCCAATACATTCATCAACAATGGATCCAGGTCAAGGCCCAAGCCGTTCTACGCCCAAGGAAGTGTCCAAGTCCTCGAAAGAGGACAGAATAACTATGATTTATCAAAAGTTCAAGGGAATGAAACTCACACCCACGAAAATTCCTGAAGTTGTGGCAGCTTTATCAGAAGCTGAGTATGATGCAGGTGATGTTGAAGGACTTGAAGATGATTTGGATGACTACAACGATTATAGTGGCGTCCAAAGAGCGAATGATACAGCAACGAGTGATGAGAAGACCGAGCACCTCACAGAGGAGGATGAGGCACCGCTACTCCCTCCTCCTCCTCCATCTAGGCGCACACGTGGTGTATGTAAACCACCTAGAAAACTAACTACCAGAAATGTTTCTCGACGTAGGATTACACGACCAACTGTGCCAAGTGATTCTAGCAGTGAAACTGCACTACAACTCGGTAAACCTAACAGAAAAATTGAGAGAACTTGGGGTGTACACATGTGGCACAATTAGACTGCTACGCGGCGCCCCAAAGGAATTGCAAACTATAGCCAAGGCTAAATTTCCACTGGATACCACCATATACCGCCGCAAAGATAACACCTTCATTCTACTGTGGAAAGACAAGCGAGTGGTCTCAATCATTACAAACATCCACAATGCAGACACTCAGCAATGTCAGCGAAGGAAACGATTGCGCAATCGCGACGGAACAACTCGACTACAACAGGTACCAGTGAACAAGCCTACTGCAATTTGTGAATACAATAAGTTCATGAAAGGTGTGGACCACTTCGATCAAATGGTGAAGTATTACCATTTTACCAGGAAAACTCACAAGTGGACCAAAAAGATCACGTTTTATTTTCTGCAAATGGCATTGCATAATGCCTTTGTTTTGTACAAATACTATACAACTGATCGAAAAAAGCTAACATTGCTATAATTCCACGAGGTGGCAATTTGGGCCCTATTGCACTGGGACACGGAAGATTGGCCTGAAATAGCAACAGTATCTCATCACTTGCAGCACGCTCCAGACATAAATGATGACACAGGTCCTGCCTATGCTGACGCCGTGCAAACTCCTGGACCATCTGGTGTGAGGCAGCCTTTATTTACTTCAACACCTCAAGCTGACGCAGGAACGGACTCAGAACCCGAGATGTCTGGCACACTGCCATTTGACGAGCCGGTTTTGTCAGATGACTCTGACTCAAATGCTCAACCAACACCGAGAAGACGTGGCCCTATTGTTGATTCTGAACATCGCCTGAACTACAAACTGAAACATGAACTTTACAAACTGCCAAAACGTCTCAAGTGTCATGTCTGTGCACGGTCCGGTAAAAGGAAGGACACCAACATAGGATGCAAGACCTGTAACGTTGCACTCTGTGTTATTCCCTGCTACACCAGTTACCACCGGAAAAGAGTGTATTGGGTGGTGAAGAAGTAACCACCCGCAACAGCTTCACTCCACCTACAAAACATCTGTTGAGCAACTTCAGGAATGTTGACCTGAAGAAGGTGGAGTGAAGAAAAGATGCTCAACTTACTCTTCCACAACCAGTTTTTTCTTGGTAAGTACACCTATTTTGTCCAATTTCTTGTAGTATAACTTATTGGGAGTATTTTGATACCAGAATGAACACTGTATCCCATAAACTGCCGTAAGTAGACTCGAAACTTCATAGATTTTTTTCGGGGTGTTGCGTGTCTGCAAGAGTGTCCCAAACGGGTTGCAGGTGGGTGACTTTAGCCGTTTATACTGGGCATGTTTACACCTTATCATTTATTATATGCATATGTCTGTTTAGGGAATTTTATTCTGATCCATGTACAACCAAAAATAACTGTGTGCAACAAGTATAAACTTGAAAAACATAACAATAGTATAAACATTTCGTGTGTATTTGACGCTCACTGATATGTTCCAGCGTTGTTTTATATTTGGCGCTATTCTAACTTACGCTTTGTTGATCTTTTTACCTACGTGCTTATAGAACATTCTATTGCGAACACATTGACACAAAAATGAATGACGTACATACAAAAATAATGTCAGGACAGTCAAATAAGTATAAACTTTCGAAGCACCGTATCGCGCTTGTGTCGTTGCGTCACCGATACCGGGTAACAGTTCCACCACTTCCCACACTCTTGCGGGTGGGCCGCGACTATGATTCTACGTTTATATTCATATCACTGTGTTGGGAATTTCATTGCGAATCCATTGATACCAAAATTAACGCTGTAGGACAAGTGTGGAGTTGACAACAATCCCAAGAGTAGAAACATTTTGTTGCCGTTTTGCGCTCACGGCGAGTCATCTACGTAGTTCTTTATTTGGTGCTGGTCTCCCTATACTTTTAGTGACCGTTTTTACTGATGTTCTTCTAGAGAATTTTATTGCGAACACATTGGTACCAAAATGAAATACGTAGCTCGAGAACTAACGTCAGAAGAGTAAAAAGAGTATACACATTTTTGTTTGGCCGCTTAAGCGACAAAAATGCCGCGCGCACATACGGTTTTCTGTCCCTCGTTCGCCGGGCCGCTGAAAGTGTTAAGCCTATGGCAGACTAATGATCATGGAGGTAGTTGGAGGTCAATCTCCAACCATGTTCAGATATGGTCTTATCATGATGACTTGCTTCTTCTCAGGTGGAGGTCAGGTACTTAAGGTGCAGTGGCTCTCCCATCAGTGACTTCTACCCTGGTACCTTCTGTTCACACTACTCTGCACACCAGGTGAGCTTTACCCTTATTGTAATTAGGGTGGCTTCTGCCAATACACAATTGCATCAGAGAGCCACCAGAGTTGCTCTCTAATGAGTAGCTCAGAAATCTATTTTTTTAGTATACAGTACTGCTCTGTTCTGTATATGAAGTACTTTCCTGAGCAGTACACTCAGCTGCTACCACTCGTGGCCTTCCTTTTCTATTTCACAAGTTAGCCTAGCCTTCTCTAAGCCTATCTTGAGGTTATCTTGAGATGATTTCAGGGCTTAGCGTCCCCGTGGCCCGGTCCTTGACCAGGCCTCCTTTTTGTTACACACCCCAGGAAGCAGCCGTAGCAGCTGTCTAACTCCCAGGTACCTATTTACTACTAGGTAACAGGGTATCAGGGTGAAAGAAACTCTGCCCATTTGTTTCTGCCTCCACCGGGGATTGAACCCGGAACCTCAGGACTACGAATCCGAAGCGCTGTTCAGACGTCAGCCCCCCCCCCCCCCCAACGAGGATTAGGGGGGCATAGGATTCAGGATGAATGTGGTATGGCAGAGCTGGGTTGCTTTGTTGTATTGGTGCTACCATCTGGTGGCAATATTGGACAGTGATCTAGAATGAAATAAGGTAGCCATGATTCGGCTTGGTAATCTGTGTTATGAAGACCTGGGAAAGGTGTTGAGCTTGTGTAAACCACTTTTATTAATTACATTCAGTTCTGGCTTGGATATGCTCTGGTGTCTTCCTAGCACCACTGTGACCGAAATGAGCATGGTTTAAAAGTCCCTCATCATACCTTGTGCAGAGTACTGATCTCACTTTGAGTGTAGCAGATTCTAACCACTAGTTTGTAGGATTGCAGTGGGATAGGATAGGATTGAGTGGGATTACCCAGATAAATATAATAAAATTATTTTAATATTTTAAAATAAAACAAACTTTCCACATAATAATACCTGGTTAGGCATAATTAAACAAAATTATAATAATACTGTAATATTATTTAATGTTACTATTGAAAACAAATTATTTGATATAAGATATACACTACTGTACACTGTACATACTACAAATTATGCAATAATACTTACAGAAATAGACCAATGAAGCCTTTGAGTGGAATAAAGCCCCACACAAGCCCCAACACTATCCCCAAGACTTGTCGACCCCAGTATATTACATCCAAGAATTCATCCTGTGGACACATTACAAGAATAAATTATTTTGTCATTTATGAATTCATCTTACACTGATGAATAAAAAATAAAAATAAGTGTAAATTGAGAGAATTGTACAGTACAGTACAATTAGTATGGTAAAATTAGTACAGTACAGTAGGACGAGGACAGTACCACAGGCCCTCGCTGGTTGCAAGGGATTTGTCAATGAAACATCCATAAATAGTAAACTGGAATACTGCTCTTAAGGTCTTAATAGGAAAAAGAGGAATAGGTTTCAGACACAAAAAATAATAATTTTGAAAACAATAAATTACTGTATATAAAAAGAAACTGTGTGTGTCAAGGTTGACTTAACACTGACCTTGAGAGATGCCTCAAACAGGTGACCTAACAGTTCCATAATGTATAAAAACAATACAGCATTACAACACAATTCGTTCTGCTGTTTGTGGAAAAACTAAATATGTGGTGGTACAGTACTGTAAAAAAGTAACATTCCAGTCAGCACGGATTATAAAGACAACAGTTGATGAGATACGGTATTTTCTAATGTTTGGTTAATTCTACTTCCCATGAATAGTCTTTCGCCCAGCACTTCACGAGCGATTTGGCCTGGGTTCGTATCCTGGCCGGGAAGGAGTGATTAGGCATCAATCCTTAGCTGTATGCCTCTGTTCACCCAGCAGTGAATAGGTACCTGCTTGTTAAAACGATTTGGAGGGTAGTATTCCAGGGAAAATTAGGACTAAGGACCTGCCCGAAATGCTATGCGTGATAGTGGCTCTACAAGAATGTAAAAACTCTTGAATATATAAATAAAAAAAAAATAAAAATAATAAAGTATGTGATGTCCATAAATGCTACAAAATTTAAGTACAGTGAACACCCTCTTGAAAAGAAATATACTGGAAATCTGGATGCAACGGTGGAATTCCATCCTGGCTATTTGTTGTAGCTTGGTAGGCTGACCGAAATTGGTCCGAAAAATATAATTGCAGATGTAACAGAAGCTCTGCTGTGGGTGGTCAGATATGAACTGGGTATGAGGCAGTCTGAGGGTAGAGTCCACTGTAGATTTTTCTTCTAAAGCAGCTGAGTAATAAAGGTATCCTAAAGTACCCTTTTTACTTGGCACCTTTTATTATACCAGAGAACATAATTCTTAATACAGGTACAACACACATCATGGGTATCTTGCAGTGTATCCCAATAGGTTATTTCTTCGTCCAACCCACTCCTGCTGTTAGCCATGGTATTATGGGTGAATTAAGATTAGGAGAAAGTTGGAAATGGGGAATTCATGGTACCCTGAAAACTGATACAAATTGCTCTCTACAACCCCGAAACGCTATGCGTACTACAGTAGTGGCTTTAGGTATTGTATGTACTAGCTCTATCTATAAATCCAACATTATGTATGTCAATCAACTATGTATGTACTTTCCTGAATAAAATTTACTTTACTTATGATTTCCAGATGTAGAAGGTGCTCTCAACTCTTGAAATATGTTGTGTGAACATATAGTGTGTTTTATGTGTGTACAGATTTTACAAAATACAAAAGCCATAATATATAATTAAAATTAAAGGTTACCGACGAAGCACCCTGTATATAAAAATTAGAAATCTCTCAAACTTAAGGAAATTTAGGAGATTCTGCTTAAAACTGAATTTCAAAACAAACATAATTCTGAATGTGCTCAAAGGCCCTTTTTCGTTTTTTTTTACTGATACACTTAAGTAATTATCAAAATAAGGCACCAAGCCATACTTATACACTTAGTGATATGAATAAGTATGGCCCCACAGTGTCCACCAGGTGGCCCTTCCTCACCTTGTCTGGCCACTGAGAGTTGCTAGTCAGGGCTCTGTTTAATACTGACCCCACACACGGGCTCTTCCCCACTCCATTCTTCTCATTACTTGATTTGGTTTTTGTCGCCATGATAACTTGTTATAAATGGGATTTTACACAGCAGCAGGTGATCTAGGTATAACGGGAAGCCAAATAATATCTCGCAGCCCTGCCTTCACGGCTGATGTTGAGGTGTTGAACACTTCTGACGCACCAGCCGCAGGGGTGCCAGATCTCAGTTGCTCCAAGTAGCGAGCTGAAGGTCTAAAAGTCGCGAATTTGTATTTAAAGTAGCCCAATATTTTGTTTAGCGACTGATACGGTTTTCAGCTAGTAATATATTTTGATACATAGAATACATTACACGATTTATTAGTTTTATTAATATTAGCAATGCATGTATATAATAACAAAATGTTATAATAGGATAACTTACCAATATTTGCTGCATGATGCATAATGGGCGTGGAGTCCTTCCACGTCTTCACAATTGAAGATTATCAAGAAATCTTCGTCTGCATCCACGACCTCATTCTTGTATATTGCAGACTCATATTTAAGCATCGACATCGGTGGTTCAAATGATGAGCAACAAGTTCCGTTTTCTTCAAAATATGTTTTGATTCTCAAGATTGATGTCAAAAACCCCAGTCCCATTCTATTTCTCAGTTTACTTTTCACAGATGTTACTCTCGAAAATACCCGTTCAATCAGGGCATTACTGATTGGTAAGCTGTATATTTTCAATGCAAACTGAGCGAGGTCAATCAGTATGGACTCTCCAGCAGCGTTCTTGAAAGTTATTGCTTTCGTCCAAAATGACGATCCATATGTTGGAATTTGTCCCTCGCATATGTTGGCCCAGTTAATGGTTAACAGTAGATGCCACTGACTTTCAATTTCATTAAGCTTAGACTGGTCAGCTAGTACTAGTGGAAGTTCTGAAAATGGTGGCCGTTTGTGGCTAAGGCTAGGTGACAGATTTTTCACCTTTTTTAAAGTTTCAGCATTTCCAGAAATGCGAGAGAGAAGCTCTTTGCAAGCTCTCACTAAAAATTTATGTCATCTTTCTTGAACATTTTGAAGCTTTTCTTGGGATGTAACATTATTTTGTTTGTTAGTGGCCAGGAAGTGTTGAAAATTCACAACCAAAGTCCACTTTCTCCAGGGGCAGATAAATGGAATTGAGGTCCAAATTAACATGAATCTTTGCATAATCAGGATGCACGACTCCTCAGCATTACAAGAGTGAAGTTTTCTAAGCCAGTGTGAATGCTACACTGATCTGCTTCATCTTTTTGATAAAGTAAATTCATCCTTTCAAAATCATTTAGGATTGGTTTGAGGAATGTAAAATATAGCTTATTGGTGGGGTCAGAGTACATTTTTTGTAAATAGCTGTCTTGCAACATATTTTTCACAAGAGGAAGGAGCGATATGGTAATGAGTTGTTAAAGAATCCCACTGATCTAACAGCCGCGCTACACTATTCTTCCTTGCCAACCATCGTGTTCCTGACAAAGGTATCAACTGTAAGGGATCTTTCCCATCGTTTATCAATCTGTAAATCTCTAGATAACTTTCTCTCCTTAATGAAGATCTGTGAAACCAGCTGTAGCTTTCTCTTATCATATAGTCTATGTTGGAAGGCAATTCGTCACATGCATAAGAACAGGCCAAGTGCGAGGAATGACACGTGCATTTGATAAGAAACAAATTAGGGATATCCTTCATCACAGTGTAAAGTGAGTGATGAGCATTGTATTATAGAAGCATAAATAATCAATCATTGAGTTTCTTAACATTAGTAGCCTAATTTATGTTTTAAATTAGCCCAAAAAGTAGCAAGTATAGATATTAAAGAAAATAGGCAACCCCATCCTCTTAATAGAACGTCGCATTTTCACGTATACTCTACCTAAGCCCAAACATTGTCGTACTAGAAAATAGCGGCTAGCGAAATTAATATAATGCCCCGTTTTATGTTTTGGGTCCTCTGGTAGGTTAGGATAAGGGCACTTTAGTACGACAGTGTCTTGATGTTGGGAAACCTTAGGACGACCGGCTGATTTAGGGCAGCTTTCAAAAGTAGCCAAATTCGCCACTTTTAGCCCAATCGGGCAATACTCTCTGACGCACCAGCCTCGACCGGAACAGTCTCCAACCATGCAAATCTCTAGCGATCATTCTGCTTGGCATCTACTTCTAAATAAGAACATTTACCTGAATTTATCTGAGGGCCACTGTTTCTCTAGTGATCTTGATGGGGAGAGGAAGCCGGTGACGTATAAAAATTATCCCATTATTCTTGATGTTTTTTTCCAACCGGGTTTTGAACTGGAGTAATTATTAATTATTATTATTTACGGCATTGGTAGGTAAGCAATTCCATGGGTTTATTTACTTGAAGGAACCCATCCATCTAGTTGCCTCGACGGGGACAGGAAGCCGGGAGTTTGTCAAATACAAACCGTTTTTCCTGGAATTTTTTCTAACTGGCTGTTGAACTTCAATTTACGGATTCGGTGGGAAGGAGGTTCCATGGTTTTAAACCCATGGGTTTATAACCCTATGAGTTTATAACCCTATGGGGGAAATGCCATCTCCTGTTTTCTGTCCTACAATGTGGCTTTTTGAGCTTGAAGCTGTTTCCTCTTTTCTGTTGCATGATTTGACATTTTAAAGAAGTAGTTTGGATTAATATTCCCCAGCTTGTTCAGTATTTTAGGTTTCAATGAGATCAACCCTGTCATGTCTGGTTTGCTATTCATTAGCTCCCCCACCTCTCATTAATCTAAAGGCAGAGGCTACATTTATCTCTGAAATTCTATCCCCGAAACTCTGCAGATTCAACTCCATCCTCATTATCTCAATCATAGCATTTCTTGGGCATCCTAAGATAATTCTCATGGCTTCATTTTGTACCTTCTCCAACTTGCCCATCCTACCTTTACCAAACAAGAAATGACAGGTGCAGCATAATCAATAAGAGATCTTACAGTACTCAAGTATATCATTCGTAGCACAGGGACTCCCACTCCCTTTCCACAGCATGCCAAGGCCTTCAGAGGTTGTAATCTCTTCCGACATTGACCCAACAGTGTGTTCATCTCAGCTTCCGAACTCTCATGGGTATATCCAACATATATGCCTAAATGTTATATATATTAACTCTTTCTATATTTTTATCGTTTATTTTCAATATAATGGGCCTCAGTTTACATTTGGTCAGGTCTGAATCAGCAGATAATGAGAATTCCCAGAGATACTTACAACCGAGTCTAAGCCAAAAATAGTAACATCTAGAAGTCTCCTGATTTTATTGGATGATCTATAGATGTGTGGCGCTTCTTGCATGATAGTATAATGATAGATAGAATTACTGGTGTCGATTTCACTTTGCCTCATATCTACAAGACTGAGTATAACCTTAGATTGCCAATAAGCAGTCTAAAATCATTAGTACACTAAGAACATTCAACAAAATTTTGTAGACTGATAAGAACAGAAGAATTGACAACATAATGACTATTGACCCCATGCAAGGCAACTTCTGTTTACATCCAACCAAACTCATTCATATATATATATATATATATACGTTGTTACAGGTTCGTGCCGATAGGCTCAGAGACTCTGGGCGCCTGGGGTAAATGTGCACTCAAGTTTTTAAAGGAGGTTGGTGAGGAACTCATTGGGAAAACTAGAGACCCACGAGCAGCCAGTTTCCTATTCCAGCGCCTCAGTGTCGCAGTGCAGAGGGGAAATGCGTGCTGTATCCTGGGTACGCACCCAACCTCCGAGGAGCTGGACGAGGTCTTCGAACGCTGATTGTTTAATTGTTATATTTGTGTGTGTGTGTGTGTGTTCTCTGTAAACTGTAGCATTGCAATAAAATAAAACAAAACATACAAAAAAATAATAGGGGTGGTAGGAGAAGAAAAGAATAAAGTATTCAGTGAGAATCCACAAGATCTTCTCTGAATGCTCTTTGTTTTCTTCTTCGAGGATGTGGGTCCCTGCAATTGCACCAGAGGTGGTACCCCTAATATATATATATATATATATATATATATATATATATATATATATATATATATATATATATATATATATATATATATATATATATATATATATATATATATATAGAGAGAGAGAGAGAGAGAGAGAGAGAGAGAGAGAGAGAGTACCGCTCCTGTGCCAGGTAAGTCCACTACAAGCTCACCATAGCCCGTGCTACTTGCCCCGCTCCTGTGCCAGGTACTGTGCTACTTGGAACTTGTTCCGAGTAGCTGAATCTATAACAACATCATTCATATAACTCATATAACATAAATCTAACCTTCGGCTTGAAACATTCCAGCTTGACTATGTCTCCAGCAACTTTTAGAAGCATTTTCAACTCAAGAAAATTAATATCATAAAAGTTATAAACAATAGTCAATACTAGCCGGCAGCTACGCATGTATCCCCTGCCGGAGCTGACATTTTCTTCTACCCTCCACATATTTTGCTCACTGTGGTATAAGCGACCGTCGGACCCACTAAGTTCTGCTACCATTTGGGGCACAGTTTGGGGTTATATTGTATTACGGTGGACATCAGTGGCTGTGAGTAGAGTGGAGAGTGGTTGAGGATGAAGGATAGGTGAGTTGTGAGAGGGTAGTAGCAACCACTATCAGTCATGAGGACCCGCAGCAAAGCGCTACACGTCTCACTTCTCATCCTGAGTACTGTAGGCCAGCCTACACCCCAGGCCTAACTACCTACACCTTGGTGGACTACATTGCATTCTGCAATCAAGCGTTCTGGTGAATATGAGATTCTGAGGATAGTTGAGAGCTGCCAGGTTAATATTGAGTTTATATTTTAACACCCTAATGCATTACGGGTACAAGTCACTTCGTACACATTTAAGCCTACCTAATCTAACCCAAGACGTCAGCTAAGCTTAACCTAATAATATATACAGTTTTAACAATTGGACATTGGACTAAATCAAAATACTGTACCTGTGTATGATATGACTGTAACCCCCGTGAAGTATAGTTTATGCAAAAAATCCAGTCTAAATATTGTTTAATTAAAAAGTGACCTTTAGTTTATGGGGGACCTATCTACAGTATTAATATTAGTTTTTTGAAGGTAATGGTACATTAAGGTTATGTAACGAGTTATTAATTGCAAATTATAACTCGCAAAGTAAAGAATAATATACATGAAATTTTAGGAAATTCCAATATATTTTAGAGATCATATTGCGCACATCCTTGTGGGCAAGTCTGAAATTAAGACTACACTCTATGCCTAACATCTTCCCTAGTTGCATGCTAATTAGTGGTAGATGTTGGGAATACAGGTCACTTCATACTGAAGCTGGTTTGCCAACAGATTTTAAAACCATCCCAACCTACTGATATGGTTTTAACAATTGAAAAATGAACTTTTTTCAAAATTCTTGTGATGTTAAAGAGCTGGCACCAGTTTCATGAATTTTTGATCGATTGTTTACATAGTTGGGGGGGGGAGACTTTAGGCAGTTCTCGAGGCTGCAGTCGTATTTTAAAGCTAGCAGTGGTTTGTTTTGTTTCGTTTCACTTGTTTCACTTACTTTCTGAGTGCCTTTCCCAGTGGGTGGCAGACATGAATACATTATCGCACTCTGCACCTCTTGTGAGGAGGGCTGATGGGACATAGCAGTAGTATGACACACTATCAGAGATACAGTACTAACTTTATGGAGCAACCAGTACTTGCCTAGAATTTGGCATTTCATTACCTTCGATGCTGGTTTTTTGCTTCATTTGTGGTGTATTTCCATATGAACTCTTCACTAAAAGTTTGAGGATTTCAGTGCCCCTTGGTTATATCCTTGGGTACATCTAAATTACAAAACCAACTTAAAAAATTGTAGCAAAGTTTTAAGAGGAACTACAGAACAAAATTAACAAAGTTCTAGCATTGAACAAATCGTGGTCCCTAGCTTGTTGGATGCGACTTATGTGAATGGTTTTTAAGCGTTGCTGGGTGTCGAAGCTACACATTTCAACAAAGTGAAGTGAAGTTTGGCCCATTGATGTCTTGCAAAGACAGCAGAGCAGACAATGTTTCCGATGTTTCTGTTCACTTATTTAATTTTAAACCCATGGTTGTATGTCCAGAATATTTTACCCTTTAAAGTCTTTATCTGTATTCTCAACTTTTTTTAACCTTTTCCACAAGTTGAATGTTTGTAAAATATTTTCCTAATTTGTCTTTTCATGGAATGAGGAGTAAGTATTTTGGCCAGAGAAGAGGGTACGTTTAATAAAATGTAAACTCATAATATTAATTATTTTTTCCAAACAGAATTGCATTGCTGTGTGAAATCTACGATGTCTGTAATGGAGGGTCCTATTGTAGGACAGTCAGGCTCCGAGAACTCTGAAGCCAAGGACATGACAACTCCTGTCCTCATTTCTCGTCAACCCATGCTCTTCAGAAAGCCTACAAAAAAGCTTGGTTTTCTGCAGCTGCAAAGAAATCGTGAAATTGAGGTGAGCTTCTGTACTGAAATATCGTCTTGTTTGGTCTCATCACCTGTAGTAGTGTTCAGCTGCAATCTTTCATCTGGTTATCTCAAGTCTTCTGGTGCTCCTTGGTTTAGTTCAGTTTCCTTCCCTGGGCCTTTCCTTCTTCCGGGGTCTGCCGGTTGAATGGACAGCACTCGGGATTCGTAGTCCTAAGGTTCCGGGTTCAATCCCCGGTGAAGGAGGAAACAAATGGGCAGAGTTCCTTTCACCCTGATGGTCCTGTTCACCCTGCAGTAAATAGTTACCTGGGAGTTAAACAGCTGCTACAAGCTGCTTCTTGAGGGTGTGTAACAAAAAGGAGGCCTGGTCGAGGACCGGGCCGTGGGGGATGCTATACTCCAAAATCATCTCGAGACAACCTCTAGAAGATTCGGCTCAGGATCTTCTCCTTGCTCTATTATAGACCTGGAATCTCCTGTCATGTTAAATGCTTCTATCATTCTGTGAACAAGTTCAATCCAATCTTCAGTTTCATCAATTGTTCCTTAATTGTTATTTTCATCCTGATGTGGCTGTGAAGCAACTTGGGTTGTGCCTTTGCTTTAGCTACAATGTTTTGAGATTCTTTCTTTTTCCCTTCTCATTCTGACATGCCCATTCCTGGCTCTCTGGTACCCCTCTCTGCTGTTCTTTTAGTTTTTCCATGCCCTTTTGGTTGTGTTCCTTACATCTTTGGTTAAAACCATGGAATAGTCCTATGCCTTTCACTGTCTTCCTCAGGTTGAAGGAAACATTTGCCAACTGCTTCCCACTACTTTTATTGAATAAGCCCATCAATTCCTGTTTGGACTTCCCTGAAGTTCTCTAACACACAGTACCTTTAATAGAAGCTCTCTCATTTTCTTGTTCTTTCCCTTACACTTTGCCTTTTACCTCCTGGCCTTTTCCCTAAATTGGGCATCCCTACTCTATTCTTGGAGCTCCAGAAAAACAGAACACTCAAAGTGCACAGAGCCCAAGGGGTTCAAAAGGGAACATTACCAACTCTGGGGTCCTTTCCATAGCCCTCAAGGTCAAACACTATAAAGAAAACAGGTCATTGGCAAAACAAAGATGCTTACAAAGAGAGTCACTCCAACTAAAAGGAGACCCTGCTTGGAATATAAACAAGTCTCCAGCAGCCAAAAGACTGAGCCAAGTCCCAGTGGGAATTGCCAAGCTTGACTTTCTCTGCTCCAAACCTACCTGAGGCAACCCACATCAAAAACTCCTTAGAAAATTGGTCATGAAGCCCCAAACCAGGCCAGGGACCATACTGAAGAAAGAGAAAAAGAGGCAAGGTATCCAACTTGAGGAGGGAAGGAGCAAATGGCTAAAGAGCCATAGCAATCAGCACCCCCCTCACACACAGAGATCACACTAACGTGATGCATCAAATGAACAAATCCACAAGGGCCGTGACGAGGATTCGAACCTGCATCCGGGAGCATCCCAGACACTGCCTTAATCGACTGAGCTATGACAGGGTTAAAAGGGTTGAAACCAAAGTTCTACTGAACTTACTGGATTCCGTAGCTTCTCCGAGGCACAAACCAGGGTTTTACACAACCCCCCTGCACCGGTGCTATGTCAATAGGCCGTTCTCCCTCTTCGCCCTTACATAATCACACACAGAGTTCAAACTAACATGATGCATCAAATGAACAAATCCCGGACGCAGGTTCGAATCCTCGTCACAGCCCTTGTGGATTTGTTCAGCACCCCCTCCTTTGTTATAGGGCAACAACTAGGGCTGCTAAGCAACATAAATCCTGAACACTTGAAATAATAACCCAGAAGAGTGCAGCAACCACAGAAGCATCTGGGATGGAAAGACCCATGAACCCATTAGGCAGACATGGCAAAGACAGTAGTGTGATCAACGTCAAGCTATAAAGCCGAAGAAACGCCCTGAAAACCATTTGAGTGAGAGCAGCAGCAGACTTGGAGAGAAGTGCAAGGGCTGTCGTCGGACAAGACCTTTGGAGAAATCACCAGCACCCAACATGGAAGACAGTCAGGGGAGGCTGGGCACTGGGGAACGTACTTGAAAGTTGCCAACCCTCGACTTGGGTAAATGCAGTAAAGGGAGGCATAAACTACCACTAGAACATGAACCTGCCAACTATATGAGCGGGCTGGTAGAACGGCTGTCTCGCTTCATCCTGTCTCCGTCCAATCCCGAACATCTTTAGTGGTTTGGCACCATTTTTCCCCTCCGTGGTGCCTCCTTGCCGTGGTGAGGGGCTCACGTACACCTCCCTGGGACCGGTGTGGGTTGCCTGTGCCCCCTCACCTGCCCCCTCTTTGGGTGGTGTACGTGCTGAAGGGCACCATGTAGGGGCCTTGTGAGCCATCGGACCACCCGCTGGAAGGGTCGCCTGTGAGAGGCCGCCCTGAGTGGATGGTTGGGTGTCCAGGCTAGGGCGATAGGGGGACTGGGGTCTTAGCACCTGTGTGGGAGAATGCACGAAGTAGTAGGACTCCCCTGTTGAAAAGGGGGAGCACCGCTGGGGACGACACACCCTTCCTGCACTGGCCCGCGCTCGGCCTCCCTGGCTGCCCTGGTAGGTGGTATCCCTTGGTTCCGGGTCCCATCCCTTTTATTCGTTTGCTTTATGGATGACGACTTGACTACTTCTAACCAGGCTCATGGGGTGGGCGACCAGGCCCCTGAGTCGGACCGTCCTGGAAGACCGGGATCTGTAGCCTCCACTGCAGAGCCCGGTTTAGGCCCAGACCGGACTCTTCCTCCCTGCTCCCCTCCCTCCTCTGTGGTTGGGTCGAGCTCCAAGCCTGCTGTGGTGACCGTCTCGTCCCCTTGCACGGCTCCATCTCTTCTTGCGACTACTGCGCCTTTCGACCCGTCTCTCTCTACGGGTTCTCATCGCCGTCCCCGCCGCGGCCGCTCTCGTATGCTTCCTTCCCATCCTACTTCGTTCCATGCTTTGTTTGGTCCTGCTACATGGACTAAGTATTTTGACCTCCAACCCTTGGACTCGACTCCTCCTGACGATTTTTCCCTTCATAGGCATCTTGTCGATTCCGTGGACGCCTCTGTCACCTTTAACCCCACTCGTCTTGGTACCCGTGTCGTTGCTGCTCCTTCTCAGGATGCGGCCACTCGCTTGGCCGCCTTATCCTGCCTTGGTGAGACCCCTGTTCGGGTCTCGAAGAACGCCCGGTTGAATGCCAGTGTGGGCACTGTTCTCCTCCCGCACCATGTTGCGACCGGTGTTAGGGATCTTAGGGACTGCCACGAGGATATCAAACATGTCCTCGAGGCCCAGGGTCATTCTGTCCTCCAAGTGGATACATTTATTCGTCCCCCTCGTGGTCATCGCCGTCTGCCTCTCGGGTTGTGAAGGTTACCTTTGATGGTAGGACCCTTCCATCCTCTGTTATTCTCGCTGGTGCCAGGTGCTCCGTCCAGGAGTATATTCCATCTCCTCGGCTCTGCGGTAAGTGCTGGAAGTTTGGGCATGGTACCCTCAGGTGCTCTAGTCCTGTCTCTCTCTGTCCCCTGTGTGGAAGCGAGGGTCACTCTAAGTTAGAGTGCACTTCCCCCAGGCCCGCTGCCTCAATTGCGGTGAGGCCCACCCTACCTTCTCCCGTGCGTGTATTCGTTACAAACTTGAGGCGGCTGTCCTCAACTTGCAGCACCGGGACCGTTTGTCTTTTCCTGAGGCCCGACGCCAAGTTCATCGTCTCCCCTCTTTCGCTGGTGTCTCCTATGCTCGAGTGGTGCGCTCTTCCTCTCCTCGTCCTTCCCGCCTTCCTCAGTCTCACAACCGTTTCCGAGGCTTAGACCCAGACACGCCCACCACCGCCTCCCCTGTTTCCCTCAGTTCTGTCCCGAAGGGTCCCCCTCCTGGTTCTCTGTCTAGGGCTCCCCTTCATTCTACCCAGTCTGTCGCATCTCCTGTGTCTTCTATTTCCTCTCCTACTAGTCCTTCTCCTCCGTCTCTTGGCTCTCCACGCCGCCTGACTGTGCGGGCCGACGTCCATCGCTCTCCTGATGGTTGTGTTGTTCGCTCTCGCTCTTCTTCTCCTATCGAGACTCTGGAGTCTGTTGCCCAGTACGTTGCTGCTGGGACGCCTGTTTCTTTGAGTCAGAAACGGAAACCTGGGTCCTCTCCTTCCTCCTCCCCTGTCGGTAAGAAAGCTTCGCTTTCTTCTTCGCCCCCTATCTCTGCTTCTATCGTTCCTTCCCCTCCCGCTTCGGTGGTGGTGCCCCCTGTTCCTACTGTGGGGGTTTCTTTAGCCCCCAGTTCCATCTCGGTTACTGCCCTTGCTGAGGTGCGCTCCCCTCTTTCTGCTCCCCCTCCTCCCCTTCCTTCTCCTCCAGGCCCTGCTCGTCCACCTCTGGTCCGTCCTTCCGCTTCTTGCCCTCCTTCTTTACTCAGTTTACCCATGCCCCCTAACCCTGACTTTGCTGACCCTGATCCTGACTCTGTGCTTTTTTAGCGTGCTGTGTTCCTTCTTCACCTTTGTTTCTTTGCTCTCTGTTACTCTCCTCTCTCTCTTTCGTGATGTCTTTTCTTCAGTGGAACATCCGTGGATTTTACGCCAATTTCCTTGACCTTCAACTTCTCATCTCACAGTTTTCGCCCCTTTGTGTCTGTCTCCAGGAGCCGATGCTTGGTTCTCGTTCTGGTCGCTTCCGTGGCTATTCTTTTCTCTCCCCTCCCCCAGCTGTCGCTGGGGTCCATAATTCTTCTGCTCTCTTGATTCGTTCCGATGTTCCCTTTGTCCCCTTACTTTTTTCCTCGCCTCTCCACTGTTCTGCCGCCCGTGTCTTTGTGCGTAGATGGTACACGGTTTGTTCCATTTATCTTCCCCCCACTGTCCCACTTTCTCTTCCCGATCTTAAACACCTCCTAGACTCCTTGCCGGAGCCTGTGCTCCTGCTGGGTGATTTCAATTGTCGTCATGCCCTTTGGGGTGATGTGCTGACAAACACCCGGGGTCGCCTACTTGAACCTTTCATCCTCTCTTCTTCCCTATCCCTTCTTAATTCTGGTGAGCCCACTCATTTGGACTCTCGGACTCGCTCCCTTTCTTGTCTCGATCTTTCTCTGTGCTCGTCATCCCTTTCCTTAGATTTCGGGTGGCGAGTCCTTGACGACCTCCATGGCAGTGACCATTTTCCTATCCTTGTCACTTTTTTCTCCTTTCGCCCTCCTCTCTCCTTCCCTCGGTGGCGGTTTGCCGAGGCTGACTGGCGCCTTTTTACTCTCCGTGCTACTATTTCCGAGCTCTCCGTTTTACCTCTCCCTCGCGCCCTCCTTCTTTTTCATGACACTATCTTTGACGCTGCCCTGCACTCTATTCCTCGCTCTTCCTCTCGGGGAACGCGAAAGTGCGTTCCCTGGTGGAATTTGGACTGTGCTCGGGCTGTCCGCTGTAAGCGTGCAGCCTGGAAGAGACATCGCCGCCGGCAGACGGTTGAGTCTTTTCTTTTGTTTCGGAAGGCGAGTGCGGTGGCCCGTAGGACCATCCGTGCGGCTAAACGTGCTTGCTGGGCGACTTATGTCTCTACCGTTACTTCCGAAACTCCTCTTCCGCTGGTCTGGAAGCGTATCCGCAAGATTGCGGGCAAGTTCATTCCCGATGTCTCCCCAGTCCTTCGCCTCCATGGTGCTCTTGTGGCGGACCCGTTGCAGGTTGCGACCGAACTGGGTTCCCATTTCTCCTCTGTTAGTTCTGGTTCTCATCTCCCCAATCCTTCCTTCTTCGTAAGCCTCTCCTTGAGTCTCGTCCTTTAAATTTCTGTACTTTTCTCCACCTTCCCTATAATGATCCCTTCTCTCTCTCTGAACTTCAATCTGCCCTAGCCCTTTGTGGTTCTACGGCAGCGGGCTCTGATGGCATTCATTATGAAATGCTCCGCCATCTCCCTCCGTGCACGTCTCAGTATTTACTGAGTCTGTACAATCGGGTCTGGGAGTCGTCGTCAGTCCCTGAAGACTGGCTCGATGCTGTTGTCCTCCCTGTTCGGAAACCAGGGTCTCTCGGGTCATCCCCCAAGGACTTCCGCCCTATTGCCCTCACGAGTTGTGTCTGCAAGCTCTTTGAACGTATGGTTAACGTTCGTTTGATGTGGTTCTTAGAACACTATAACCACCTCTCTCCTTCTCAATTTGGTTTTCGCAAGTGCCGCAGCACAACGGATGTCCTGGTAAACTTGGAGGTCTATATTCGTACTGCTTTTGCTGCGAAGACTTCCGTTGTTGCCGTCCTTTTTGACCTAGAAAAGGCTTACGACACTACCTGGCGGTATCACATTCTGTCTCAACTTCATTCTTTTGGCCTTCGTGGGAACCTCCCTCTCTTCCTCCAGAGCTTCCTCTCTCGTCGTTCCTTTCGTGTGCGGCTTGGTACTGCTCTCTCTGCCCCTTTTCGGCAGTATGAGGGTGTACCCCAGGGTAGTGTTCTGAGCACTACTCTTTTTCTAGTTGCCCTCAACGGTCTTCTTTCTTCTCTTCCTTCTGGTGTCTTCTCTGCTCTGTATGTTGATGATCTTACCCTTTGCTGTCAGGGTGATGATTCGCCTCTCCTTCAACGGCGGCTTCAACTTGCGATTGATGCCGTGTCGTCGTGGGCCACCAATCATGGCTTCAAGTTCTCTGCATCTAAGACTTGTGCTATGACCTTTACTCGGAAGCATGTTGTTCTTCGTCCCTCTTTGTCGCTTTATGGTCATCCCATTGTGTACAGGGATTCCGCAAAGCTCTTGGGGTTAGTCTTTGACACTCGTTTGTCTTGGTCAGCCCATATCTCTTGCCTCCGAGTTGAGTGCTCTAAGGCCCTTAACCTCCTTAAGGTTTTGTCCCATACTTCTTGGGGAGCAGATAGACGCACGCTCCTATATTTGCACTCCTCTCTCGTCCTGTCTAAACTCGATTATGGTTGCCCTGCTTACTCTTCTGCTTCTCCTTCTACTCTTCGCCGTCTTGATGCTTTGCACCATACTGGGTTGCGTCTCAGCTCTGGTGCCTTTCGTTCGACTCCCGCCCTCAGTTTGTATGTTGACACTGGCTTTCTCTCTCTCCAGGACCGCCGTGACCGCTACTGTCTTCGCTATCTTGCGCGGTCCTTACAGCATCCTTCCTCTCGCCTCTGTCGTGCTTTGACTTTTTCTCCTCCTGTAGCTCCTGTTCCTCTTCATTGTCTCCCACTTTCTGTCCGGTTATCTCGCTTGCAGGATTCTCTTTCTGTTCGTCTTTCTAATTTCTCCTCGTATTGTTCCTTCCCTGCCTCCGTGGAGAGTCCCCCTTCCCAAGTTTTGTACGTCCTTGACTTGTATTACTAAAGCCTTTACCCCTCCTTCAGTTCTGAAAAGCCTCTTCCTTGAGCACTTTTCTTCGCACTCCCGCTCTATTTCCATCTTTACCGATGGGTCTAAGTCTGCGGACGGTGTGGGCTACTCTGTTGTTTTTCCTGACCGTACTTATATGTGTCGCCTCCCTTCGGAGGCTAGCGTCTTTACGGCGGAACTTTATGCTATTCTCTATGCTCTCCGTCTCTTGCTTTCTCATTCTCATTCCTCCTTTGTGGTTGTCGTTGACTCTCGTAGTGCCCTAATGGCTCTTGGGTCCTTTAATCCTGTCCACCCAGTGGTCATCGAGATTCAGCAATGGCTGTTTCTTATTTCTAGCAAGTTTAAATCGGTAGAGTTTTGCTGGGTTCCCAGCCATATTGGGGTTTCTTTGAATGAGCGTGCAGATGCTGCCGCTAAGGATGCCATCCGTTCTTGTCCCATCTCCCGTAAGGGTCTTCCTTATTCTGACTTTTATCCGGTTATTCATTCCTCTATCCTTGCCCGGTTGGCAGAGTTGTTGGTCCTCTGTGGTTGGTAACAAACTGCGTACTCTCAAACGTAGTGTGTCCCCGTGGCTTCCTCCTACCACCGTAATCGGCGGTGGGAAACTGCTTTAGCACGGCTGCGGGTTGGCCATACTCGCTTAACCCCGGTCACTTAATGGAGCGCCGCCCTGCTCCTTGTTGTCCGAATTGCGTTGTCCCTCTTACGGTTATGCATATCCTTGTTGAATGTCCTGCCTTCCAGGACGAGCGTGTGTGTCTTGCTTTCCGACCGTCCCTCGCGGTCACTTGTTCCTCGATAGAATTCTAGGTGAATCGGATACTTTTGATATCGTTCGCCTTATGCGTTTTTGTTCTCGTATTGGCTTTCTTAGTAATATTTAGCGCCCTCTGATTATTTCGCACTTTGATGGTGCTACATAGCCTTCCCGGTTTGGTGCCTTCTTTTGATAATTACATTACATTACCATTCCTTTCCCCTGTCCCATCCCAAATCATTATTCTGATCCCTTCTAAATGCTATATAGTTGTAATGGCTTGGCACTTTCTCCTGATAGCTCCCTTCTCCTAGAACATGAATCGACAATGACCCAGTAGCACATCCACTGAAGCAAACACCCTGCTTACCTGACTCCTCTGTGGAGTTGAAGCACATGCACTGCCCAGGGCGAGGCCCCTCAAGAGATGGGCAGGAATACCATCTCTTGATGGTCGACTATCTTGCCCGAAGGTGGGGTCGACCCCAGAAGTAGCCAGAAAAGGTAATGCTGGCCACTTACAGCCGAGCTGAAAAATGATCAAGGTGCACACACACGTCAGCACAAAAAACACACAAATGAATCTGTGAAATAACAAGCACAACCACTGGGCCCCTGTGCAGGAGAGAGTCCAAGGAATGGTAAACGTTTTACCAAATGATGGTGTCCCACAGAGCCAAGAGGCACCAGGAGGACAGCACTGTAACACTGTAACACACTGGATGCATGAATGGCTAGTGCACTTGTCTTGGACACTTAGGCTATTGGAGCTGCCATTTGGTGATGGGGGTGCAGGGATAACTGATAATTGGGCCTTGACAAAGTGTGTCAATGTAGCTAGAATCGGGATTACAGATGTTGTCCAAGCATTTGCTTGTATTGATGCACTCTATCTTTCTGGTGTTTTTTTCATTTGGCAAAGTTAGTTAGTCTAGTATCCCCATACCCCACTTCCTCTACCTAGTGAGGGATAGACACTTAAATTTCTTGGTTTGGTGTGGTACCTGGGCTTTGAGGACTCCAGGTGGGTAGCTCAGGAAGATAGAGGGGAGCCCTCTCAGAAAATTAATAAAATTAGTATACATAATTAAAGTGACCACAGATAAAACAGGCATAAACTTTTGAGTCTGGGATACCTAACTATAATATTTTCCATTTGTTTCCAGATGGTGTCCTCAAAACATTACAAATTTATTTATATCAATGCTGCTGTGTACATTATAGTTATCTATTTATATGCTAATAATCTGCCCAACCACTTCGACTGGATGGTAGGGTGCTGATCTCGCTTCTTGCAGGTCGGCGTTCAATCCCTGTCCATCCAAGTGGTTGGGCACCATTCCTTGCTCTGTCCTATCCTAAATTCTTAGCTTTACCCTTCCGACTAAGTCATAAGTGATTTGGCAGTTCATATTCCAGAGAAAATTCGGATTAAAGACCTGCCCGAAATTCTATGCATACTAGTGGCTTTACAAGAATGTAAGAAATCTTGTCTGTATATTTATAAATACTGTATATACATACAAAAAATAATACAGTAATGACTTGGCACTTTCTCCTGATAATTACCTTGCCTTACCTTGTTGAAACCCTCTTATTCCTCATTTGAACTTCCCATCAAGGAATTTGCTATTCCAGAAAAGCCTCCTTAGCTCTATCTTGGGCATATTCATTGTTTGTGTTTCTTGTGAATTACTCGACTTTTCCATATCATGCTTTTTTTTTTAGCATTTGCTTTTAACAAATGGCCTGAAACAACAAAATCCCGAATTGAAGTTAATGTAGGATAGGTAAGAAGATACTTGGGGGAGCTGATTGTAACAAAAGCAGTAGAACCTAACCAGATATCACCATGGTTTCTGAAGGAAGCTGCAGTGATCTTGTGTTATCCATTAACTATAGTGTTCAACATTATGATAAAAATGGGAGAGCTACTAGAAATCTGGAAAAAGGGCAAATGTAGATCCAATATTAAAGAAAGGGGACAGACATGAAGCACTAAACTATAAACCAGTATCATTAACATGCATTCCATGCAAGATTCAAGAAAGTTGTCAGGAAAAGGATTGTAGAACAATTGGGGGAGAGAGCGTTTTATAATTGACATGACAGCTTCAGAGAAGGAAAATCTTGTTTTATAAACTTGTTTTTCTATGACAGGGTCACCAAAATAAGATAAGAGAAGGATGGATGGGTAGAATGCATCTTCCTAGACTGCCCAAAAGCTTTTGATACAGTTCCTCACAAGACTAATACACAAGATGGAGAGACAAGTGGGGGGGAAAAGTTACTGAGTAGCTTTACAGTACAGTGTACAGTACCTTTCCCCTGCTTGTCTCAATCAAGTACCCAAACTGGGAACTTGATGGAGAAACGGTACCTATAATTAAACAGGGTTATAGTCTTAGAAAATGTCAGAATGGAGAAGAGTGGGAAGTAAATGTAAATGACCTGGCAAAGGAAGTAAGCATGTACATGTCAATGTTTGCAGATAATGCAACGTTAATGAGCAGAATAAGAATTGAAGAGGAGTGTAGGGTGCTGCAAGAAGATCTTCATGAACTATAGGAGTGAGCAGATAAATGGCTGCTGAAATTCAATCCATACAAGTGTAAAGTAATGAAAATAAGAGATATAGGAGACCTGTATTTAATTATTCCATAAAGGAAAGTCAATTGCAAGAAACGACAGGAGAAAAATATCTTGAGAGTAGACATAATCCCAACATTATCACTAGAAGCTCATGTGAACAGGTTAACATCAGCAATACTGTACATGGAAAGTTAGCAAACATAAGAATGACATTTAAGAATCTGAACAAAAAGGCTCAAAGTCCATACACACTGCCTATGTGAGATCATTACTCGAGTATGCAGCACCAGTATTTATGGACTATTCATGCCTGTGCCATCTCTTGGGTGGTTTAATCTTCATCAATCAACACAAACATGGAACCCACACCTTGTGAAGCATAAACAGAAACTAGAGAAAATTCAGAAGTTTGCAACTATATTAGTACATACTGTACAAGCCTAAATCTTAGTTGCACATTGGCAAAGATTTTGCCTGTAAATATATACAGTACATGGAAATTGCTCATTTGCTTTAAGTGAATTGATTCCCAACATGGCTACCCTGCACGTTCAGACAGTGAATGGTGATGCGTCTGACATAAACCACATCTTACAGAGGCCCTAGAGGGAAACTAAAGGACTAAGGATTTTTCCAAATATGGCTAAAAATCGAGAGATCTCTGGTGTCAAATGTAGAATGTAGAATTCTACATGAATTCTACAATGAATGTCCCTGTAGAATGGGTGGGGCATTAAAAAATAAATGGGGTCAGCTTAAATCGCCAGATTATTGGAGCATGTGGACCAATGCAGTTTAAAGGTTAAAGATTAGTTGAATATTCATACACTTAAAGATTTTTTATACTTTTTTTTATCAGAATTTTATACAAGCCTAAAAAAAAAATAATAAGTGTTTTAATATTATGCAGACTTAATGATTTTACAAACAAAAGATAATTTTACTAGGAATTGTATAGTACAATATATAGTGTGCATTTTAAGCACTTAATATTAGTGTAAATAGAGGTGCAGACCTCACTTGGTGGACAAGCTAGTGTGTGGTTAACATAGATTAGCTCTATAGCAATATAGGAGAATGCATTTATTTTGACTTTATACACCACTATTGAAATGCAGTAAGAATCGGATGAAATGCTTCACTGCATCTTATCCATCTGTTTTTGAGAGGAAGGTATAAATAATAGATGCATAAATGGATAAAAACTAATGTTATTTTAGGTTTAACTTCTTATTGTCTTGAGATGTTTTGTAGTTGAAATTTGTATTGCAAAATCAAATTTTCTTCCTTCCAGGACATAAGTTGGCAGAGTTTTTCAAGACACAACCAGATGACTCGTGCAATGGTAGATAGACTTGGAGTTGTAAAAGAGCTAGAATGTCACAGAGGATGTGTAAACTGCATTGAATTTAATAGAGAGGGCAGGTAAGATCTGAGAAAGATAGTTCAAATGCTGTTCAGTGAGTAGTATAATTCTTTTGTGCAGCTGCCACACAGATTAAAAATGGTATTAACTAGTGGTTGAAGCTACATACAGTGGTTGAAGTTATATATACTGTGTTTTATTTTTTATGCTTGTATGCTTCCTATTATCTCCTAGCAACAAACTGGGATAACTGGAAAGACATTGAAGTGGGTAAAGTAGTATAGTTCCTGATTGGCAGGAAACAAAGGGTCAAAAGTCAGAGGGGGTCTACAAGGCTCGGTCCTAGGCTCATTTCTATTCCTAATACAGTACTGTATATGTTTAGCCTACTCGAAGGTGAGAATGTGTGTCAATGTTTGCAGATGATGCATAGCTGATGAGGAAAGTAAAACTGAAGAGGACCGTATAGTGCTGCAGGATAACCATGGCAAACCCCAGGAGTGGTCAGATAAAAATCTGTCGAGAGTTCATACCTAACAAGGTGAGGTAATGAAAATGGGAAAGGGTGAGAGGTGACCAGAAGGAATCTATACTAAAAGGGATGCAAAAACAAGTTGGAAAGAGTGGATATAATTTGACACTGATACTGGGAGTACAACCAAATGTGACATTGTAGGTTATGGGAAGCTGACAAATATAAGAGTGGCATTTAAAAACATGAACAAGGACTCTTTCCAAAGATATACACAGCCTACACAAGACCAGTATCAGAGGATGCAGCACCAGCATGAAATCTGCTTCCTGTAAAACATAAAATGGAACTTGGATAGCCTCATTTTAATAGGGAAAATAGGACTAAGAGGTACAGTATAGGTAAAAGCTGGAAATGCAAATGCTGTAAGAAATGCAAGGTAGTGTTCATACCCTGTATAGGAAGTCAACAAGTGGATGGCACTGAAAGTTGTCATGCCTCTTCCATCTATTACTTCAGAAGACAAATGCATCAAAGAACTCGAATGTTATGAAATTATAAAATGTACCAGTTAAAAAAGCCTAGTAGGCAAAGCAAAAAGATAAAGATCTTCTCCCCCTCCCCATATCCATAGTCACTTTTTGGCAAGCACCATCACTTTTGCCAGTGTCCCTTATGCTGGTAAAATTTTCTTGTTCACATGTGCCTCTGGAGTTTGCAAGTATTTATCATTCTACCATTAACACCAGAGGCATGTAATGTTACCATATCAATTGATACGACTCAGTTGCAAGGACTTGTTAAAGAAACTTGATTTCATTATGCACATGAGAGAGCAGAAGGGATATGATCACTACATAAACAATACTGAAAGGAATAGAGAAGGTGGACAAGGGCAACCACTTTATAATAACAAACTAGGACAAGATGGCATCAGTGGAAGCTGGATACACATCATATAAGTGTAAAGAATTAATTGTTTCCTGTACCATGGTTAGCAAATGGAATGTGCTGAAAGACAAGAATGCTGAAACCACTTCTACCCACATGTTCAAAATTAGATACTACAGTATACGACAGAATTTGTATGTCTGAATATAAAATGATTGATCAGGAACAAGAGGCTAGGAGGCAGGGCATAAGGAGTAATGAGATAGATCTTAGTCATTGTTATTCACTGATGAGTAAGCACCACCTCCATCACCACCACTACCTCCACTTCCTCTCTCGTCACCTTCAGTGTGTGCTCAAACTATTTTGTGCTCAAATGCATGAGCCTGATAATTTATTCTGGCGTATATATATCTTTTATGTGTAGAGCCCCTCCGGCTCCCTGGAGCTATATCGAACTGATGTTTGTATATATTAGACTGTGGCAACAATCAATCGATGGAGTTATAGCCTATCAGGGACCACAAGACAAAACCTGGCCCCCTCAGAGAGGCACAAGGAGCAATGGTACCTTGCCTGGGCTTCCCCTTAGCAGACAGCCTAAGGGTTCTGGAAACCCCCATTGGGGCTCATTGGTCCGATAAATGCGTCCTCCTAGTCCCATCTCTTTTCGTGTGACTTTAAAGGTTGCTCTGTCCCCTTGTCTCAGGGTGACACTGACCATTTTTGCCTCCACCATGCTGCCTGTTAAGTCAATGACATCTTTTACCCTGAGTCCTGCAAGTAGTGTTCCTTACTTGTACTCAAGTTCACCCAGTCTCGGCTATTGATATTCGGGTGCAGGCAGCTTCAGCATTGTATGCGAGGTTTAGATTGCTGCAATGCACTAGGTTGGTTGCCTTTCCAGATGCCCGCGGCTGCCCCGCTTTGGTTATAGAGACCTGGACTTTTTTTTTTTTGGGGTGGGGGGGCATTAGTCTCCTCGACTTTGGTTTCATCTGTGCCCCTTGTCCTTCCCCTGCTTTAGTTCATCCTGCTCACCCCCCTTCCCCCCTGCCCCCTGCTCCTAAACGTCTTAGTGTTTCAGAGTCGGGGCAGGGCTTTTTGGTGGTGAGACTAGGGCAGCTTCAGGGACTGCCCCTTCCGGATTGCTGGCGGAGGCATTCGAGCCTGTTCCTCCTGCCAGGGCTTTCGGGTCGTGCCAGTGAACTCTGCCTTTTCTTCAGAGGCAGAGGGTTTGGAGGACGGCTCTGCCCTGGGTCCTGACATGGAGAATTCCGGGGCTGGGGAGGAATCAACTTAGGGGGGCCTTGGCTCTTGTTTGACTCCACTTGGAGGTTCGTTCCCTCGGTGTGGGGCATGTTGTTACAGGGGGAGGGGTTTTCATATTCCCCCCTCCATGTACGAGTTTGGCTCCTCCCCGGATTCGGTTCCAGGTTTCCTTAGGTTCCTCGGTTCCCTCTTTCCAGAGGTTTTCGGCTTCCCGCATCCCACCTAGGTGGGAGGCTGGGAGGTGGGCAAGCCATTGCAGCTTACCTCCTGTGAGATCTGGATTACGCCTTGATAATGGATCCTTCTTCTTTTGAGTTTGGTTCCTCTTTTCCTTGCTGGGTGCATTACGAGGTCCCAGAGTCTTCCTGGCTGGCGGGTTGCCTTTTCTTTTCATTGGGAGCATGGCATGCGTTCTGTCAGACCCGCACGCTTGAATGGTGGGAGTTGACTGCAGTCGTTCAGGTTTATCTTGGGGGGCGAGTTGGAGCAACTCGATGCTTGCCCCTGTGTTTCCTCGCGATGTCGGCCAGGTGCAGCTTCACGTGCAGGTTCCCTCTCTTTTTCGGCATCCCTGGTCACTGAGGATTTGCACGCTCATGGGCATTTGGCTTCAATTTTGCACTTCTTTTCGCTGCTGGAACTATTTTAGGACTGATTCAAGGAGGCTGTGGAGGAGCTGGGTTCCGGGCCAGAGTCTGGTGTGCTTGCCTCGGCGGCTCGAACGTTGGCTGCCTTGTTGAAGTTTTTTGCATCGATTCTGAAGGAAGCAGTGTCTCTGTCTATTCTTTGCTTCTCACCTCGCGTGGCAACAGGTGGTGCTCATCCTCTCTCTGGAATCTGCTTGGGTCCCTGGCTCTTAGATTTTCGTCCCCTTTTTGTCTGTTGCTGTTTGCAGTCTGCGGTGGTGCATTTTCTGCAGGCATCTTCGTCTAGTTGCTGGCCTATGTTGGACTTGTTGGTTTTCCAGGGGTGGACCTTGGGAGTCCTGCCCGGAAGAGTCGTGCCTGGGCTCGGGGGTTCCTTCAGTACTTGTACGCCAGTAGTGCTAGATTTGGGGTCGGCCCCTCCAGCTGAGCCAAAGGCATCTGGTCGGCACATGGTTCACTCAGTGTTAGTCGGGCTCTCTTAAGGGTTGTCGGCTCTTTCGTGGTTCGCTTCGTTGACGGGGCAACGACAGGGAGGCCCGCACAGTTTGCTCTCGCCTGATCCCACAATTCGTGGGCATTTTGGGTTGTTTCTTCCGGTCTGCGGTGGCGTTGGATGGCTCCTCCTTTGGAGGGGTTCGGTTCTGGCGGGGCAGGCATCTTTCCCTGCAATCTGTCGGGTCATCGTCGTAGGGCCTCGTAGCCTGGTGGATAGCACGCAGGACTCGTAATTCTGTGGCATGGGTTCGATTCCCGCACGAGGCAGAAACAAATGAGCAAAGTTTCTTTCACCCTGAATGCCCCTGTTACCTAGCAGTAAATAGGTACCTGGGTGTTAGTCAGCTGTCACGGGCTGCTTCCTGGGGGTGGAGGCCTGGTCGAGGACCGGGCCGCGGGGACACTAAAACCCCGAAATCATCTCGAGATAACCTCAAGATAGATCCTGGAGTGGGTACACTTGGGCGTGGTCAAAACAACAGCGTCCCTCAGATGGGTTTTCTGCCCATTTCCAGTTCCAAAATGGGACTATGCAGATCTGAGGATCATTCTGGACTTGTCCCATATGAATTCCTGTTTTGTACTTTTTGTTTTTGTTTTTTCTCTCTCTCTCTCCCCTATTTTCAGATGACAACCATGTCTCGGATCCGGCTGCTTTTGGAGTCGGGCACTTGGATGGTGTGTCTGGACCTCCAGGACGCGTATTGGCACGTCCCGATTCCTCTGGGGTACAGAGATTGTCTCGATTTTGTTGTGGGATGGCAAGCTGACCGCTTTCATTGCCTTCCATTCGGTTTGAATCTGGTTCCTCACTTTTTTACATGCCAAACGGGTCATGGTGACCCATTTGCATCTGTTAGAGGTTCGGGTTCTGGCTTACCTTGACAACTGATTGGTCTGGGCTTCCCGCCGGTCTGCATGTCTGCTTGCTAGAGATTTGGTTTTTTCCTAGCTCACCAGGTTCGGATTCTTGGTAAACTGGAGGAAGTCCCATTTGGTTCTCTCTCGGGTTTGGACTTGGCTGGGTTTGTGTGGGGACTCGCGGACCGCTTCCTTGTCTCCCCCTCCGGCAGCGTTGCTGCGGCTGCAGTCTCGCCTTTGGCTGTTTTCGGGGGCACCCGGGTTATTCATCGGTTCTTTGAGGAGCTGTGTGGTAGTCTGAACTTCGCTGTGCTGGTCTACCCGTCGGGTCGGATTTGGCTTTGGCGGCGGTTCTGGTTCCTACAGGGACATCACTTCTGCCACTCTTGCGATTGCTGGGTCTGGACCCCAGGGGACTTGTGTCGGCTGCTGCGTGCTGGCTTCCACTTCAGGTTTTTTGGGGTTCAGTTCCGTGGCGCCTACCCAAGCCCTCGTTCGATGTGTTCATGGATGCGTCGTCTCTCGGCTGGGGTTTTGTGACCAGTGCACACCAGTCCGGCCAGGGGCGATGGGGTTGATCCTTCCGTTGGGCTCACATCATGGTGCCGGAGTTCGCGGCGGGTTGTTTTTTGCTTCGGAGGGTTTGTCTTGCTCGAGGATCGATGTTTCGGCTCTGTCGGACTGCTCACCAGTGGTTCATTATCTGTATCGAGGGGGTTTGATTTGGTCCTTGGCGCTTTGGGGCTGGTTGCTTCATTTGACTCGTCTGTTGAGTTCTCGGGGTTTGGTTCTCATGGCGGTTCATATCCAGGGGTGTCAAACGTACTGGTGGATGAACCTGTCCCCGGGTCATTCCCATCCACGGAATGGACGGTCGACGCCGACTCTTTCTTTTGGCTCTGCCGGACGTTTGGGCACTCAGAGGTGGAGCTCTGTGTCAGCCTGGTCGAGGCGTCTTCTGGTACAGTATATGTGGCGCCCTTTCCTGACTGAGAGGCCATTGGAGTCGATGCCTTTCGTCTGGACTGGTCGAGGTGGGGTTACCTGTACCTCCTATCCCAGGTTCAGTTGTTGCTCCAGGTCCTGGCTCGGTTGGAGACTTGGGAGAGTAGTCTTGTTGGGCCCCTTGGTGCCTTGGTTTCAGCCGCTGTTTGCTCGGTGTCTGAACCTGAGGGTCTACCTGCGGCTCCACCTCTCAGCATTGTACGTGGGTAGTTCGATATTCTCTTCCGATTTTTGCGTCTGGTCATTTTGACACAGGTTTATCACAGCTTGTATAGTGATCAGGTGACTTCGTTGATGGTGTCCCACATACTGGTTTCATCTCAGTGGCACTATGAAGTTTCCTGGTGGTCCTTTCAGCACTTTGTCTCTTCATAGGTTGTCTTCAATTTCTGGTCGGGTTTTGTCCTTTCTCTCTTGGTTGTTTCAGGACCGCCATCTTATGCCGAATACTGTCACCTCATGTCGTGCGGCGCTGGCAAACTCGCTTCAGCTTGCGTTCGGGGTGGATGTTACTTCTGCTCCATTCCGCAAGCTTTCTCGGGTGTTGTTTCACCTCCAGCCTGAGCTGTCCTGGTCGTTGGGCCAGGTGCTCTCTTTTTCTCTCTTCTCCTCGGTTTGTGGTGGCCCTCTTTGGTTCATGACTGTTTTTCTAAGGCTCTTTTTTTTTTTTTTTCATTGGCCTCTAGGGGTCGGGTCAGGGAGCTTCATGCTCTCCTCTGGCACAATTTTCTGCTCTTTCAGTCCTAGTGGTCGTTTTGTTCGTTTGCAGCTGTCTCCTCCTTTTCTGGCAAATAGTGAGACTGCTGTTTCCAGAGGAGTCCTTGGGTTGTTGATGCTTGATTGATTTGGCTGGGGGTGCATCATGTTTTGCGTACGGTTGTGGCTCTTTACCTTTACTTGCACGTCATGGCCTCGGTAGCAGGGGATGTACTTTGGGTTGACCTGGTTTCTCTTCCCTGTTCCAGGGTG
>WNGS01163947.1:13817202-13834732 GCA_020271785.1 Procambarus virginalis | reverse complement strand
GTACGGGGCTGGTTCGACCTTCTCCTCTGCTCTTCGCGTCTGGTTTTTTGACGCGGGTGTATATCACCAATTCTATGGTGATCAGGTGGCTTCGTTGATGTGTCCCACCTGAGAGCTTCGTTTCGGCGACAGTATGGATTTCCTGGCGTTCTTTTCGCCATTTTCTGGCTCTTTGTAGGTTGTCTTTCTTTCGGATCAGGTTTTGTCCTTTCTTTCTTGGCTTGTTCAGGACGGTCGATTGATGCCTGATACTGTCGCCTCGTCTCGTGCGGCGCTGGCGGAGCTGCTCGAGCTAGCTTTCGGGGTCGACGTTACATCCCCCCGTTTAGTAAGCTTTCTGTGCTATGTTTCACCTCCGGCCTGCTCATGCGCCTCCTGAGCCGTCCTGGTCCTTGGACCGGGTGCTCTTCTATCTTTCCTCTCCTCGGTTTGTGGTGGCCCCTTCGGTTCCTGATTATTTTTCCCAGGCTTTGTTTTTGTTGGCGTTGGCCTCTGGGGCCGGGTAGGGGAGCTTCATGCCTCCTCCGCGCAGGGTTTCTGCTCTTTTGGTCCTGGGGGTAGGTTTGTCCGTTTGCAGCCTTCGCCTTCTTTTCTGGCGAAGAACGAGACGGCTGCTTTCCGGAGGGGTCCGTGGGTCATTGATGCTTGGTTGGTTCGGCCGGGGGTGCATCATGTGTTGTGTCCAGTTGCGGCACTTCGCCGTTGCTTGCGCGCTTCGGCCGGTATGGCTGGGGATGCGCTTTGGGTTGATCCAGTTTCCCTCGTTCCCTGTTCCAGGGTTCGGGTCTCCCAGGTTGTCTGCAGGGTTATTAAATCTAGCCAGCCTGCGGTCTATCCTCGTGCCCATGCCGTTAGGAAGTTTGCGGCTTTGGCTGCTGTGTTGGTAATATGTCTTGGGCACATATTCGGGCGCGTGGGTTTTGGAATCGAACAGGGTCCTGGCCGCCCGTTATTTGGTGAACGTCCGTGCTCCTCGGCGTTCTTGTGTTGCTTTGGGTCGCAGGTTGCAGCCAGTTGTCTCGACTTCGCGTTGAGGAGTTTGTGGCCGCCGCCTCCCGGGTACGTCCCCTTTTTTCCTTCTCTTTGGGTAATTAGCTCCAGGGAGCCGTAGGGCTCCCCAGAAAACCAGCGTTGAATGTAATGAAACGCCATTTTCTGGGTGAGCCCCGGAGGCTCCCTGGCTACCCTCCCTCCGTCCGGTCGGCGGATTTTTCGCGTTGGTTGAAGCCTAGTTTCCGAACTGACGGCAGCCGGCGCGGTGAGGTCCGGGGCCCCCCCTCCCCCTCCCGGGGAGGGGAGGGCTGCGCGGACAACCGGCGCGGCAGTAAAGTGATTGTTTGATTGTTTCCTTGTGATTGTAGGGAGTTTTTCTACTCTCTGTTCGGTTTGTTGTAGTTTTCTACCATGTGGGGTTGTTTTGTTACGCCTACCTTTCTGGGTGCCTAACCCCGGTCGATGGCAGATAAGGAAAACCCCCAACCATATGGGGTTTTCCAGGGCCATTGCTCCCTGAAACCTCTCTGAAGGGGCCAGGTTCTGGCGCTGGTCCCTGGTAGGTCTGAACTCCATAGCTAGTGTCCCGGTCTAACATAACATACATTAGCCCGATAAGCTCCAGGGAGCCTCCGGGGCTCACCCAGAAAATGGCGTTTCATTACATTCAACGCTGGTTTTTTAGATCTTCAAAAATTGATTGAAATGTAACCAGTTTAAATTGTGGGTACTGTAATAGTAAAAATTAATATATATTATTGTTATGGCTTGGGTTTTATCATTTTTTTTAAGTAGCATGCTACTGGTCAACAGTTTTGAGTAATCAACATCTTTGGTGATTTTAGAAGTTCAAGTAGATGACTTATAGAGCATATTGGTAGGCCAAGACTTTCCTCTTAGAGAAATTCTAATGAAACATATGATGGCTTAGGAACCACTTTAAAAATTATCCAGACAATTATATCTACCTAAATCTATTGTACATGCAGTACTATTTATTCTTTTGGGATTGTGTGTTTTAGAAGCACATATTGTATTTAATTTCTATTAAATTGCTTTTCAGCTTATTGCTGTCTGGGTCCGATGACTACGATATTACCCTTTGGGATGTTTATCGACAAACACGACTGAAGAAATTGGCTACTGGTCATAGGTAATTTTTTCTGTTAAGGTAAAGTGTATAAATATTCTTAAATAACATTACCTGAAGTGTAATACGACAACCTGATACGATATTCAATTATATTCTCTTGTATCTTTACCTCCTTCCTCCCCCTTCTCTCCTCTCCTCTCCACTTTCTTTCCCTTCCTTTCTTTCCCCATTTCCCAGAACTTGCTTTCTTGTGTGTTTTTTATGCAAATGTGTATTGCCTTTGCATATCTGTGTTCTTACTTGCAAATTGGATTAGCACATGAATCCATCAATTCACATTTGAGTATTTGTGCAACCTTCCTTGCTCACCTTTTACCATAACTTCTATAATCACTTTTTTTCCAACACTCCATTCTGTCCTAATATTAAAACCTCTTGGTATTTTTCTCCTCAGACCTCCCAATGGCTTTGTGAGGATATCAATGTCAACAGGTTTTCCCATATACCTCATTGGCCTCCAATAGATTTTCCTCTGCACTGCATACATTCTTAAGAGAAAAATCTTCCCATTTTCTGAATAATTTGTTTGTTTGATACACTATATTCTCCACCCAATTATATTAATGAGAAGTAGCAGATATTCCTTCCACTCATGAGTTGGCAAGCCCTGGCCCCAGGGATCTTTAAACTCCCTAAAGTACTGTAAATGGTCTTGATGATGGCCTACACTTCAGTGGGAAAACAAACCTGTGCTACAACTTTCCTAATTTATTGACAAACCCCCCCCCCCTCTAAGTAACATTACTTTACCAAATACTGTACTGTACTATGTTATGATGAACCCCTTACTTCACATAAAAGGGAGAAGAGATGTACAATGGCAATCAAGTGCTCTGCACCACTTATTTCCTCATGGGCAGATTTTGGGTCTTATTCCAAGTACATCACTACTAAAAGGCCAGACTCTAGGAACAGGAGGACAAGTAACCAGCAAAATCAAATTACAAATAATAGTCAGAATAACAAACCCAGTGGCTTTTACATGCTAGACCACAGAGATGGTATTAAACACTAAGAGATGTACACGTCATACCATGCCTGTACCCGTTAGTGTCTGCTTCAAGAAGGAAGCAAAATCCAGCCATGTGGGTGGTTGCAGAGTTGTACAGCCATCGTACCATGCAGACACTCGCACAAAACGCACCCAATAATACTCGAGTGGCCACCATTCAATCCCTAGCATTACAGAAACATTCTGGCTATTCCTTAGTCACAATATCACTAACATTTCTAACTGGCTAGGACTACAAAACTTTTTTTATGCCTGGCTGTGTAGTCAAGATGACAAACTGTATACATCACCTAATGATGATTAATATTTCTTTCTTGCTGAATATACACGAAACATAATCTGTAAATTCCCTAATTCATATTCTGCTACAATTCAGGTCCTATCACCCTTACTCTGGTCATAACAATACACATCTCCCACAGTTAACAATTCATTAGTCTCCCACGTACAATAGGATTGTAAGTTTCTCCCCATCTCCTTATTTATTTTATTCTATGTACAGTATTTGTTTATTGTTAATGTACAGTACAGAATTATAAAACTAATGATTTTTTTTATGCTGAACATACTATGGGCTGTGCAATTGTACATATATTTGAACAGCTTTGTATTTCAAATGCTTACATGCTTAATTTGCAGAATTAAATTGGATTTTTTATATAAAATATAATTAGGCTTGAATTTAACCAATTACAGAGGAACTAATCAAGTGCAACTTGAAAACAATAGCAGATCATTGTTTGGGGTAAGGACATTCCAAATAGGATTTTCGTTGTGTATTTAGACAGTTATTTACTGTAAAACAATGAAGGTAAAAAATATATGCTGTATGAATACATAACAAACCCAGTGGCTTTTACATACTAGACTACAGAGATGGTATTAAACACTAAGAGATGTACACGTCATACCATGCCCGTACCCGTTAGTGTCTGCTTCAAGAAGGAAGCAAAAGGGGAATAGAACAACTCCCAGAACCCCATCAAGCAGGCAACCCCTTTCCAAGGCTGTCTAGACTTTATTTCACACAAGTCAAAAAATGAGGTTCTACAGTTTTTTGGTTTGGGAGAACTGAAGAAATGTACTCCCTGATTATACAAGGGATGTAATGTGAGATGCTTTAATAATTCAATTCTGTATTCCTGAAATAATTTCCAGTACAGTGGTACCTCAGCTTACGAATATAACCCATTCCCAGAGGCGGTTTGTAACCTGAAAATTTGTAAACTGAAGCAAATTTCCCATAAGAAATAATGTAAATTTAATTTATCCATTCCACACTCCCAAAGATAGTAACTTCAAAGTAAATTTTATACCTAATTTACCCAAATCTTTAGTACTAAAGTATGTACAAGTTATTGCTTACCTTTATTGATGACTCTTGTTGGCGTATGAAAGATGGTGAGGAGGGGGGAAGGAGGAGGAGAAGTGTTAGTATTTGGAAGGGGAGTCCCTTTCCATTATAATATCAGGCAGTCATGACTTTTTTGGGGTATTCTATGTTTTGCAGGAGTACCACTAGGACCTGGTTGTGGCTCACTGCTTGCTTGCTTGTCTTACTAAGAATCTGTCTAAAGACACTTGTTTTTCCCTACATTTTAACCATTGTCTGTAGTGAGACATCACATTGTCATTTAAAAGGTCAATGCAATGGCCTCCTACAGCTTTATCTGGGCGAGTTTTTTTGACAAAACTTTGTAGTCCTTCCCATAATTCACTCATTTTCTTAATGAGGAAGTGACATCCTCTACTGCCTCTACTCAAAACTATTTTCTTAAGTTGAACTTTACCACTGACTTTCTTGGGACCCATGACGAGATATATAATACTTTTATGTTCAAATAACCAAAAATTTGAAAAACACTGAAATTCTTTAAAAAAAAATTCAGGCGCAATTGTCACTAGGCGGGAGGCACTGGTAAACTGAGGCGCGGTCGCCATGCCACCATGCGTTAGGTCGGTCATATGCATATCAGCAAACTACGTTATTAGAGGCAAAGTTCGTAACCCGATTCATATTTTACAAAGAAATTGGGCTCGTAACCCGAAACGTTCATAAAGAAGTGTATTCGTAAGCCGAGGTGTCACAGTATGTAAAATCTTATAACACTACCTTTTTTTCTTTTTTTAGTTTGTACCTCAGAGTGGAGACAGGATTATCATATCAGGAGCAGCTGACGGTCGAATTGAAGTGCGCGAAGTGGATACAGAAGACGTGACTCAGGTGTGCACATGTCATCGTGAACGTGTCAAGAGAATTGCCACAATTCCAACGTTGCCGAACGTATTTTTATCTGCATCTGAAGATGGTACCGTTATGTAAGCTGTTTACACATTTCCCTTTAATTCATTATCATCTTGAATACTCATAATTTATCCCATTTTCCAATTGGTCCTATTAAATAGCTAAGTTTAATATTATTAATGTTTCCTTTTAAAGTGATGTTTCTTTAAGTCTAAGCTTGTACAGTACTTAAAAGTATTTTAATCATTGTAATTATTGTATGGTACAAATAGTACCATATATCAAATACAATAGTACAAATAGTACCATATATCAAATACAATAGTACAAATAGTACCATATAGTATTGACAATTAAATTAAAAAATTGTTTAAAGTAACTGGTATGATTTTTAACACTTGCCTCTCAGTTTTGGTATGTGCTGGTAACTAATGAGATGATTTATGCACTACAGGTTATATGACATGCGAGCCCCACACACTTGTAATTCACAAACAAACAATGTTTTAATCAACCTCCGATGCCATACTGGTCGTACTGCAGAATGCAAGTGCATAACTGTTAATCCAACTCGTCCTGAAATAATTGCAGTTGGAGCCAGTGATCCATATATACGAATATATGACAGAAGAATGATTAAATTAACTAGTGTACCGGTAGGTTGAAATCTTAATTTTTTTTTTATTTCTTCAGCAATTGCAGATGATTCATAATTATTGTATTTATAGCTTATTTATTTTCTGCAATTTTCAGATAATTGCACAAGGATGCAGTGCACTGTCAAATTAAAAATGAAAATGCTTTTTATCTTGCCTGCATGGAATTAATTCTTGCATGTTTGAGAGGTGCTTATGTGGTGGGTTCTTATGCTCAAATGGTAGCATTTATGCTTACTCATTTGTCAAAGGGAGAGGGGCTGGAATGATTATGGAAAGTGGGGTAGAGATAATGGGAGGAAATACTAGTGGGATCCATTTGTTGTTGTTGTTGTTTAAGATTCACTACCTGGAACACAAAGTTCCAAGCAGCACGGGCCCATGGTGAGCCCGCAGTGGATTTATTGGGATCCATTAGACATACCCGTTAGGGACACTGTTAATTGTGGTATAGATTGTGGACTTTATTTTACCTGTACAGTACAGTGGAGTCGCGATTCAACGAACCAAATTCAGCAAATCTCTGGTTAGAGAACACACTTTCCATCCCAGATTTACTTGCCCGATTCGGCAAACAAGAGTTCGCTGAAGCAGGGATTGCGTGGATATGCTTAGGTGGGCGCCTGACAGCTGAGTGGACAGTGCTTTGGATTCGTAGTCCTGAGGTTCTGGATTCGATCCCCAGGGGAGGAGGAGACAAATGGGCAAAAAGTTTCCTTCACTCTGATGCCCCTGTTACCTAGCAGTAAATAGGTACCTGGGAGTTAGACAACTGCTACGGCCTGCTTCCTTGGGGGAGTGTAACAAAATGGAGGCCTGGTCGAGGACTGGGCCGCAGGGAGCAGGGACATTAAACCTCGAAATCATTTCAAGATCTCAAGATAACCTCAAGGAGGATGTTGCAACAGAGTTCACAGATGGAGGCAACATTAGAAGAAATAGTTGGTCCTTGGCAAAGCCACTGAGCATATTTAGAACCAAATTCTAAGTTTATTTTTCTCCAGTTGCAGAGGTTTTTCTTCACTAAAATATGCGTTTTTTTTATTTCCCCCCCCCCCCCTTTGAGAATGAGATTTTGAGGCTTTGGCATGGGAAATATGCTAGTGTAGTTAAATCTTTTTTACAGACAGGTTCTCCTGGTTGTTGGCCTTCATGACAGGTTGAAATTAAAATTTCGCTTTGTGAAATCGGCCCATTAGAGCATGGGAAATATTAGGGTATGAATGGTAACTCTATTAATATGGCTCCAATCGTAGTTTTGATAATTTTTGTAGATGGATTCAACATTACAAGAAATGGTTGAAGCTTTGGGAAAGCTATTGATGATATTTAAAATCAAATTCTATGGTTTCTTATTCAAAGTTGGCAAGGTTTTTGTACACTCGGGTATGGCCCTGCTACCTCTTGAAAATGAGTTTTGAGGCTGCGAACGTGAGAAATAAGCTAGATGGGGTTAAAAAAAATTGTAAACATGTTCATGTGGTAGTCGTCTTCCATATTATAGATTGAAATACAAATTTTGATAAGTGAAATCACACCATAGTGCAGAGAAATGCATTTCTGGTTACAATAATTCCCTCACTGCAACAAATTCTGGTTGGTCCCATATGGTTGAATCTAGGTTATACTGTACCTGTTAACTTGAGGTTACTGGTCAATTTTAAAGATTCGTATCATTAATGGAAAAAATATTTAAGTTTTTAAGCCCTACTTTTTTGGGTTTAAAGTACTGTATTTGCAATTTGTTTAAATAGTCTTTCCATAATAGGAGTTAATGTTTTGTGGTTTTAGTATCCTCCAGGAGGAATGCTACAGAATCAGTGGGAGAGAAGTAACTATGCCAACAACCAGCTTGATGCTTCATCTGATAACCTCCCTCCAGGCTGTGTTCAGTATTTTGTACCTGGTAAGTTTTTCTATATTGATATTTTTATAAAATAGTGGTCTAATAAAAACGTTTTTTTTATATTCTTCACTGACGTTGATTGACAATTCCTGAAGGAATTTCAGTCAATGTATTGTATTTCAATCATTGGTGTTCTGTGCGCACAGTGGTGACACTCCTTTCTGTTACTTCAGCATTTAATCCTGCCCTCTGTTGTTTTACATTGAGCCTAATGTTACATGCTTTGTTTATATATATCTTTCCAGTTGTAATCCATCCTTACGTCATGCCTTATTACCTTTCTGGCATTGCAGTTTTTTTTTACTTTGTCTTTCATTTTACAGACTCGAGTTTAGTATTTTCTTATAAGTTATCCATGTAAATTCATTGCAATTTATTGTTTTACCATTTTTCTGTAATAGAATCTTTGCAGTGTCATACTTGAGAACTGTGACCTTCCAAGGGATGATGAAGAAATAAAGTTAACTTTGCTGTTGAGAGTGTAGGGTGCCAACATCCTTTAGGGGTTGTGGGTAACCCAAGGACTATAGTATTTATAATCTTTGGTGATTATGAATTTATTACATATACAGTGGTACCTCGGTTTTCGTATTTAATCGTTTCCCAGAGATGGTACGAAAACCAAAAAATACAAAACTGAAATGAATTTTCCCGTAAGAAATAATGTAAAATGAATTAATCCGCTCCAGACCCCCAAATATATTGACTAAAAAAATTAATTTTATACAGAATGATTCTCTTGGGTACCTTACCTTTTATTGAGGACTCTTGTTAGCTTATGGAAGAAAGTGAGGAAGGGGGGAGGTGGAGAGGTGTTAGTGTTTGGAAGGGGGGGTCCCCTTCCATTATAACAGCAGTGATGACATTTCTAGGGTACACTCTCTTCCGTTTTGCAGGCATACCACTAGGACCTGGTTGTGGCTCACCGCTTACTTGTCTTACTAAGAATCTGTCTATAGACAATTGGTTTTTTCCCTGTTTTAACACTTGTCTGTAGTGAGACATCACATTGTTTAACTATGAATGATATCTTTGCTTTTCCTCTATTGTCATCTTCACAACTATTTTCTTAGGTTGAACATTACCACTGACATTCTTGGAACCCATGGCATAATATATAATAAGAACTTTTATGGTCAGAAACCAAAAGAAGCACAAAAACAATGAAGTGCTTCACAAAGAATTCAAACGCGATCATCACTGGGCGGGAGACACTGGTAAACTGAGGCACCACGTGCTCAGTGGATCCGTACGTGTATAGATAAACTCCAAAAACTGAGGCAAACAACAAGTACCGAATCAAATTTTTTGAAGAAATCGAGTATGATAACCGAAAAATACAAAAACGGGCATACGGAAACCGAGGTTCCACTGTATATTTTCTAGATAAAAATGTATGAAAAAAGAATTGTCTAGGGTCAATTCTTGACATTTCATTCATGTTAGATTTGACAATTTCCTAGATGTGCAATGGTTTTCATAACCCTTCTGTTTCAAAGCATGCTTGTGAGTGCTATCAAGGTTTCTGGTGGAAACTAGGTGATGAAATTGAATGTATTTATGGGTTACTGTGTTTGGCAGATTTAATTAATAAGGGTTGTTCCAATGTCGGGCTCCTTCATACCATCCAGTAAGGAAGATCTGGCATCACTTGTATGGATTATATTGCCTGGTATATACATGCCATATTGTTTTTTCAGTTATTTCACTACGAAAAAAATAAATGCCTAGTAATTACCATCTTATTTTTGTATTTCTTTACCTGGAATCTCATCTTTTGGTTTACCCAATGTTCATTTGGAGTTTCTTGATTCATATTTATGTGGATTATTTGTAGTCGATTATGGTTGGTGTTGAGCTGCCCATATGATGGTCTATTAAACACGTAAAGATTATTTTTCAGCATCGAGTATACTACAACATAAGTGGGATTTTTTGCAGTTTGTAGATAGATCCATCTAAAAGTAGATACACATCTAAAAGAATCTCGTGCCCGTCTGTGTTGCAGGCATGTTTGAAGAGGGTACCAGTTGGCACTGACCGAGGTAAATTTTCATGCTTGCTGTGTGGATTAACCCTTAACACGCTATACCTGTACTTCTATTTTTTCTCTTATATTTGCCAGCACCCTTGACATTTTAAGTACAGTACTTGTATTTCAGGCCATTTGCCAGACAAGCTGAAAGAATATTACCGCCGCTATAGGACACTAGCAACAACCTACCTGACATACAGTGCAGATGGCACGGAGCTCCTGGCTAACCTGGAGGGGAACACATCTACCTCTTAAATCCCTCAAATCCACAATATCCCAGGCTTTACACTGCCAGTCTTACTGCAAAACATCAGTTTCATTCTAAAGGTAAGTAAATGGAGCCTCCTGCATATGTTAAGATGTACACACATCTGGTGTTGAGATGTGCATGATAGGTGTGGAAAATACACTTTAAAAAGAATGTAGTGTGTTATACAATTTTAAGAAATGATCACTTCACGTGATCTACAAGGTTTTTTTCTGTTGCTTATAATTACCTCGAATCATTTGTTTTACAGCAAGAGAAAATCTTATAGATGGTGTGTAAAATATGTTTACATGGGTAAAATAGTTTAATACAATAATATCATCAGAGTTTTTAATTCCTTCACTGTGGCACTTCCTCTTCAGCTCTGTTGTTGTCTATGGTCAGAATATTGATAACAAATATTGATCTTAATTTCTTATGGGGAAAAAGACCTGCTCTTTTCAACTGTTCCATTAAAAAAATTTGTACCATACTGTATTTTCTATTGAAAAATGGACAAGTATTTCAATACCAGGCCTTAAGTGTTCTGGTACAGTACTCTCCATAGAATACTTATACAATATATGATCATAAATACAACCAATACGCATACTTGACGAGGAATTTTATTTTACTGTATTTTATTGGCAAAATGCATAACAAAACTAAATGCAGTACCTGGTGGTGCCCAGGTCTGTCCCCCCCTCCCCTTTTTCCTCTTCCCTTCTCTTTTTCCCCTCCCATCCCCCACTCCCCTTCTCTCTCAACTTTTTGACCATCTCTTCCCTTTCCTTCCACCTCTCTTCCACTTCTTCCCTCCCCTCTTTTCTCCCCCACCTCCTCCCCTTCTCTTTTCTTCCCCCCCTCCCTCCCCTTCTCTTTTCTCCCCCATCTCCTTCCCTTCATCGTTTTCTCCCCATTGGAGCCTGACAGCTGAGTGGACAGCGCTTCGGATTCGTAGTCCTGAGGTTCCGGGTTCAATCCCTGGTGGAGGCGGAAACAAATGGGCAAAAGTTTTTTCACCCTGATGCCCCTGTTACCTAGCAGTAAATAGGTACTGGGAGTTAAGACAGCTGCTATGGGCTGCTTCCTGGGGGTGTGTAAAAAAAAGGAGGCCTGGTCGTGGAATGGGCCGCAAGTATGCTAAGCCCTGAAATCATCTCGAAATAATCAAGATATACCTCCCCACCTCCCTCTCTGCTCCTCTCATTTCTCCCCAACCTCTCTTCTCTCCTCTTTTCCCCTTATTATTCTTCTCCACTCCCTCTTCCCCCATTCCCCCCTCTCAAATGTGGAATATTTGCACTTGGCAAACATGTTATTCTTACTATTGTTACTTGTATGCAATGTTGAACTTCTTTAGAATTGGAAAACCAGACCCCCATTTTCGACTTCATAGAAAATGCAGGGATTCACAATAAGAGCCGATTCTGTTAAAGTGGAGCACCTTGCCTTGCTGATGACGGTTATGTTCGTACTTCCAATGTGTCTTCCTGAAAACTTTGGCTAACCCCAAGTGTTAGTAACCCCTCAGACAAAAACAAAACTATATATTTTTTTTATATAGATATACTGCACTGTTATAAATCTGCCTTTTTTTATTTATAGATATACTGTACTGTTATAAATAATTCTGCCTTTCTATGTGACCTCTTCTCATTAGCTCCCTGAGCTACCCAACTTGGATGCTCCAAATCCAAGTTGCCACACCAGGCTCTTAATGAATCCTGAGCACCTAGAGACTAGGGCCAGAATCTGATCCCCTTCTGTAGAGGTATTGGGAAGTCTGGGGATAAAAGAACCACAGCACTGATGGAAATTCCACAGAAAGGTGGTGCACCAAAATAAGCAACTGCTTGGACAACACTTACAACCTCGATATGAACTGTGTGTACGCTTCTTGTCTAGGTCCAATTGCTAGTTGGCACCACTTGCCTATCAAAAGATAGTGGCACCATATAATACAAGGGTCTCAGTCGATCACTCAAAGGTATTCATTGGCCTGGTGCAGTTAATTCTGATTACCTTGTTTATTTTACTGGTAATGGTCTTAGCCAAGTGTTACTTTTGTTTTGGACTCTGTTCTGTGCAAGGCCTGTACTTGTATGTGTTCCTTTTCAAGCTTTACATGTGCATTTTTGTGCCAGCATGTTACATGTTTTCTAATTGCTAGTTTGCCTTGGCTGCATGTGACCTGAGTTGCTTACTCTGGTTGCCATTGGCATTGCCTCTGCTTTCATGGTCCTTTTCCTTGAAAACATTTAGTAGTCAACCCCATGGATTTCATTTCGAATAGGGCATGTGCTTCTTCTCTGCAAGGCCCTGTGGTTGGGGTGAGCCAGTGTTGGTGTTTCTTTATTTTGGTGCACTGTTGGTTTCATTTCATATTTCTAGGCACCGGCAAGAGCTTGTGCCTCCTTTCACTGCATTTTTCTTTGGTTGAAAATTGGGGAGTTTTTGCAGTATTCTGCCTAGCACCAGCCACTAAAAAGTTATGGCTCTCCGCTCTGAGCCTGTTGCCAGAGTTTCTGGCTTTCCAAGGTGTTATTCAGCTATGGTGTATGCCGATGACCTGATGTTCTGTTCCTGCCATTCCACCTGTCAGGTTGATAGTGACTTTCATCTCCAGAGTTGTGAGATCTGTCTTCATTGGACCTCTTAGACACTGATTCTTATTTCCTGTGTTTAGAACCTTAAAGTTATCTGCATTGATCTCAAATGGAGCAAAATATTTTTTCTTTAACTGAATAGTAAAAATATGGAATTGCTTGCCAAGTGACATAATTCAGTGTAATACCTTGCATACATTTAGAAATAGAATGGACAATACTTCTCTTTAAATTCTTGCCTTAATTTGTACCTCCATAAGTTTTCCATAAACAACCTACTTTGGATCTAATGGTGTATTGCTGCTTTTGTAATTCTTTTGTATAATCATTTGTAATATTGTAAATATGAAACTTTACATAATTCAGGCTGATACAGATAAAATGGCAGAAATTTTAGTTAGATAGCCTAAATGGTAACAAAAATGTTCAGTAATATATATGTAGTTGGAAAGATGAATAATTCTTAATTTGCATCAAAGTAAAGTGCTTCATATTGACAAAATACTAAAGACAGATTCCTAGATACAGAACACTCTTTACCCTGAGTAAAATTTACCAGTTGACCATACTCGCTTCTTCCAGCGAGTTGCTTCAAATTAGCTTTAAATGCATAAATTGAGTGTTTCACAATGGAAGAAAATGCAAACTTGAAAGCATATTTTTTGCATAAATTAAGCTATGCTCATGACATCCTAATGAGAAATAAAATGGTTTACAGTAGAATATTGTGTACTTAGCTGTAACTAAAGGGGAGTGAGATCTATACTTTACTTTCCCACCTCCTTGCCTTTTGTCCTTGGCACTCAATTTTTTACATCTATTTACATTAATGCTATTTGCTATCACACTCCAGTAATTATCCACAGTAGCACCCCATCACTATAAGACTTAAGTGTTTGTTTCATGAATTATCACATATATTGCAGTACAGCATATACAGTACAAATATATTCATTGTTTCTTAACAAGCCACTTCCATCTAGCCTTGTTCTTTACCATATCTGGTTGCTTGTTTGACTTGTTTCATCACACGCCATGGTCTCCCACCTTTTTTTCACCACCATAACTTTACTTTTGTTCACATTTACTTTAATTTTCAAATTGAGGTCATTGTTTATTAATCTCCTGGGGAAACTTTGGTTATTGTTATGTGACAGTTGGGGACAGTTCTCACAGAGTGACCCACCAGATACAGTTGTTTCATTACATTCGGCATTAGATTTTCCCTGTAATTTGTGCTACTGGTTTAAGATGCAATTTTTGCTTCCCATGTGGCTCTCCTGGTTTTGTAAATTTTTCTGGGTTTCCCAGAGGATGTGCCTCTGCTTTCTTTGTATTTTGTGACTTCTGGGTGTGCTCATTGCACACCGTGCATCATTCCCTGCTTTGTGCAGGTCAGGGCAGTCAATCCTTGGCCGTTAAAGTGGTTGGGCACCATTCCATTTTCCCCATCCCATCCCAAATCCTTATCCTGATCTCTTCCTAATGTATAGTCATAATGGCTTGGCACTTTCTCCTGATAGTTCCCTTCCCCTCATGAAACTTTTTGAGAGACGTCTAAAGCTTTTATCCGATTTTGATACTAAAGCCTTTGCTCAGGTTGTGGTTTTGCTGTCTCTTCCTCTGGTATGACATGGAACACCGTGTGGTGCATAGCTTAATGCAGTACTCCTCCTAGAGGTTCACAATTGGGTTTGCATGTGTATTGGAAAGACTGCTTATGAGGTATAAGTATAGTATGGTCAGTTTGGCAGAAATTGCATTTTCCTTGTTGAAATTAATGTTATAATGAAAATTGGGCTAAAACAGAAATGTTGTGTAGCAGTCTTAACAATTTGATGGTCAATGGCACCTGTTAGTGGCATTTTTGATAACAGATGGTTTTTAGGTATACAGAATGATGCTTGTTTACAAGTACTGTACCTCCATAATACTTAAACTAGTATGAAATGTACATTTCTTGTTAACAATCCATTCTTATCCAAAAATTGGACTGAAATGTTTATTTCATTAATGTTTTGCTTTTGGCCTTCTCTTTAGGACCTCCTCTTGAAATTAAATATTTTTACAGGAACCCATCCTCAAGATCTCGTTACAATAAGTACAGAATAAAGACTTACCATTTCACTAATGGTAGGGAAGGGGATGAGGATAGCTACTTTTCATATCCTTCAGTGATGGCAAGATCTTGTCGTAAATTTGTTTAAATAGCTGGTCTGACACTAGTGCATATTCCATGTATTTAAAAAATTTCAGAGTCTGATGTCCCTTCAAATGGCGTTTGTAAATCGGTTACCACCGCTACCAACGGTATATCGAGCCACCTTGCAAGTGGAGTAGACCGACTGCCTTCGTTTTCTCATGCACCAGTGCCTCCTTTACCACCTCAAGCAGAAACTTTGAAGGCCAGGGCTAACCAGGCATTTGCAGCAGAGAAATACATTACTGCCCTCCAGCTGTATAATCAAGCAGCACAGTTAAGCCCAAATTCTGCAGTTCTTTATAGCAATCGAGCTGCAGCACTAATGAAGAGAAAGTGGTGAGCATTGAATGGAGTTTTATTTACCTGTACTGCATTTAGAAAACTGTTACTCATTCAAACAAACAAAAAATGGTATAGTATAAAATCTGTTATATAAATGTGTACATGCCTTTTATATAAATTTAGGAAACAATTACAGTACAGTATACAAATTTTAGGAATTGTACATGTTTGTTTAGCAGTTAAAAGTTAATAGTTTCACAGTTAAAAAAAAAGTTAGCAGTAGTGTAGAAAAATGTAAGACTTAACACTTTTGCTTGCCCTGCGGGCAACCCGACACGCACCCGCAAGAAAGGCCGAGCGTTGGCCGTGAGCACGCAAACCACAGTGAAACGTTTATACTCTTTTTCGACTTTCTCGCCTCAATTTTTGTGCTGTGTCATTCATTTGGTATCAAATTGTTCGCAATTTCATGGCGTACATTTTAAACCCAGTCCCATAATATTCGGATAATAAATGGAATTTGTGAAAATTTATTAATTGATGACGGCATTAAAATCTTCAGGGACGCTGTGTATTTTTTTTTATGACGTCGATACCGTCATCGGGACGCGAGAGTGTTAAGAGTCTCTTGTAGATGAGATTATCCCACTAGGATCAGTACAGTTTAAAAAGGAAAAAGTTCAGTATTCTTTGCCCTTGTCTAAAGTGCTTCTCTCGCATCTGAAGTCTCTTTTTTTTTTTTTCTTTTTTTTCTCTTCTATCTTTCTGACCCCCCCACCTCTAAATTCCCCATTAAATTTTTATTTGCTGCTAACTTATTTCATAAGCCTTCCACTATAGAGTAGCATCTTTTTCTTTTTAGTACCATTTCATCCATTTTGCCAAGTTCTCATAATAGTAAAGTAATTGTATTGTGCATCTTAAAGATTCAAGTTTCCTAATATTTTCCCTTGAATTGAAGTCAAAATGCATTATTTTATTAGGAGAGAGTAATGATGTGCGAGTGTAAAATTCAAAGGAATATGTATATCAAAATATTAAATTTCAGAAAGTGATAAATAAATAATGAATACAGTAGTATGTAATTTTCAGGTCTCGGTCATAAAAGTTCGCGATATAAATCGGGGTAAGCTGAGTAAAGTTGGTAATGATAGTGTGAACAGTTAAGAGAAGTGTCAGTGTTGCAAAGAAATTCCAACTTTCAATTAAGAATACTTATTAATCATTGTTGGCCATAAAAGGTGTCAAGACTTAAAAATTAATTGGATTAGAGATTTAATTGAATAAACATTAAATATAATTTAAATTTACATAGTTCTCTTTTAAAAAACAATAAGATTATGTAATTCATTTTTTTGTTTTTTGGTTTTAAAGGGAAGGAGATATATATATGCGCATAAAGGATTGCTTCACTGCACTAGACATTGATCCACACCATGTTAAGGCACACTTCAGGTAACTGACTTAAATTACCATTTTTGATAATTGGAATTTATCTGGTGGAAAAGTATGCACATGGAAGGGCTCAGGATAGGATTTGGAGGGGGGTAAGGAATGTTGCTCACCGTGCTGTCAGGCAAGGGTGCATGACAGCTGGGTGGACAGCACTTCGGATTCGTAGACCTGAGGTTCACGGTTCGATCCCGGTGGAGGCAGAGACAAATGGGCAAAATGTTTCTTTCACCCTGATGCCCTTGTTACCTAGCAGTAAATAGGTACCTGGGAGTTAGACAGCTGCTACGGGCGCTTCATGGGGGTGGAGGCCTGTCGAGGACCGGGCCGCAGGGACACTAAGTCCCGAAATTATCTCGAGATAACTTCAGATAACCACCAACTTGGACAGTCGGGGATTGAACGTAACCTGCATGAAGCAAGACAGTCACTCTACCGTCTAATCCAAAAGGTGTGAAGACCTTGATTCTGATTTGGGTTCTATGTGGTCCCATTTTTTATAAAGAGGTGGTTTTTAACGTTCCACATTCAGATTTCTCTTCAGCACAAAACCTTATTTGGAAGACGTCGAGGATCAAACTCGCCTGGCAATCGAGGATCAAACTCGCTGGCAATCAAGGATCAACTCACTGGAAGAGGTGATAGTTCTTAGTTAGTCTTCGATTAATAATGTACCTAGCTTAACTCTGAAATGTGCATACCATCTTAGATGTTCTTCCCAGATTCCTAGGTTTCCA
>WNGS01163947.1:13791743-13811786 GCA_020271785.1 Procambarus virginalis | reverse complement strand
ATGCAAGGGGGATTAATGTTATGATATATAATTATAAGGGACAAATACAGATGCTGGAAAAGACAGTCCTTAACTGTAATTGGACTTAGTTAAAAATACAGGTACAGTATTCTTGTAATTTCGTACTGAACATTTTTTTCGAACGTAACATTTTGATGGTGTGGTTCATGACTTTAATAATAGTTGTGTTAAGGTGAGAACGCCGACAGGTAACCGCTGTACTGGCGCCCCCAGCGTCAGTCCTGCCACAGGTGAGATGTCTACATCAGTAGTGTGTCTGGGATATAAGAAACAGATAAGACGATAAGAATAAAGTTACAGCCCCGCTCCTGTGCCAGGTAAGTCCACTACGGGCTCACCATAGCCCGTGATACTTGGAACTTTGTTGTTCCAGTAGCGAATCTTAAACAAAAACCAGCAACAAGAATAAAGGTAACTGCAGAAGACCTACTGGCCCATACGAGACAGTTCCTATTTATAACCACCCAATCCCACTCATATAGTCATGCCATGTCCAACAATCTTTAAACTTTAAACAATCAAGGGACCCCACCTCCACCACGTTACGTGGTAATTGGTTCCACAAATCAACCACCCCTGTTAGCCCGAACCACTCACAGGCATTCTGCAATCCCAGCAGGTTTGTACTGAGGCAACATTGAGAATCCTACTTCGTCAGTTGTCCTTCCTCCTTGTTCTCATCCTAAGTCTCCCGAGTACTCTTTGCTTCCTTTTGAGTAGGTATTTTCTCGCCCAGGTCAATATAGTTCCATTTACTCCAGCTTGTTTCGAACTTTTGTAGGAATCATCCTGTTGTGGACCAAATCGATGGCTTTCTGTAGTCTAGGAAGATGCAGTCAGCTCATGCTTCTTATTTTTGTTTTGTATGACCATTGAAAATTTGTCGTAAACCTCTATCGGGTTTTTCAAATAAGACTTAAAAGCTTGACCTCCTGCACGCTTTATCACAAAATATAATTCTTTCTATACTCACCTATTTATGCCCACAGAATCGAACTTTTCATGCTTCCTTCGACTTCTTAATTTCACTTTCTGTATTTAATGATCATCATGTCCCTACATTACACGTCTCAAACATCTCATTTTTACACTGTGTGGAAGGTGAGTGGTTTCTTCAGGACCACCTTGTTGCCTACATGTTTGTATTCCCACTACTACTTATTATTCCTAAAGTGTTCTTATGCGTCTTGTCTTCTTGAGAGTCTCTACCTGTGACCTCTTACTAATTACACACACCAAATCACACTAGCGTGATTACAAATGAACAAATCCGCCACAAGGGCCGTGACCGAGGACATTCGAACCTGCGTGCTGAGAAGCAGGCAGGACGAACGGCAGCGTCTTGGGAATGCTGTATGATGTAGGTTCGAATCCTCGTCACGGCCCTTGTGGATTTGTTTCACCTCTTCTAAGGGTAATTCATTGTGAACATTTCCTCTTCTCTCCTCCTTGTCCCCTTCCCTTAAGTGTCGTATGTCTCTATCATGTCTCCTATCTGTATTATCTTGTTCACGCGTCGTTACGGTCCGCTTATCCCAACCTTTCTAACACCCCATGACAAGTAGATCAATAATATGACTGGCTTCGTTCTGCTCTCCTCAGTTCCTTACGGTGTCGTACCTTGGGTTCTTTCGGGGCTGAGTGGCTGCAGGACGGTATTGTCATTATTCTAAGTACGGGTCTCACGTACGTGGAATAGTTGTTCTAATTGTCTATTATTTACATAATTTGACTGAAGGCCGTTCGACAGTTTAGAGTAAGAATGTTGTTATCCTGCTTATCAGTTGCATATGATATTGTATGCTATGTTTTCGGTATGTCTAATCCAAGCTCTTGTTTCTTGTGATATTTTAGGGTACTGCTTTCTTCATTGTGTACCTTCCTGCGTTGTCCTGTCTCCCTGGCCCCTTGTTATCCTGTTCTATTATACCCTTCCACTGTTCCTCTCTACTGTACCCTCCCACACACTGCTGTATCCTCTCCACACTGCTGCCCTCCCACACACTGCTGTACCCTCCCCACACTGCTGTACCCTCCCACACACTGCTGTACCCTCCCCACACACTGCTGTACCCTCCCCCGCCCCCCCACACTGCTGTATGCCCTCCGCCCAGCACCTGCCTCACCCTCCCCCCTGCTAATCCCTAGCCCCACACTGCTGCCTCCCCCCCCACACTGCTGCTACCCCAGGTCCGGCGTGTACCACACTGGTCCTCACAGGGGGCGGGAGTACTCACACCAACACCACCTTGCTGGTGACTTTCACCTTCAGCTTTCCTCTCCTCCCACCGTCCACCCGTCCTCTACCTCACTCTCTCCCCCGTTATCTCCCCCTCCCCTCCCACTATTCACTTCCCCTCCCCACACCCCCAGTTCCTTCCCCCTCCTCCAGGGTACCTTCTCCCCTCCACCAGGCCCTATCCTCCGTACCCTCTCCCTCCGACCAGTCCCTCCTCCCTCCCACTGCTCAGTATCTCCCCCTCTACTTCTCTCTACCCTTCCTCTTCCTTCTACCCTACCATCTTCCCTCCCCCTCCCCCCTTTCCTATCACACATTATTCATACCACTATTGGACGTGGTGTGCCATTAGTCGGGACAGGAAGCCTATATGGTTTATCGACGTCGCCCACCCCCCCATCCCTCAGGCTCAACTACTGATGACCTTCCTCAAGGAAGTTTTTTTTTTTTTTTACCCCTTAACACTATCCCTAAATCCCTAGCTTGGTGAACAGAGGCATCAAGTGAAATAATACAGTAATCAATAATAATAATAATAATAATAATAATAATAATAATTATAATAAATAATAATAATAGTCATGGAATATATAATATATAACTAATAATAATAATAATCTTGTCTGCTATAGTTTGTCCTTAACTGTATCCAAAACTGTAATTATTTCTGTTTTATAAATTATTATAATTTCTGAATAGACTCACTTTACTGTTTTGAGTATTAAGAGTAGTGGCATACCTAGGGGAAGGGGGTGGGGTTCCCGGCCTGTACTCTCTACAGGACGTTCCCGGTCCTGTAGAGAGTACAGGACTACCATAACATCTTCATGGTTGTCTGGTCCAGCTGGCGCACCCTCTCAAGGTTAGGCTAGTCCTGTCCCGCCCTGGGTGCGTCGGCTCATCCTGGGGTGGTGCTGCTTAATTTTTTTTAAAAATTTTGTCCGAGGGCGAGTTTATTGGGCAGCGCCACTTATCTGGGAGTGGACATAGCAACATGCATAACACTCCCCAATAGGAAGAAAACCCGCTGGGTTGTTCATCCGTGCACTCGACTGTGTCTCCAGACACAGCTGGGACTTGTTTAACTGTCTCAAGTGACGCTTATCAACACAGAAGATTAACATTCGTCACCCCTTAAAACATTACGTGCATCTGATCTATCCTCGTTGATGAGGGCAATGCGTGAAACACCATATTTGGCTTTTTTGGAAGCCTCAGGCCCCCCCCTCCTAGCGGATTCAGTGGAATCCTCCCAAGCTGCATCGTTTTTTACCATGCCGTGGTGAAGTGGTCTGAGCGTGGCCTTGGGAGTCCCAAGTGAGCGGGTTCGAATGCCCCTAGGGCTCCTGCTGATTTTCATCTATTTCATCCGTCAGTGTGATTCTTGTACAGTATACAGGTAATTTAATCAGTGTTGAAGCATTGTGATCCGAACTCTACCATTCCTAATGAGGTAAAACAAAAAAGGTCGACTGATGCGCTGATTAAGCTGTAGAATAATGACCAGACCACACACTGGAAAGTGAAGGACGACGACGTTCGGTCCATCCAGGACCATTCTCAAGTCGATTGTGATGTTGAGAACACGTTATTGTGACTCCTCGTCTGCCTGTACAATGACATTAATGTTCCTCTTGCTAAGAGTATTTGATGTTAGTCCAACTGTTGTCGACTTATGTGTATATTTAAGTTTAGTAATCGTTTATTGGGACAGGTTTTAGTATCGAGGTCTCCCAAGGTCCACCTACTGACCTTTTCCAGGATCCAATCCACAACGTTGCCTAACTCCCGGGGACATTGTTATTGCTAGGTGAACAGAGGCATTAGGTGACAGGAAATGCACCAACAATTTCTGTCCGCCCGGGACCTTGACAACGGACGGAAACACGGCTGTCATGAATTTATGAGTCTATTATTCGTTACCTCTAGATCCCTTTCATAAATTAATTTACCATATCCATGTTCTTGAGTTGATTGACAGTGAAACAGTTTTTCTCATATATAAAACATTAAATTGTTTCTACAGTAAATTGTGGCCTCGATTTTCAGTACAGATTTGAGGTTCATTGTGTTCCTTCTGGAGTTCTTGTCTTTCTACAAATATAAAGTGCGCTGTTTTAGTATCGTCTGCAAATTTACTATCAGAGGTCACGACCTCTCCGTAGGGTGCAGTCGCACCTCCACAGATCTCCAGTATCAGCTAATGATACTGGTAATGGCTCCAAAGGGCCACCACTTACTGGCTATTCATGCCCGTGCCACCTTTTGGATGGCTTAATCTTTATCAATCAATCAATTTACTTATGTTCTATCTATCATCTCAGCTAAGTACATAGGCGCCCAGAGACACGGTCAAGAACTGTCCTCAAGTTGTAACTATACGATGACTCGTAGCCTCACTATGTACCAGATTCAAATACCCTGGCCTTCAGCTTGTACTGTATGGCCATGGTATAATAGATGTGGTATTTCAATGGCTCTGAAATACCATAATATTCTCTGAAATATGCTTGCGTCTCTGCGACGACACAGCACTGCTGTGCCAGGTAAGTCCACTACGGTTCACCATAGCCCGTGCATCTTGCCCCGCTCCTGGCCAGGTAAGTTACGGGCTCACCATAGCCCGTGCTACTTGGAACTTGTCCCGAGAAGCTGAATCTATAACAACAACACAACAGTGGCTCTGTTGCACGAACTAGTCCAGTTGTGGGGCCTAGCTACTTGGGGTGGATGGTAGAGCAACGGTCTCGCTTCATGCAGGTCGGTGTTCAATCCCCGACTGGCCAAGTGGTTGGGCACCATTCCTTTCCCCCGTCCCATCCCAAATCCTTATCCTGATCCCTTCCAAGTGCTATATAGTCGTAATGGCTTGGCGCTTTCCCTTGAGAATTCCTTCCTTCCTTCCAGATGCGGGGAAAAATGTCAAAAGTACAAAAATGTTAAATTTTTCATTGTCTGAAAGAAAAGCTTGGAGATCTTGGAACATTCATAGCGAAGCTTTAGGATCGTCCTCCGATGTCTCTGTGTAACTAAGCTTTATTAATATGAGGAAAAGACCACAATATCCGAAGCTTTATTGACGTATCTGAAATTAAAGCTAAAGATGCTTAGACAAACCCATCCCAGTCCTACACACACGCCATCCAACCATTCTTTATTGAGGGTTATTATTCCTCAAAATTAATTACTACACCTGTAGCTGAATTCAGAATGTGTCAGTTGTAATGTTTACCAAACGAGACAACAATGGCATTACTCAGCCCTGCAGGAGACTACTCACTCAAAGTACTATTCTGCCTTTTCACTCAGAGACATGAAGCTCAAACCAGCTTCGACTTGAAGCTGAGAACAATGCGTTAACCCAGACTGGTGCAAACAAGAGCGCTCCGTCTCCCTTACCCATATTGTACTTTGACGTTGGCCAACATCACACAAGTGCTACCGAGAGGACAGTTGGCATGGAGAGTAACGGATCCAATACGTGGGAGGGGCGAGGCGGACATCACACTAGCCCCAAGTGGTGAGGGGCAGGCGGGCATCACACTAGCCCCAATGGGGAGGGGCGAGGCGGGCATCACAATAGCCCAAGTGGGGAGGGGCGAGCGGGCATCACACTAGCCCCAAGTGGGGAGGGGCGAGGCGGGCATCACACTAGCCCCCAGTGGGGAGGGGCGAGGCGGGCATCACACTAGCCCCAAGTGGTGAGGGGCGAGGCGGGCATCACACTAGCCCCAGTGGTGAGGGCGAGGCGGGCATCACACTAGCCCCAAGTGGTGAGGGGCGAGGCGGGCATCACACTAGCCCCAGTGGTGAGGGGCGAGGCGGGCATCACACTAGCCCCAGTGGTGAGGGGCGAGGCGGGCATCACACTAGCCCCAAGTGGTGAGGGGCGAGGCGGGCATCACACTAGCCCCAAGTGGTGAGGGGCGAGCGGGCATCACACTAGCCCCAAGGTGGTGAGGCGAGGCGGGCATCACACTAGCCCCAAGTGGTGAGGAGCGAGGCGGGCATCACACTAGCCCCAGTGGGGGAGGGCGAGGCGGGCATCACACTAGCCCCAAGTGGTGAGGGGCGAGGCGGGCATCACACTAGCCCCAAGTGGTGAGGAGAGCGAGGCGGGCATCACACTAGCCCCAAGTGGTGAGGAGCGAGGCGGGCATCACACTAGCCCCAGTGGTGAGGGAGCGAGGCGGGCATCACACTAGCCCCAGTGGTGAGGAGAGCGAGGCGGGCATCACACTAGCCCCAAGTGGTGAGGAGCGAGGCGGGCATCACACTAGCCCCAAGTGGTGAGGAGAGCGAGGCGGGCATCACACTAGCCCCAAGTGGTGAGGAGCGAGGCGGGCATCACACTAGCCCCAAGTGGTGAGGAGAGCGAGGCGGGCATCACACTAGCCCCCAGTGGTGAGGAGAGCGAGGCGGGCATCACACTAGCCCCAAGTGGCGAGGAGCGAGGCGGGCATCACACTAGCCCCAAGTTATGAGGAGAGCGAGGCGGGCATCACACTAGCCCCCAGTGGTGAGGGGCGAGGCGGGCATCACACTAGCCCCCAGTGGGGGAGGGGCGAGGCGGGCATCACACTAGCTCCAAGTGGTGAGGGGCGAGGCGGGCATCACACTAGCCCCAAGTGGTGAGGGGCGAGGCGGGCATCGCACTAGCCCCAAGTGGTGAGGGGCGAGGCGGGCATCACACTAGCCCCAAGTGGGGAGGGGCGAGGCGGGCATCACACTAGCCCCAAGTGGTGAGGGGCGAGGCGGGCATCACACTAGCCCCAAGTGGGGAGGGGCGAGGCGGGCATCACACTAGCCCCAAGTGGGGAGGGGCGAGGCGGGCATCACACTAGCCCGAAGTGGGGAGGGGCGAGGCGGGCATCACACTAGCCCCAAGTGGGGAGGGGCGAGGCGGGCATCACACTAACCCCAAGTGGGGAGGGGCGAGGCGGGCATCACACTAGCCCCAAGTGGGGAGGGGCGAGGCGGGCATCACACTAGCCCCAAGTGGTGAGGGGCGAGGCGGGCATCACACTAGCCCCAAGTGGTGAGGGGCGAGGCGGGCATCACACTAGCCCCCAGTGGTGAGGGGCGAGGCGGGCATCACACTAGCCCCAAGTGGTGAGGGGCGAGGCGGGCATCACACTAGCCCCAAGTGGTGAGGGGCGAGGCGGGCATCACACTAGCCCCAAGTGGTGAGGGGCGAGGCGGGCATCACACTAGCCCCCAGTGGTGAGGGGCGAGGCGGGCATCACACTAGCCCCCAGTGGGGATGATTGTGACCCCACAAAAGGAGCCATGCAATACAACCACACACCAACAACTGGTTAATGAATAAAATATACAACGAATCTGACAATTATGTTTTAAATAAAGATAAAATAATATTTGAGTGGGGGGGGGGATTTAACCAGACACGCAGGGAACATGTCCCCTCGGTCCCCAGGATGTACTAAGGGCGAGACAGAGACCAGTTGCCACTCAGTCAGCGAGCGGTCGGCACCAATATGGCTGATGTCTCAGAAATCAATCTGTACAGCCACTTTAAACTCTTGGTAGTTGTTTTCGTTATAATGGAGATGGTGTCAAAGAGCGGTCGGAGTACGACAACTTTCCAGCCCAGTACGAAGAACACGCGCTAGGCTACACGATCAAACATGTTTGAAATTTGTAGTCTTCTTTTTGATCATACTAGAAGAAACTTGTGTTTCATGCCATATGTGAACTTTCTCGTGTCAGTATAACGAACATGTATAAACAAATTTCACTGTTAATTATAACGAAATTTACTATCTAATTTCTAGCGTACATTTATTAAAAACTTTGACTATTCAATAATAGTACTTTTTAAACGGTAATTATATAATGGAATGAAATTAGATTTCTTGCATTTCGACATTTAATTTGTTCATATATGAAGACAACGTGAGCACCATTGCCCGTCACCACCACCCCCTGTATCCTAGTATCACCAGAGGCCTAGTTAACACAATTCAAGACTCGGCACGTTAGACCACAACGTTACAAATAATAGTATGTATACATGACAGCAACATTATTTACAGGCGAAGAGTCTACCCATTAATATAAACCTTGTTGGCTTTATAGGTTTATTCGCATTATGTTGCTCTAATCCATTGTGTAAAAAAGTTGTCGGTTTCTGTGTTCCTGCAAGTTACAGCCCCGCTCCTGTGCCGGGTAAGTCCACTACGGGCTCACCATAGCCCGTGCTGCTCTGAACTTACGTTTCGAGCAGCTGAATCTAAAACAATAACATGAGTTCGTGATCAAGAAGGCGTTGAGGAGCACTAGGCTGGGTCTTACCTGCACCACCGCTCCGTACCTACTGCTGCTGCTGCTGCTGCTGCTGCTTGCTTCTTCAACTTTCTGCAACCCACCTGCTCAACGCTGCAAAGTTGCCAGATGCAGTATCATTGGGTGTTTAAATATTTATGATGGCTTATTGTGTTGTGAAAATAGCCTTCAGCAGTCATTTCGAAACCATGTACTGTACTCCTAGTACGCATTATAGTCACGATTTTATATTACATATCACATTATTTATCATCCAAGTATGTTTAATAGTTTTGTCCATATCAGTTGCCAAGGTAAAATAAATCTCTTGTTTCATGTAAATATGCTTATATAATAGCAATAAAAGGGGGGGGGGGAATTACCCAGCGTTGCTTGGGTGGTGGACGCCCCCCATCTTCACTACACACTGCCCTCATCACTGTAACTATCTTCACTACACACTGCCTTCATCACTGTAACTATCTTCACTACACACTGCCTTCATTACTGTAACTATCTTCACTACACACTGCCTTCGTCACTGTAACTATCTTCACTACACACTACCTTTGTCACAGTAACTATCTTCACTACACTGCCTTTGTCACAGTAACTATCTTCACTACACACTGCCTTCGTCACTGCAACTATCTTCACTACACACTACCTTTGTTACAGTAACTATCTTCACTACACACTACCTTTGTCACTATCTTCACTACACACTACCTTTGTCACAGTAACTATCTTCACTACACACTGCCTTCATCACTGTATCTTCACTACACACTGCCTTCATCACTGTAACTATCTTCACTACACACTACCTTTGTCACAGTAACTATCTTCACTACACACTACCTTCCGTCACAGTAACTATCTTCACTACACACTACCTTTGTCACAGTAACTATCTTCACTACACACTGCCTTCATCACTGTAACTATCTTCACTACACACTACCTTTGTCACAGTAACTATCTTCACTACACACTACCTTTGTCACAGTAACTATCTTCACTACACACTGCCTTCATCACTGTAACTATCTTCACTACACACTGCCTTCATCACTGTAACTATCTTCACTACACACTACCTTTGTCACAGTAACTATCTTCACTACACACTACCTTTGTCACAGTAACTATCTTCACTACACACTGCCTTCATCACTGTAACTATCTTCACTACACACTGCCTTCATCACTGTAACTATCTTCACTACACACTACCTTTGTCACAGTAACTATCTTCACTACACACTACCTTCATCACTGTAACTATCTTCACTACACACTACCTTTGTCACAGTAACTATCTTCACTACACACTCCCTTCATCACTGTAACTATCTTCACTACACACTACCTTTGTCACAGTAACTATCTTCACTACACACTACCTTCCGTCACAGTAACTATCTTCACTACACACTCCCTTCATCACTGTAACTATCTTCACTACACACTACCTTTGTCACAGTAACTATCTTCACTACACACTACCTTCCGTCACAGTAACTATCTTCACTACACACTCCCTTCATCACTGTAACTATCTTCACTACACACTACCTTCGTCACAGTAACCATCTTCACTACACACTACCTTTATCATTGTAACCATCGTCACTATATATTACGATGTAGTGGCGTGTTCACTACATCTTCACTACGTACATACGATAGTTACTACTGTAACCATCTTCCCTACTCACTATTTTTTATTTCTGTAACTTTCCCTAAACATTATTTTCTACATTTTAACCATCTTGACTACTCAGTTTCCCCATTCCTTCACTACCTTCCTTAACCTTCACCTTGCTTGCCCTTTCATTATCTTCCTTTTCCTCCAACACCTTCCCTACCATTCAACGACTTACCTATTCTTCACCACCCTCCCTGCCCATCACCTCCTTACCTGTCCTATCACGGGCTCACCATAGCCCGTGCTGCTTGAAACTTTTTGTTCCAGGTAGCGAATCTTAAACAACAACAACATTCCCTGTCCTTCACCACCTTCCTTACCCTTTACGCAGGCGATGAGTCACAATAACGTGGCTAAAGTATGATGACCAGACCACACACTAGAAGGTGAAGGGACGACGACGTTTCGGTCCGTCCTGGACCATTCTTAAGTCGATTGTGTTTGACACAATCGACTTGAGAATGGTCCAGGACGGACCGAAACGTCGTCGTCCCTTCACCTTCTAGTGTGTGGTCTGGTCATCATTACCCTTTACCACCTTCTGTATTTTTCACTACATTCCCTACACATTTCTCCTCTTTCACTACCTTTACATCTCTAATAACTAAGCAGAACCTCTGGAAAGGCATAAATCTATGAAGAACAACATCGATTGTGAGATACACAGAAGCGCCTTAAATTCAGCCACCCAGAAAATTAGTTCAGCTAAAATAAAACTAAGAAAGAAAACTTATTTAAAACATAAAGGAAGATCTTTCTATGCCTATATAAGAAGTCAAACCAAAACAAAAAACTCGGTAGGACCCTTAAAAGACGTGACTAACCAAGCTATAATTGATGATAAAAGGGCAGCCAACCCCTGAATGAATACTTTACGTCAGTGTTCACACTTAATTTAGATATCCAATACCCACACAAATGTTTGAAGCAGGTGAAAAGTATGAATTAAGGTATATCACCATAACATGCTATATAATCAAGAAAAGTATTGACACACTAAAAGATTCAAAAACCACAAATATGAACGGAATTCAGTCCAAAGTCGTCAAGGAACTAGCAGATGAACTATATCTTCCACCGAAACTCCTTTTTAGAAAATCCTTGGACCAAGAGATATTTCCTCAAGATTGGAACTGTGCAGATGTTACCCCCATTCAAAAAAAATACAGAAAACTTTCGTCCGATCAGTTTGACTTAGCATATTTGCAAGCTTATGGAGAGAAGCATGAGGGAGGGGGATCATTCACCATTTCAAGCAAATAATCTAGTAAACTCAGCGCAACGTGACTTTCTTCGCAAATAGTTTTAAAAATAAACCCTGCCTTATAAACATGCTTACATTTTTGGAAACGGTAACGAGGTATTCAGACGAAGGGCTTCCAGTAGATGTAGAATACATGGATTTCGCCGAAGCTTTTGATAAGGTACCATGTCTCCCTGGTACCTTATCAAAAGGTACGTTCTGGGTTGGTGCGTTCTTTTGATAATTACTTACTTGATAAGGTTCCACGTGAAAGACTGGCAAGGAAAGTACAAGCTCACTGAATATATGTTAGAATACTAGAATGACTGAGACAATGCTTAAAACAAAGAGCACAAAAGGTCGTCCTAAACGGAAATGAGCCTGACTGGAGAAATGTGGTGAGTGGGGTACCGTAAGGTTCCATTTTGTGGCCAACCCTTTTTATCATATACAACAGTGACAGTGATGAGAATCTTACAAACCACATCATCAAATCTGCATCTGATTTTAAGGTATACGGTAAAGTAGGAAGTGACGATGGCAGTGAGGCCTTACAAAGAGCTCTATATGAATTCCACGAGTGGTCGGAAGACTGGCAAATGCCTTTTAATATCGAATAATGCAAGACCTTGCATGTGGGGCATATCAGTGCACAACACAACTTCTGCAGCAGATCGATGAAGAAAAGGACCTTGTAGTTGGAATCAACCAGTCAATGAAAGTCGCACAAGTGGGAGGGAGGGAGGGAATTATCAGGATAACAGGCTAAGCCATTACTACTATATAGCATTTGGAAGGGGGTCAGGATAAGGATTTAGGATGGGACGGGGGGGGGGGGGAAGGAATGGTGCCCAACCACTTAGACGGTTGAGCATTGAACGCCGACCTGCATGAAGCGAGACCGTCGCTCTACCGTCCACAAGGTTCTTTCCTTCGTCGATCTGATGAAGAAGTTGTGTTGTGCACTGCTATGCCCCACATGCAAGGTCTTGCATTATTCGATGTGTGGTCGATCTCGAACCCATTGATGATGTGACGACGTATATTGAATTTTGTAACTGGCTCATCAAGATTATAACTTGCTTAGCTAAATGAATTGTGGGGTTCAGTCCCTGAGCCCATTATGTGCCTCTGTAACCCTTTCCACTACCGCCCACAAGATGGGTATGGGGTGCATAATAAATGAACTAAACTAAAAAACTAAACTTTGACTTAAAGATAAAGAAGGTAGTTATACAACTATAAATATCTGGAGCGCCCTAATAAAAGGAAAATAAATTCTAAAACTAAGTTTGACTCCCATCGCCCAACCACTTGGACTGGACGGTAGAGCTGCGGTCTCGCTTCATGCAAGTTGGTGTTCAATCCCCGACCGTCCAAGTGGTTGGGCACCATTCCTTTCCCACCGTCCCATCCCAAATCCTTATCCTGACCCCCTTCCAAGTGCTATATAGTCGTAATGGCTTGGCGCTTTTTCCTGATAGTTCCCTTCTCTATCTCATACCAGGAACGGTTAAGGGCCAGAGGGCTAACAATACTACAAACCAGACAGGAGAAGGGTGATCTCACCGAACCTTTAAAATACAGAACAGTTTGAAAGATATTGATATAAACAACTTCTTTAAAATGTCAGATGTGACAGAAACAAGGAGCAACGGTTTCAAGCTCAACAAACCACAATACTGGACAGAACATGAGATACCTTTTCACTCATAGGATTGTGAATTAAACCCCTAGAACCGCCTACCCGCCAAAGCCTTAACTCCCAAAACTGCTGAATTTCAAAATCCAGCCTGGTAAAATCGTTAGGACAAGTTGGGGAACATTTGACGAGCCGCCGGCTTCCTGTCCTCCTCGAGACCACTAGAGATATATAGTGATCCCCTGGTAAATAACTCTTTATACTTATGCTTTCTGCCATTTGAGTGTCAGTGACTGGTCTTCTGCTATCCCTAATTTCCTGGAATACTACGGTTTTTACAACACAGATTAAAGCGCCCAGATCACTGGTTCCCAAACTTGGGGCCATGGAAATGTAGTTGAGGCAGTTAACAGGTTATAATACCAGAGGGTGCCATTACTGCGTATATGGAGCCATGAATTTAATTTAATAGGGACGTTTTGTGAAAAAGGGGTAATGGCCGTAAAGAATTTGGGAACCAATGACCTAGATCTAACTTATTACATGCAATTTTAGCTGTACTGACAGTGTCATCATGCTGGACAACACCTGTGTGAGATGGCATCCATGCAAATTGGACTGAAATTCTTGCTCTATGTATTAATAGGTTTGTAGAATGGATGTTCGTCATGACAACACGCAAAGACAGCTCTCTTCTCCACTACTACAGTTTGCACCATGATCACCAACACTAGCATATGATCACCACTAGCACCATGACCAGTAAAAATCACAATGGAAGCAAATTATTACCAAGAGCAATTAACTGTCCCTTCAAACCACCTGGATAGTTATCTAGATATTTGTGATAGTCTGAAAGCACAGTTTCAGTAATAGTCTACCTGTAAACTGGCAAGTGAACCTTTATATTAATCAGGGATTATTCTCAAGTTGTAACTTTATTGCGTTATAAATTGTTGGTTTAAACTATAAACAGTGTATGATAAACACCTTTTCTTTCAAGAATTAGGTTTTCTGTAAGCGAAATTCAAGGTTACAACTTAAATGGTTTTCGAATTCCATATTTAACGTTTTGGATAATATTACACCGAATTAACGTAACCAAACGGAATAAAAATAACTTAACGTAATGAAACGTAACGAAACCAAACCATAATCTAAAGTAACCTTAACCTAACCTAATCATGGATAGAGAGTAGATAATAGCACTAATTATATAGTCGTTGCGAATCCATTACCAGGAGTGGATTAACTCCCTGAGGACACGTTGCACTATTCATAACCGATTTTAGCCAATTGTGGCACCATATTTGCTGGATGTAACATGTCTTACGCGTGTCGGTGATTAGGCTTCGACATACCAGTTAAATTACTACTGCACTTTCTCTCAATTTCACTTTTTTGCTGTTAGTCGCTTATTTCATCATTTGATATTAATACAGTATTCAAATTTTCTTCTCATTAGCACAAGTTAAGATTTGCCAGTTCTTGGATATCCATGTACTCAAAAAGAAACTAGGGTACTCAAGTTTTCTCCGATATGGCGGACAATTGCCAATGAAGAAATATAATTACTTGTGGTTTGCCTGCGGCCGGTTTTGAGAGTTCTTCTACTCTCACAAACTTGTGAGTTCTTCTACTCATAAGTTCACACGAGCTCACAAGTTCTCACGAACGTGTGAGTTCTACTCTACAGGCTTTTTTGGTGACAACTTGATGGGTAAGACTGTTAATTTGCTTGCAGCAGCCTGCAAGTTCAGTAGCGAGTGCTGATCCGATATGTTCTACTAGAATATATTTAATTATCTTTAAATTTTCAATTTTTTTTCTGTGAATGTTATATTTGCTAGAAGGTTGAAAAGTCATGGGTCTTTGATGTTCATACAGTGTTCTCTGATTGTGGTTATGTTACCTCTACTCTTCATTGGGTCAATTCAACACTTCCTACCACATCTTTTGCTCCAATAAGTTATTTAATTATGCAGATTGGCTACATGACCTTTGAATATCTTACATGTACTATATATATTATGCGATCTCTATTCATTTCTGCTCCAGAGTGCATAATGAGGGGAAGGGAACTATCAGGTGGAAAGCGCCAAGCCATTACGACTATATAGCACTGGGAAGGGGGTCAGGATAAGGATTTGGGATGGGACGGGGGGGAAGGAATGGTGCCTATAACCACTTGGGTGGTTGGGGATTGAACGCCGACTTGCATCAAGCGAGACCGTCGCTCTACCGTCCAGCCCAAGTGGTTGGGACAGAGTGCATAATGAGTGTTTTGAAAGTCCCATTAAATTAGGCATTTTATTGCGTCCATGCAGTCATACGTTGCAACCCATCATCCTGTTTAGAAAGTACCTATTGTGATGATCGTCAATGGTCGGAATTCGTACGTTCTTAGCTTTTAGATAGAAGTATACTGACTAGTTAGGAATTCTTTTAAAATAGATGAAGCTAAAACCCAAACATAAATATTCCTATGCCTAGTATAGCACACATATGTACTATATTAGGCCTCAGATATCGTGTATTAGGCCTAGGGAGGTTAGGATAGGTTAGTTTAGTCTGTCAAAGCAACACAAGAAAAAAATAGTTTTCCGGTTTGTCCAACTCAATAGTTCAGATTTCTACGTTCTAATGTCGTTGTATGTCGGTATATATTCTATGGCCCTCATCGTTATTATAAGTACTACCCAAACAGGAGGATGGGCTGTCCCTGTATACTTTCTTTTTTCAGATATCTCTTGGACTTTTGTGATCTTGAATGGGTAGGAGAGCACAGAGAAGCATTCCAGGCAGAACAGTGCAAGTGATTTGAAAATTAGAAGCATTTAGAGTGGCATCTCTGGTTTTGAAAGTTCTCATAATCCACTACATAACTTTTCTGGTTAATACTAAGTTTTTGTATCATGTTCGCTAAATGCTAAGTAATTGTTATACATGCTCACTCCATTTTATAAGATCTGACTGTCTTTGTATCATGTATCCAGCTAAGAGTTTATTTTTTCCTTATCTTGGAATTTGTCAATGTTGAAACTTATGGATGGCTGAGTGGACAACGCTCAGGGTTCGTACTCCTAACGGTCCGGGTTCAATCCCCGGCGGAGGCGGAAACAAATGTGCGGAGTTTCTTTCACCCAGATGCACCTGCTCACCTAGCAGTAAATAGGTGCCTTGGAGTTAGACAGCTGCTACGGGCTGCTTTCTGGGAATGTGTGTGAGAAAATTAGAATTAAGGACTTGCCCGAAATGCTATGCATGCTAGTGGCCGTACAAGAATGTAAGAACTTGTACTGTACAGTATATATAAATGAACTAAAATAAAGCATTAAAAATGTTGCCTAGGTGAAACTTAGTTGGTCTCTGTAGTTTTCAGTTTCTTCTGGCAAAGGAGTTTTCATGCTGATTTTACTATCTGCAAAGGATGGGGTATTTTTCTAGTATGTAGGTGCGAAACATAGGGTTAAGGATGGTTTTCTATTGGATGTTTTTTAGTTCAGTATTTTTCCCCATTATATTCAATTATTTAAATTTAATTTACTGAATTGCCCTTCATGCTTATTACTTGGTTCTGGTATATGTCATGTATTAAAAGTTTGTTTGGACTTCAGTGTCAACTGGTATGCAGTTGCAGTCAACTGGTATGCATACTAATATTGGTATGCAGTATTTCTGTGGTTATATTGTTCCTGATTATTGCTTCGTTATGGATAATGGTGAAATTTTTTTTTAATTGAATGGTACAAAAGCAGGAACTAAACTTGATTACTTTTTTGTTTGTAAGCAAATCTCTCCTTATTGCAAATTATTTCAAGTTATTCTCCTCGGTCAATAATTTTATACCACAAAGAAAAGGATGTTTCCATATTTTATTCCATAAAAATGGGACAATTATTTTTTTGTAAACCAGATGAATTATGAAAGAAACCAAAACTTACAGGATCTGTAAAATACAATGTCAATGATGAACCCACATACAAACACTCAACACTGTCTTAATGCACGATACATACTTCACATGTTGGACACTTGCGTGTAATTATAATACACAAGTAATTATAATACACAAGCAAACTCTGATACAAGGATTTAAAGAGAGGTCAGATATGTACTGTACAGTACTTATAATGAAATGCTATTACTTTATGAAGATACTTTAATATATGGTATGGCGTGTACAAAAATTACTAAATATATTACTCTGAACATGAAAATTTCTTTTACTGTATTTCCTTTGATGAAATATGATTAATGCAATGTTGGAATATCAAATTATCTTTCACCACTGAGGTGGTAGTATTGCATCATAAGTACACCTCTTGCATTCATAATTTGAAGTTATGCTATTTTGTGGAAGAAAGAAATACTGGACAAGGATAATTATCAGGTACCATGGAATATCTTCATCACATATTTAAACATTTAAGGGGGGGATTAGCATTCTTGCCATAGACAAATACAATACAAATATGTTATAATGTTTATTTAACATTGCAAGTTAATTTTGCAAAGTTAAATAAACAGAGCATTTCTTAATGATGGACAAGATCAACAAATACTCATTTAACAGGTTGATATAAATCAACTGGAATATTTGAAGAAAAACTATAATGTTTATCACATGTTACACATCATTATGTTCATACAGTAACTGACATTCTTATTACCTAATGAAGATGGCATGTTCCATAAATTATATTGTCAAAATTAGCATTTGATTATGAGTACATTCAAAATGACTTGACTAATATTAATGAATTCAGTTTCTTCAATATCCATGGCTACAAAACCTTTATCAATGAGTCAGATGAAGATCTCATCTATACAATTACAGATGAATATTTAACTGATATCCATCACAGGTAACATAATTAAATAATAAAACAACGAAGAAAAGGAAAGCATACTGTGAAACAAACCCTTCCACTTCTTTTCGATTTCAAGCAAATTAAATATGATACATAACACTTGTCAATAATTATTTTATACACTGTGAACTTGAATTAAATATAATAACAACCTCCAATATGGATTTTAATAATGATCATCATCTTTTACAAGATAAGTGATATATATATAAATATCTGTAATTCCTATTTCACATACTCAATGACATTTTCAACCCAGTTAATTTTATCGCTAAATAAAGATGACGTGTGGTCCAAATATAATAGTATCACACTAGATCCGTCAGTCATAATGAAGCCCAGAATACAGGATTATCCACATAACCTGCAATAAAGAAGTAAAAAGTATGTATTAGTACACAGTAAATATTAGTAGAAGGGAAAGTCTGCAAAATCATTTAGATAAGTTTATCTAAATTCCATTAGTATCCTAAATTACATGTATTTATATGTCTTTGAACTACATATCCAAGATATGATTTTCAATTGGATTTAAAAGCCATTAAAGTACCCATCTAAAAAAAAAAAAGTTAGTCATGCTGTAATACCTGCACCTTGAACCTGTTCAACTCGGCCATATGTTATGTTTATTACAGTACTCTGATCATAAATACTAGTTAACACCTTAAAATAATTAAAGTGCAGTAATGTATTCCTCAAATGTATCTCAGTGCAACATTAGTCCAGATACGACACTGGATTTACAATCCTTGTGTACCTTAACTGTTTAGTTTAGTGTCTGGATAAAATGACTTGAGTAACAAGCTAGCACGCTGAAATATATCACAAGGTCAGGACATGTTAATATAAACTCTGTATTAAGCTTGTGAACCTCTTTTTCTGCTTCTACTGTTTTAACTACCTGTAGTCAAATCAAAAACTTTATTCATAAATGGTTGTACATTTATGACTGGGAAAGTTTGCATAAAAAGTACAGTGCATTATTACATAAGTGTGTCACAATAACATCCTATCCTCAATACAGTACAATACAATTATCACTGTAATCATCTTCCCTATTTTACCTTGCATTTTTGTAACTCTTTCATTTATCCTTCCAATAGAACCCTCCCTAACTTGGACAGACTAATTCCCTTTTATTTTTACAAATTACTCTGACATTCAAGACTTAGGCACATTTAACCTCATTTAATACCAAAACATACAGGCACATGAATATGCAAAGACAGTCCATTTTCATAACATTTCTCCAATTGCATTGTTTTTTTTTTTTTTTTGCAGGGATAAATCCAATCACATGATCATCTGCATAGGGTCCTGACCATTTAACCATTTATTTATCATTCAATTTTAAACTTTATATAAATTTATCAATATCTTATACTGTATAAGGAAATTCAAGCCTATCATGACAATAAAACCATACAAATTTCATTGAGAAAAAAACACTAGGATGTATTCAAATTTGTTTCATAACTATTTCAGCCATTTCTCCTGATTATTTTGGGGATTATAATTTAATTTCCAAGACCATTTTGCATTCTTGATTACCAAATGTTAATTACCTGTACTGTACCAATAAACCTGCCTTCAGCCAAAATTAAGTTCTCAACATTTTTTTAATTTTTAGAAACTAAATTTTTGGGTTGAAACTCCAGTTCATGTTGGCAAAAATCAGACTATTTTTCTTTTCAACTATATTCTACCCATTTTTTCCCCAGGCTGATGCCTCCTTACCCTATGACAGGAAAATAGGGTAGGGAGGCAAATAGGGAGGGAGGCATGAATGATAAAGCATCATTCATGCTTTATCAATGAATGATGAACAATGTATTTTTGTGAATTCAGCCTTCAAAGATTATCCATCAAATAATCTGAGTAACTTTGACAAAACACCCAAAAGAATAGGTGTTTAGTCAATATACAGAATAATGTGGCATGATCAGTTAAGGCAACCCCATCTCGGATGATGGGATGGCCCCAGTCAGTGGGTTCAATACTCATGTAAAGGGAGTGTTTTCATATATA
>WNGS01163947.1:13749654-13769971 GCA_020271785.1 Procambarus virginalis | reverse complement strand
CATAACAGCCACATAAAGCTACACCTCGCATGGACAGCCACAATAGCACACATAGCCACAGAAAGCTACACCTGCGCATGACAGCCACATAAAGCTACACCATGCGCATGACAGCCACATAAAGCTACACCTGCACAATGACAGCCACAATAAAGCTACACCTGCGCATGACAGCCACATAAGCTACACCTCGCATGACGCCACATAATCTACACCTGCGCATGACAGCCACATAAAGCTACACCTGCGCATGACAGCCAACAACTGTCACTGAGGAAATTGTTGGAACCACAACGCTGTAAATGCTTCACCCACGTACTACAATACAATAATCGCCAACAGAACCTAGTATTGGCATCCATCAGTCTCAACAGACCTAAACACCTAACCTAACTCAGCCTAGAATGCACAGTGTGCTAATATGTAATAATATTATTTTATATTTAGAAAATTTATATGTACTTTAAATTGTACTTTAATTACCTCCTGTCAGGAATCTCGAACTATTAACATAGTTATTAAACTACGATGCAAGGGGATTAATGTTATGATATATAATTATAAGGGACAAATACAGATGCTGGAAAAGACAGTCCTTAACTGTAATTGGACTTAGTTAAAAATACAGGTACAGTATTTTGTAATTTCGTACTGAACATTTTTTTCGAACGTAACATTTTGATGGTGTGTTCATGACTTTAATAATAGTGTGTTAAGGTGAGAACGCCGACAGGTAACGCTGTACTGGAGCCCCCGCGCAGTCTGCCACAGGTAGATGTTTACATCAGTAGGTGTCTGGATATAAGAACATAAGACGATAAGAATAAGTTACAGCCCCGCTCTGTGCCAGGTAAGTCCACTACGGGCTCACCATAGCCCGTGTTACTTGGAACTTTTTGTTCCCAGTAGCGAATCTTAAACAAAAACCAGCAACAAGAATAAAGGTAACTGCAGAAGACCTATGGCCCATACGAAAGTTCCTATTTATAACCACCCAATCCCACTCATATATATGCATGTCCAACAATCTTAAACTTTAAACAATCAAGGGACCCACCCCACCACGTTACGTGGTAATTGGTTCCACAAATCAACACCCCTGTTACCGAACCACTCACAGCATTCTGCAATCCCAGCAGGTTTGTATGAGGCAAACATTGAGAATCCTACTTCGTCAGTTGTCCTTCCCTCCTTTCTCATCTAAGTCTCCCGAGTACTCTTTGCTTCCTTTTGAGTAGGTATTTTCTCGCCCAGGTCAATATAGTTCCATTTACTCCAGCTTGTTTCTCAACTTTGTGTAGGAATCTCCTGTGTGGACCAAAATCGATGGCTTTCTGGTAGTCTAGGAAGATGCAGTCAGCTCATGCTTCTTATTTTTGTTTTGTATGACCATTGAAAATTTGTCGTAAACCTCTATCGGGTTTTTCAAATAAGACTTAAAAGCTTGAACTCATGAACGCTTTATCACAAAATATAATTCTTTCTATACTCACCTATTTATGCCCGAGAATCGACATTTTTGCTCTTCGACTTCTAATTTCTTCTTATTTAATGACTCATTCCCTAAATTTCACGTCTCAAATCTATTTTTAAATGTGTGGAGGGATGGTTTCTTCAGGACCACCTGTTGCCTACATGTTGTTATTCCCCACTACTATTTATATTCTAAATGTTCTTATGCGTCTTGTCTTCTTGAGAGTCTCTACCTGTGACTCTTCTAATTACACACACAAATCACACTAGCGTGATTTATCAATGAACAAATCCACAAGGGCCGTGACGAGGATTCGAACCTACGTCTGAGAGCAGCAGACGAAGGCAGCGTCCTTGGATGCTGTCAGATGTAGGTTCGAATCCTCGTCACGGCCTTGTGGATTTGTCACCTCTCTAATGTAATTCATTTAACATTTCCTCTTCTCTCCTCCTTGTCCCCTTCCCTTAAGTGTCGTATGTCTCTATCATGTCTCCTACGTTATTATCTTGTCAAGCGTCGTTACGGTCGCTTATCCCAACCTTTCTACACACCCATGACAAGTAGTAATAATATGACTGGCTTCGTTGCTCTCCTCAGTTCCTTACGGGTCTCCTTGGGTTCTTTCGGGGTGAGGGCTGCAGGACGGTATTGCATATTCTAAGACGGGTCTCACGTACGTGGAATAGTTGTTCTAATTGTCTATTATTTACATAATTTGACTGAAGGCCGTTCGACAGTTTAGAGTAAGAATGTTGTTATCCTGCTTATCAGTTGCATATGATAATTGTATGTATGTTTCGGTATGTCTAATCCAAGCTCTTGTTTCTTGTGATATTATATATATATATATATAATGGTTGTGATTTTAGTAGGATAAAGAATACCACTTAAATGTGTAAAATACTAGAATATATTTTTATTTTTATGCATTTTATAATAAAATCATATATAACAAAGATGGTTGCATTGCAACAATACATTAAACAATAATTATATTCGTTGATTTACTTCAGCTTCAGGTTATATTCATTGAGCTGAGACCAAACTGGACTGGTTCTACTTTCCAAGGAAACCTGCAGGGAGGTGTCATCACCCTTCAAAGTTTCTCTCATCCACTAAGTTAGGTGCACCACATAATGCTTCATCCTACATTCTTACATATATTTTTTAATGATAAATAATACTACAGCCCGTCGTTGCTCTACAACTGCCACACCACACATCCTTGGCGTCTCATTCATAACACGGACATAATGTGGAAATGCCAAAAAATGTATTTTCAACTGTATCGTGACCCTTTAAATTGACAGTTCTTGCTGTCTTCTATTATAGCCAAGTGACCATACACTGGATAGACACCAAAGACATTTGTCTCTAATCTTAATCATTACTTTAAACAAAACATTTTTTTTTTTACCTTGTACAGGTACTTAAAAAATATTTTTTACCTTGTACTTAAAAAATATCATTACGTGTTCTACATTATTTGCAGGAGTAATTACACCAAACAAAAATAACTATGCAACAACTGCATAAAATCGAAAAAGCGCAGTGACCGGTGAATGCCCGCCTCACAATGCAGTGAATTCTTAACGAATACAAATTTCCCGCCAACATGCGCATAAAATTTAGTACGACTTTTATTTAAGCAACGCGCGCACTACAACATTCCAGACATTATACACATACTCTAATAATTTAAATACATAATATAATCAGCGTCAAAGTTATTGACTAGTTTCGGTTTCAAATTTGAAATAACCGATATGGCAGGACTATGTGTTCCTTTTAAGCTCTTTCGAATCCATGTATTTAGCCCGTCAGGCCTGGGGACCATGTATGTAGGTACTGACAGAACGTAGCGTTGAAATTATATAAAGTTATATAAATCTATAAATCAATCTATATATCTATAATCCATCTATCTATAAATCTATCAATGTTTTGTATCTCGCCTTGTATGTATGTACATTACCTGAATAAATATTTGATTTGATTTGATTTATTTCATCATGAGGCTTCATGGGTCCAAAATATTAATCGTTAAATTTGTCTTATTTCTACATAATAAATTATAAATGAGAGACGTAGTACTAAATTAAGACATACTGGAGAACAGATGAAGTTAAGAAAAGAAATAACAATAATAACTATAGCCAACTACTTCACGTGTGGTCTCTGGGCCTAGCCCGGGCGGTCTCTGAGCCTAGCCAACTGCTTCATGTATTGTCTCCGGGCCTAGCCAACTGCCTGACGGGCGGTCTTCGAGCCTAGCCAACTGCTTCACATATTGTTTCTGGGCCTGGCCAACTGCCTGACGGGCGGTCTCCGAGCCTAGCCAACTGCTTCACATATTGTTTCTGGGCCTAGCCAACTGCCTGGTGGGCAGTCTCTGAGCCTAGCCAACTACTTCACGTATTGTCTCTGAGCCTAGCCAGCTGCTTCACGTATTGTCTCTGGACCTAGCCAACTGCCTGACGGGCGGTCTCCGAGCCTAACCAACTGCTTCGCGTATTGTCTCCGGGCCTAGCCAACTGCCTGACGGGCGGTCTCTGGAATAGTGAGGAGAATGAAGACTATTCCCAGGGCAGAGACGCCGGCGTAGGTCCAGTAGAGACCGGCAGGGGTGAGGAAGCTCTGCATGGGACTGTATAGCTGCAGGGCCGCCGCCGCGAACACGCTCCCCACAACAGTACATACGCTCATCGCCTGCAAAGATGCATGGTAATACATTATCAAAATATAGCCCCAAGCTTTGTACCTTGTATTATATATATACAACCTGAAAGGCTGTATATAACACAAGGTACATGGTAATTCTCCTCAAGTGAGTCTAGTGTATCCTATGAATATCAACGCAATTGAGATCTTTACGTGGAATATCAAGTGATAAGTAGATCTTAACGTTAAGTGGAGAAAAACCTTGCATGGTTTCATTTAAAAATAAGACTAGAATAGCATCTAGGACGGTCTTTTTTTTTTTACTTTGTTACTGTTAAAGGTCACACCCGAAAGATTACATTGATAAATTATCCTTTCAAGGAAACCGTTCCCAAATCAGCTCACCTGGGACCTTATGGTGGTTGGGAAGAGTTCAGATGACAGGTGCCACGGCAGAGACTCGATGCCAATGTTCATGGCGAAGATGCATACCAGGAGACACCCCAGAGGGAGCCATGACCACTCATTCTCTGGACTGGACAAAGGAAACTAAATATTTGAAAAGAGAAATCTTGAAGCTCGAAACTGAACTCAGCATTTCCATATCTTGCCTTTTTCTCGTTGGTGACAAAACATGACACAATGCACAGGAAACAGTTTAAAGATGCATCAATGTGACCAGGACTTATCTCAAATAAATAAACTTGTATACATACACATACATACACTCATGGATAAATACATGTGAATGTGGGCATCGTAGTATTGAAGATTTTTATTTGGTTTGAGTCATTCCTGAATCAGTACACCTTTTTTCATAAGGATTCGTGTGCAGCATTATGTAGTATTTGATAAGGAGGTTCAAAAGATATTTTTAGGACGAACATTGAGACAATATTTATCCCTTTAAATGTAATAGAAAGCTAACTTAAAGTTAATATAGAAGAATGACTAACAATAGCTTAGGGGTTGCAAATTTAAAAAGATTAACATTTATCACATACATTAACAGATATATTAACATTGAACCCTCGCCCATATGCAGTGTTCATCCAAGTGTGTCCAAAATGATGCACTCTATATAGGAAAATCCTGCTTTTAACTTTTTCGCGGTATATGTTAAGCTACTTGACTGACAGATGTGTTTTATCAGTGAAGAAATCCATAAGGGCCGTGATGAGGGTTCGAACTTACGCCCGGGATGATCCCAGAGGCTGCCTTAGTCGACAGGCCAGAGTAGTCGACTAAGGCAGACTAATCGACTAAGACTAGATGATCATCCCGGGAGTTAGTTCGAACCCTCATCACGCTATTGTGATTTCTGTGTGTATTGTTTTATCACTGTATACTTTGCGCTAGAAAATTGTATCATTTCAAAGCTGTAAATATCTTCATTTAATAAATATCAACAGTTCATTCCATAAATTATGATGAAAGCGTAATAATAATTCTCAGTTTTGATGATTTATTACATTAAAAGTTTTAAGAACATGCTTACCTTTCAATCTTTTGTATGGATCCTGTTTCGTGGCTATGATTGGAGTAGAGAGAAGCGAAGGACACGATAGTCACTTGGTAATTACTGAGGAAGACATAGCAGCCTAGTATGGCGTAGGCTACCACCATTGGTGCCATCGAGACCACTAGACACAGCCGACGGCCTATACGGTCCACTAGGGACGTCAGCACGAAAACCCCACATATTGGAACCACTAGAAGTATGGTGGTGCTGATATCTTTATCCAGATTCACTCCCGAGGCTTCAAGTATTCTCGTGGCATTGACCCTGATGACTGCAGTCCCACTAAAGTTTTGAATGAAGAAAAGACAAGACAAGAGAGATATACGTTTTAAGTTTTCTAAACTTAAAAGGGCACCCCACTTTGAGGTTGCATCTGTTACTCTGTTTAACTGTTTTAATAATTTTATTTCGGCGTCAAGATCGGCATATGTTCCTCTAAGACGTTCTAAGATCCTGTGAGCTGCTTTGTCTTTGTCATTTACCGCAAGAAAGGTCGGGCTTTCCGGCAAGCAGGGAACAATGGCGATAATGTACAACAGGAGAAGACCCACGTTGATGAAGGCAACCTCGTACCACGTTAGAAAGATTCCCAGACTGACACCGATGCCGGTACCAATTAAGAACATAAAGCAGACGATAGTTCCAACTGAGCCTCGGTGAGTGGTGTCAGGTATTTCTGTAGCGTAGGTGATTACGGCTAAAGTGACCATGCCACAGGTGATGCCGTCCAAGAACCTGGCGAATAACACACTATAGAATAATGCCCAGACTATATTTTCTACAATATGCAAGAAAACTACTTACAATCTCAGACTACAAAATCTAAAATATTGGTCTCAAAATCATGCACAGTAGTTGATAAAACACGTATTAATAATGCAGGCGATGAGTCACAATAACGTGGCTGAAGAATGTTGACCAGACCACACACTAGAAGGTGGAGGAACGACGACGTTTCGGTCCGTCCTGGACCAATTCTCAAGTCACAATCGACTTGAGAATGGTCCAGGACGGACCGAAACGTCGTCGTTCCTTCACCTTCTAGTGCTTGGTCTGGTCAACGTAATAATAATATATATGGGTGATCATAAGCACCACATCTATACATACCACACCAAAATCACCAAATTTGTTAACACAGGAATATTCTCACCTGCCGATGATCAACATGGTGGCGTCGAGGGCGAAGGCGATGGCGGCCCAGCCTAGGAGGCCTGGCACCACTGCCACTGCCAGGGACCACCGCCGCCCCAGCCGCCCTATCATCCACCCCGCCACTAGGAACCCAGGCACGCTACCTATTGTCAGGATGCTGCCTGTATAGAAGTCAGTAGTCCTAGGTTATGGGAAACTCCCAGACTCAGAGACGAAACCTCCCCTATAGTAAGCTTGCCATATCATTACAGTCAGAATAATACATATATATATATATATATATATATATATATATATATATATATATATATATATATATATATATATATATATATATATATATATATATATAATATATATATATATATATATATATATATATATATATACACACACACAATTTTCTAAGTGTTGGAAACTGAAATCTGAAATTCCGGACTTTTTGAGAATTTTTAAAACTCGGACACAAATTTTGACACCTGAATCCAGAACACGTGGTGGAATATACAGACGCATGGCAACCCTTCTCATAGTACCTAAAAGCCTATACTATTCTTAAAATAAAAAGACAGTTTTGCATCCCATAATACAGGGGGGTAACATGTCCTCAGTTTGATAATAGACTCCATATCACATAATGTTATTAATTCAATAAATAACAATAGGAATGTGTGTTAAATGCCTTGCAATACTAGGCTGGCAAATCCCAAGCCTAAGACCAAAGTATTTTGACTTACGCTAGTATGTCTTACCACTTGTTCTTTCCTCGCAAGGATGCCCAGTTATCGTAACTATTAGATATGCAAATCTTTAAATGATAACATACCCATCATATCCATTTGCCAGTCGTCAAGTTGGAGGTGAGTACTGAAGAGAGTAGAGTTCTCAGACAAGAGGTCAGAGGCCAGGACATTGGGCCAAGACAAGGACATACCCATCACGAAGTACGACACGGACGCTCCGAGAATCAGAAGCATCTAAGGAAAACGGGGAAGGAATATAGATTGGTATTTCTCATTGTCGGAGCATCTAAGGTAAGCAAGAAACAAAAGCAGACGGTTTTCATGTAGCATCTAAAGAAAATGGGATATAAATGTAGATAGTTTTTCTTTGTCGTAGTATCTAAACAAAATTGAAATAAATGTATATGTTTTGCCATGGTCGGGGCATCATGTTTTGTAACCAGGTAGTTACAAAACCACAATATTATAACAACCCGCGAATTACACACAGCAATCACAAGAGCGTGATGCATCAAATGAACATAAGAAATTTTAGAATTTCTAGAAATTTAGAATTTTAGAAATTTCTGGTTGCAATTCTTATACCATGTCGTAGCTCAGTCGATTAAGGCAGCGTCTGGGATGCTCTCAGACGTGGGTTCGAATCCTCGTCACGGCCCTAGTGGATTAGTTCATTTAACCCGCGAATATTCATAACTGTTCTCGTATACTGCAACAGCCGGAATTACTTAACATTCTATTCTCCCGCCTCGACCGCCGGCAGTTACGTCAGAGTCTTTACAACATCGGGGTCATAAAGCATCTCCCTCCTATGTCGTTAATTCATTCACAGGCGACCACACTAGACGTCATTAGTAAGCAGTATACTGGCCGTCGGACATCCATGAAATCATTACGTGTTTCGTTTAGTGTCGTTAAATCTTTAAACAAATATAACTTTTAATTATAAAATTTTTTACATTGGCTCTTTTAGAAGAAAAGAGACGAAAGAAAAACTGATACTATAGGGACAAGTGAGAGTATTCATTTATATAATCAGCTAAACCTAATTATGACAATAAATTCAACTTAGGAAAAACGAGAGAAAGGATATTTTCAGATTACAAATTAAAATGAATTTATATAATCAAAAAATAAGTTTGGCGCATCCAAACAGCTTTAGATTTTATCTGAAGAAAATTGATATGGCAAAGAAATAGATTTCGAGAAGAGTTACAAATTAATCTTCCACAAGAACACCTCACCAGTATATTCCACAGCTAATAACTTTTAATCAGTGTCTTATACTAACATTTCCTGACAGTTACACCACTTGGGGGCTATTCATGCCCGTGCCATCTATTGGGTGGCTTAATCTTTATCAGTCATCAATCGACAGTAACAGCCCCGCTCCTGTGCCAGGTAAGTCCACTACGGGCTCACCATAGCCCGTGCTACTTGCAACTTTGTGTTCCCAATAGCTGAATCTAAAACAACAACAACAACCATTTGGCTTAAAAGCCACCTCCAAACTGTCTCTCCACCCAGTAGACTCTCAATGAATTTGACGAAAATCTCTTAAAAATCCCTTAAACCCCCTTAAAAAAGTAGCCTGCGTAGAGTACTGGATTTCTTTTCATTCATTTGGGCCATCGGAGCCTCGAACCACCACCGATCCCAAAAGCGAAAAACGGTAACTTTACCGACTAAGCTTTTTAGAGTACTGGAGTACGTCTCGGTCCTGTAAAGCTGAGTCGCAGGTAAGGCCAAGTAGAGGTTTGGATTTTGTACTTGCCCAACAAGCACATTGTATCCGGGACTTGGCTTAGTCGTGTTCCAGATAAAAGGAATGTGTAAGGCTTACCATAGGCGATGGGAAGGGAAAGCTTCAGGCCTGGTAACAGGAGTCAGAAGTCGTCTTCATATGTATAAAGTTATTATACTTTCATATGTATAAAATCATATGTGTAAAGTTATTTATCAGGATCAGCAACGGAGATATATAATAGCAAGGATCAGAGAAGGGACAGCAGTGTGGGATACCATGCAGGAGAGACAGCAGTGTGGGATACCATGCAGGAGAGACAACAGTGTGGGATACCATGCAGGAGAGACAGCAGTGTGGGATACCATGCAGGAGAGACAACAGTGTGGGATACCATGCAGGAGAGACAGCAGTGTGGGATACCATGCAGGAGAGACAGCAGTGTGGGATACCATGCAGGAGAGACAGCAGTGTGGGATACCATGCAGGAGAGACATCAGTGTGGGATACCATGCAGGAGAGACATCAGTGTGGGATACCATGCAGGAGAGACAGCAGTGTGGGATACCATGCAGGAGAGACAGCAGTGTGGGATACCATCCTGGAGAGACAACAGTGTGGGATACCATGCAGGAGAGACAGCAGTGTGGGATACCATGCAGGAGAGACAGCAGTGTGGGATACCATGCAGGAGAGACAGCAGTGTGGGATACCATGCAGGAGAGACAGCAGTGTGGGATACCATGCAGGAGAGACAGCAGTGTGGGATACCATCCTGGAGAGACAACAGTGTGGGATACCATGCAGGAGATACAGCAGTGTGGGATACCATGCAGGAGAGACAGCAGTGTGGGATACCATGCAGGAGAGACAGCAGTGGGGGATACCATGCAGGAGAGACAGCAGTGTGGGATACCATGCAGGAGAGACATCAGTGTGGGATACCATGCAGGAGAGACAACAGTGTGGGATACCATGCAGGAGAGACAGCAGTGTGGGATACCATGCAGGAGAGACAACAGTGTGGGATACCATGCAGGAGAGACAGCAGTGTGGGATACCATGCAGGAGAGACATCAGTGTGGGATACCATGCAGGAGAGACAACAGTGTGGGATACCATGCAGGAGAGACAGCAGTGTGGGATACCATGCAGGAGAGACAGCAGTGTGGAATACCATGCAGGAGAGACAACAGTGTGGGATACCATGCAGGAGAGACAACAGTGTGGGATACCATGCAGGAGAGACAGCAGTGTGGAATACCATGCAGGAGAGACAACAGTGTGGGATACCATGCAGGAGAGACAACAGTGTGGGATACCATGCAGGAGAGACAACAGTGTGGGATACCATGCAGGAGAGACAACAGTGTGGGATACCATGCAGGAGAGACAACAGTGTGGGATACCATGCAGGAGAGACAACAGTGTGGGTTACCATGCAGGAAAGACAACAGTGGGGATACCATGCAGGAGAGACAGCAGTGTGGGATACCATGCAGGAGAGACATCAGTGTGGGATACCATGCAGGAGAGACAACAGTGTGGGATACCATGCAGGAGAGACAACAGTGTGGGATACCATGCAGGAGAGACAGCAGTGTGGGATACCATGCAGGAGAGACAGCAGTGTGGGATACCATGCAGGAGAGACAGCAGTGGGGGATACCATGCAGGAGAGACATCAGTGTGGGATACCATGCAGGAGAGACAACAGTGTGGGATACCATGCAGGAGAGACAACAGTGTGGGATACCATGCAGGAGAGACAGCAGTGTGGGATACCATGCAGGAGAGACAGCAGTGTGGGATACCATGCAGGAGAGACAACAGTGTGGGATACCATGCAGGAGAGACAACAGTGTGGGATACCATGCAGGAGAGACAACAGTGTGGGATACCATGCAGGAGAGACAGCAGTGTGGGATACCATGCAGGAGAGACAGCAGTGTGGGATACCATGCAGGAGAGACAGCAGTGTGGGATACCATGCAGGAGAGACAACAGTGTGGGATACCATGCAGGAGAGACAGCAGTGTGGGATACCATGCAGGAGAGACAACAGTGTGGGATACCATGCAGGAGAGACAACAGTGTGGGATACCATGCAGGAGAGACAACAGTGTGGGATACCATGCAGGAGAGACAACAGTGTGGGATACCATGCAGGAGAGACAGCAGTGTGGGATACCATGCAGGAGAGACAGCAGTGTGGGATACCATGCAGGAGAGACAGCAGTGTGGGATACCATGCAGGAGAGACAACAGTGTGGGATACCATGCAGGAGAGACAACAGTTTGGGATACCATGCAGGAGAGACAGCAGTGTGGGATACCATGCAGGAGAGACAACAGTGTGGGATACCATGCAGGAGAGACAACAGTGTGGGATACCATGCAGGAGAGACAACAGTGTGGGATACCATGCAGGAGAGACAGCAGTGTGGGATACCATGCAGGAGAGACAACAGTGTGGGATACCATGCAGGAGAGACAACAGTGTGGGATACCATGCAGGAGAGACAGCAGTGTGGGATACCATGCAGGAGAGACAACAGTGGGGATACCATGCAGGAGAGACAACAGTGTGGGATACCATGCAGGAGAGACAGCAGTGTGGGATACCATGCAGGAGAGACAGCAGTGTGGGATACCATGCAGGAGAGACAACAGTGTGGGATACCATGCAGGAGAGACAACAGTGTGGGATACCATGCAGGAGAGACAACAGTGTGGGATACCATGCAGGAGAGACAACAGTGTGGGATACCATGCAGGAGAGACAACAGTGTGGGATACCATGCAGGAGAGACAACAGTGTGGGATACCATGCAGGAGAGACAGCAGTGTGGGATACCATGCAGGAGAGACAACAGTGTGGGATACCATGCAGGAAAGACAACAGTGTGGGATACCATGCAGGAGAGACAGCAGTGTGGGATACCATGCAGGAGAGACAGCAGTGTGGGATACCATGCAGGAGAGACAACAGTGTGGGATACCATGCAGGAGAGACAACAGTGTGGGATACCATGCAGGAGAGACAACAGTGTGGGATACCATGCAGGAGAGACAACAGTGTGGGATACCATGCAGGAGAGACAACAGTGTGGGATACCATGCAGGAGAGACAGCAGTGTGGGATACCATGCAGGAGAGACAGCAGTGTGGGATACCATGCAGGAGAGACAGCAGTGTGGGATACCATGCAGGAGAGACAGCAGTGTGGGATACCATGCAGGAGAGACAACAGTGTGGGATACCATGCAGGAGAGACAACAGTGTGGGATACCATGCAGGAGAGACAGCAGTGTGGGATACCATGCAGGAGAGACAGCAGTGTGGGATACCATGCAGGAGAGACAGCAGTGTGGGATACCATGCAGGAGAGACAGCAGTGTGGGATACCATGCAGGAGAGACAACAGTGTGGGATACCATGCAGGAGAGACAACAGTGTGGGATACCATGCAGGAGAGACAACAGTGTGGGATACCATGCAGGAGAGACAACAGTGTGGGATACCATGCAGGAGAGACAACAGTGTGGGATACCATGCAGGAGAGACAACAGTGTGGGATACCATGCAGGAGAGACAGCAGTGTGGGATACCATGCAGGAGAGACAACAGTGTGGGATACCATGCAGGAGAGACAACAGTGTGGGATACCATGCAGGAGAGACAACAGTGTGGGATACCATGCAGGAGAGACAGCAGTGTGGGATACCATGCAGGAGAGACAACAGTGTGGGATACCATGCAGGAGAGACACAGTGTGGGATACCATGCAGGAGAGACAACAGTGTGGGATACCATGCAGGAGAGACAGCAGTGTGGGATACCATGCAGGAGAGACAGCAGTGTGGGATACCATGCAGGAGAGACAACAGTGTGGGATACCATGCAGGAGAGACAGCAGTGTGGGATACCATGCAGGAGAGACAACAGTGTGGGATACCATGCAGGAGAGACAACAGTGTGGGATACCATGCAGGAGAGACAGCAGTGTGGGATACCATGCAGGAGAGACAACAGTGTGGGATACCATGCAGGAGAGACAACAGTGTGGGATACCATGCAGGAGAGACAACAGTGTGGGATACCATGCAGGAGAGACAACAGTGTGGGATACCATGCAGGAGAGACAGCAGTGTGGGATACCATGCAGGAGCGTGACCAGAGAGGTACATGAGAAACTAGAGAGGTGAGGGAAAGCTTACCTGCCAGGCGTGACGCCGTCGCCTCTCATCGTTTGATTCGCCCGTTTTATCAACACAAAGGTCTGTTAAAACACAAGCAATAAAACTATCAGTAAGTTTATCAGTAAATCATCGCCTTTGCAACGTGTATAATAAATGCTTCCGTATGTACCGTAAATAATTGAAAATTGATGCTGTAAACCTACTCTCTGAGCGTTTGGGGTTTTCAGGCTATTTGTTCATTTATTTGCTCAAACTTCATTGGAACTGGTTCGATTTTATTTATGTTTAAGTGTTTATTTGCACTCTCTGTGGTGCACGTGAGTCACTGTGGCACTGTGTATTGCACGTGAGTCACTGTGGCACTGTGTATTGCACGTGAGTCATGTGGCACTGTGTATTGCACGTGAGTCACTATGGCACTCTGGGATGTACTTAACACACTGAAGCAGGTTACCTAACATGCTTTCAGGCTACATAAAGTGATGTATTTATAGTCTAACTCTCGTGTACTGTCTTTGTCAATAGTTAAGAATATGCCGGTTCCTGTTTGAACTATGGAGACTGAATTTTCTCAAGTCTCACCTTTCGTTTCTAGAGTGACTTGTCGTTAATGTCTGAATGAACATTAATGTCTGTCTAGGTGAACTTGTCTGAACAGATTTCTCTCTTATTACCTTCGGCTCCTGTGAGTTTCGTGTGTATTTTTTTTCCAGGTGCAAAATGACTAAGATTCTTACCTTGGAGGAAATGTTCTTAGAACTGCTTTTCCTCATTATATTAGTCCTTTTTATTGAGAAGAATCATTTGTTGAATGGCATGATAAATGTAAGATTTTCATAAAATTGATTTCGAAAGAATTTTTTTATCATATATGTATTCTGAAGCGTCAAAGATTATAGGTTATTAGATATTATGCTTTACTTTTTGCACAACTTTCCTGTTTTATAAGAATATTTATAAAAGGTATGGTGATTTATAACTATTTATTATAACTATTTGATAACTATTATTTATAACTATTTGGTCTATAACCAGAAAACACTTTTATTTATTGTTAATGTTTGGGTCTTCACCTTCGGGATGTGCAATGGTGTCAAAATTGAATGCATGTTGCACTACTGGTAGAGGCTGCTCACAAAACACACACGTGTACTACTGGTGCAAGCTGCTTGCAATATAGGACTTATAATCAGCCCCACAACAGCAAATACAATTCATCTCCCTTCACATCAAGACTAAAACGGCTTAGCCGCTCAGAATGCTTGACTGCTCAACATATTGCACAGCTCACAGAGAAATCACATTAACGAATATATCAATGAACAAATCCAGCGCATAGGTTCGAACCCTCATCACGGCTCCTGTTGGATTTGTATATCACACAGCGCTGTGTTAGTGATGACGTGAACCATGAGAATGTAGGTGTGTTTCCCCGGTAGCCAGATGGGGAGCGACTTATAAATAGACCGCGGCTAGTTATGGCGCGTCATTCCTGCACAACACTCCTTGATATTTTCACAGGTTCCACGAAAATAATGATGGCCGCTATTATCATGTTTTTAGGAAAGACTATAATGTCATACTTAACCAATCATAAACAAATCTCATGAATTATCATTTAGAATAACGAATATAGACGTATATACGTCTACAGCCGCCATGTTGAATACAGCGGACTAGGCGCCGTGAAAATAATCCTATTGAAGTATATGATATTTCTCTAATAATACACAGAAGAACGTCCCTACGTGGTCCAAAAAGAAGTGGGCATATGTATACGTGTATACGTATGTATACATACGGAAGCACATCAACAATGTTTCATTCGACGTCACCATATATTAGAAATAATATGCCAAAACACTGACCTGTAACAGAAGTGGCTGGGCAGGGTTTGGACATGTTTGCGATGTACACGTTCTTCGTATTAGGCTTCTGGTAACTGGCAGGAGATGGGAAATATCATGCATTTAGGATTCGTATACGGTCTACAATACATTTGATTAATCAACAGATTATATAGAAATTTCAAGGTACTTGCTGCTCGCCTAGGAAAAAACAAAGTTTTTCAAAACATATTTATGATCGGTAAAGTTATGTATTTCGGTTTTAGTGACCCTTAATTTTGGTGACCTTTGGTTTTTGTGACTCTTGGGTATAGTGACCCTTAAGCTTACAGTGAACCTGGTCTCATTAACCTCACTGGAAACTATTTTGGGGACATCTGTTTATCAATATTTGGCGGGGGTACTGTGAGGGGATTTTTACTACCCTGCCCTGAAGTTAGGTTCAAGTTCAAGTATGTTTATTGAGACAAGAAAAAATACATCTCAAAGGGATAGAGTAGCTTAGGCTATAGCACAAACAGCAAGAACCAGAGTGAAGTGTAGCACAAACAGCAAGAACCAGAGTGAAGTGTAGCACAAACAGCAAGAACCAGAGTGAAGTGTAGCACAAACATTAGGAACCAGAGTGAAGTGTAGCACAAACAACAAGAACCAGAGTGAAGTGTAGCACAAACAGCAAGAACCAGAGTGAAGTGTAGCACAAACAGCAAGAACCAGAGTGAAGTGTAGCACAAACAGCAAGAACCAGAGTGAAGTGTAGCACAAACATTAGGAACCAGAGTGAAGTGTAGCACAAACAACAAGAACCAGAGTGAAGTGTAGCACAAACAACAAGAACCAGAGTGAAGTGTAGCACAAACAGCAAGAACCAGAGTGAAGTGTAGCACAAACAGCAAGAACCAGAGTGAAGTGTAGCACAAACAGCAAGAACCAGAGTGAAGTGTAGCCCTGTTGCATAGCCAATCGAGGTTGCATGGATATTCGAGGTTCATACTGCATTTTGAACATATGTGGAGACACCAGCCATTGTTGAAATTCTGGAGTTGCATTAACAGCCGTGCTATTTTCGGCTTGGGAATCATTGCAATTGAGTCAGGGCGGAATTTCTTGGTAGACATTCACGGACAGTTATACGTGATATTTATGCAGATACCGGCGTCCTTTCTCGCGCGAGAAAGTTTAGTTTAGCCAATTTATTATGCACCCTTTACCCATCCTGTGAGCGGAAGCAGAACAAATTGTACAGGCACATAATGTACACAGGAACTGTTCCCCATATTTCATTTTCAACGGGAGAGAAGAGACATAAATGCATAACAAAAAGTGGAGTGCATTGTGGGATGACCCCGATAAGGACCTCATCCAAGGGCGTAATTATATCTACCTCACAAGCGCGCGCCAAAGACCTAGAATGCAGTTTAATAAAGTTACCAACCCACCCCCCCCCCGCCCCTCCTCACTCTGAATATCATCCAGTTGCGTTGTGTGACGAAAGAAAACGCACACGTTCTTCAGTAAGAGTTTGCTAGTAATGATATGACTGGTTACGAAAATATCACCGAAGGAATCTTGCAGTAAAAGTAAGTGAACTACTACGATTCCCTGAGCGTTAATGCAACAATAGTGCAGAGTGTAGTGTTGGGAGGAGAGTCTAGTTCTGGGGAGAAGCAGAGTCTGGTGGGGGGGGGGGGAGGGGAACATAGTGGCCAACCCGTCCTCGCAAATTCGTATAGTCAATATTGACTCATTAGTTACCTGCATAGGTGACATACTAAACATAATAGTTTCCCTTGAAAATCTTCATAGAAAACACCGACCTTCTAACCTACTTAGTATGTTAAAATAAGCATCTATAGCTTCGTAATTACAATTGTTACTTAACTATTATAGGTATAGTTAGGTAATAATTGTAATTACAAAGCAGTAAGATGCTTATCTTAACATACTAAGTACGTTAGGTAAGGTCGGTGTTTTCTATGAAGATTTTCAAGGGAAACTATTATGTAAAGTATGTCACCTATATACTTATTTAATAAGTCAATATTGACTATACGAATTTGCGAGGACGAGTTGCAGTGGCAGATGTTGTGGAAACAATGTTGGGGGGGGGGGGGGATAGGAGTGGGGTCAAGTTCGCCAGGTGCCCCAAGTGACAGGCGGTTGCGAAAGACAAAATTGAGCGCTGAATTTATCAGCGATGGTTGACCTACAGGTGCGATCGAGGCGAAAGAGAGTAATGGAGGCGCGAGAAGTGTGACGGCATTAGTGAGAGTGACCTTGAGGGACAGACGACGTAAGGTGAGAAGTGAAACAAGCAGGAAGTATAGTAATAAACACCAGTCAGCCCATAGGGGTTAAATTGTATTTTTTTTTTCAATTTGCCCCGAGGGGCGAGTTTATTGGGCAGCGCCACTCATCCTGTGAGTGGACACACCGCCATAGTGACAGTATTGGGCAGCGCCACTCATCCTGTGAGTGGACACACCGCCATAGTGACAGTATTGGGCAGCGCCACTCATCCTGTGAGTGGACACACCGCCATAGCAGCATGTACAACACTCCCCATTAGGAAGAAAACCCGCTGGGTTGTTCACCCTGTCACTTGTACCCAGACAGAGCTGGGACTTGCTTAACTGTAAAGTGGGGGTCTAGCGAGGCATCAAGCTTGGTGAAATCTGGGTTTACTGAACCTTAACAGTAATTATTATCCCACGGACAGGTTCCTGACGTGTTCGCCCATAGGACATTCCTGTCTCTCCTGATAAGTATCGATATCTCTTTCTATATATCTCTATCTATATCTCCATATATATATATAATATATATATATATATATATATATATATATATATATATATATATATATATATATATATATATATTATAATATGACCGAAAAAGTAAGATTAATAATTCTAACACGAATTTTCTCGATTTCCTTATGTTTCTTTTTACTGGTGACGGTAATGAAAAATCAATTCTCCAAAATTCATTTTATTTCTAGTCTGACGCGACACTTGAGCGCGTTTCGTAAAACTTATTACATTTTCAAAGACTTTAGTTTATCCACCCACAACTTATGATTGAACTTATGCTGAACAGCATTGGCTCTTATACATATATATATATATATATATATATATATATATATATCTATATATATATATATATATATATATATATATATATATATATTATATATATATGATATATAATATATATATATATATATAATTCTAACACGAATTTTCTCGAATTTCCTTATGTTTCTTTTTACTGGTGACGGTAAATGAAAAATCAATCTCTCCAAAATTCATTTTTATTCTAGTCTGACGCGACACTTGAGCGCGTTTCGTAAAACTTATACTTTTCAAAGACTTTAGTTTATCCACACACAACTTATGATTGAACTTATGGCTGAACACATTGGCTCTTATACCTGCATTTGGGTGAGGTGATGTAGTACAATAGTGGGGTGAAAAACAAACTTTCAACAAAACACAGAACACGGAATATGGATTAGATTTGCAGAAGTTTGGTACAAATAGAACTGCAGAAGGCCTATTGGCCCATATTTCTTGATGTTTCTATGTTGGAGCGGAGTCTTGAAGTGGGTAGAATATAGTTGTGCGTCAATTGGCTGTTGATTGCTGGTGTTGACTTCTTGATGTGTAGTGCCTCGCAGATGTCAAGCCGCCTGCTGTCGCTGTATCTATCAATGATTTCTGTGTTGTACACAGAAATCATACAACACAGAAATCATTGATAGATACAGCGACAGCAGGCGGCTTGACATCTGCGAGGCACTACACATCAAGAAGTCAACACCAGCAATCAACAGCCAATTGACGTACAACTATATTCTACCCACTTCAAGACTCCGCTCCAACATAGAAACATCAAGAAATATGGGTCAATAGGCCTTCTGCAGTTCTATTTGTACCCAACTTCTGCGAATCTATATCCATTATTCCGGTGTTCTGTGTTTTGTTGAAAGTTTCTTTTCACCCCACTATTGTACTACATCACCTCACCCAAATGCAGGTATAAGAGCCAATGCTGTTCAGCCATAAGCGACGGGAGACATCTCCTGTCCACGAGGCTAACCATAGCCCGTGCTTCTTGCCCCCGCTCCTGTGCCAGGTAAGTTACGGGCTCACCATAGCCCGAGCTACTTGGAACTTGTTCCAGTAGCTGAATCTATAACAACAACAACAGCCATAAGTTCAATCATAAGTTGTGTGTGGATAAACTAAGTCTTTGAAAATGTAATAAGTTTTACGAAACGCGCTCAGTGTCGCGTCAGACTAGAAATAAAATGAATTTTGGAGAATTGATTTTTCATTTATCGTCACCAGTAAAAAGAAACAAAGGAAAATCGAGAAAATTCGTGTGGAATTATTAATCTTACTTTTTCGGTCATATTTAATAATATATGTCTACAGGAAAGACTGCTACCAATATATATATTATATATATATATATATATATATAATATATATATAATATATATATTATTATATATATATATTAAATAGAAAATGCATATCTGTCTCTTTATCTCTTCATGTTTAGCTGGAGGCTATAAAACGCTCCCTTAACGTACTTTTTATGTGCTACAGCGTGAATAACTTTGTAACAACGTAAAATAACGTTGCAGTTACGGTGTGTGGTTGGCTGTGTTGGGGAGCTAGCCTAACCCATTTGCAGTGTGAACCTTTGGGATATATGCCCAACCTAACCCGACTTGAGAATGGTCCAGGACGGACCGAAACGTCGTCGTTCCTTCAACTTCTAGTGTGTGGTCTGGTCAACATACTTCAGCCACGTTATTGTGACTCTTCGCCTCCAACCTAACCCGGTCTGGTTTGGATTATTCAACCAAGTAAGCATGACATGATCTCATACTGAACACCGTGATAATATTGATACTTGCTACTGGCTCCTAATGGTTTAACTCGCAAAACAA
>WNGS01163947.1:13737502-13748654 GCA_020271785.1 Procambarus virginalis | reverse complement strand
AATTTTTAAGTGTTGGAAACTGAAATTCCGGACTTTTTGAGAATTTTTAAAACTCGTACACAAATTTTGACACCTGAATCCAGAACACGTGGTGGAATATACAGACGCATGGCAACTCTTCTCATAGTGCCTAAAAGCCTATACTATTCTTAAAATAAAAAGACAGTTTTGCATCCCATAATACAAGGGTGTAACATATCCTCAGTTTGATAATAGACTCCATATCACATAATGTTATTAATTCAATAAATAACAATAGGAATGTGTGTTAAATGCCTTGCAATACTAGGCTGGCAAATCTCAAGCCTAAGACCAAAGTATTTTGAATTACGCTAGTATGTCTTACCACTTGTTCTTTCCTCGCAAGGATGCCCAGTTATCGTAACTATTAGATATGCAAATCTTTAAATGATAACATACCCATCATATCCATTTGCCAGTCGTCAAGTTGGAGGTGAGTACTGAAGAGAGTAGAGTTCTCAGACAAGAGGTCAGAGGCCAGGACATTGGGCCAAGACAAGGACATACCCATCACGAAGTACGACACGGACGCTCCGAGAATCAGAAGCATCTAAGGAAAACGGGGAAGGAATATAGATTGGTATGTCTCATTGTCGGAGCATCTAAGGTAAGCAAGAAACAAAAGCAGACGGTTTTCATGTAGCATCTAAAGAAAATGGGATATAAATGTAGATAGTTTTTCTTTGTCGTAGTATCTAAACAAAATTGAAATAAATGTATATGTTTTGCCATGGTCGGGGCATCATGCAACAACCAGGTAGTTACAAAACCACAATATTATAACAACCCGCGAATTACACACAGCAATCACAAGAGCGTGATGCATCAAATGAACATAAGAAATTTTAGAATTTCTAGAAATTTAGAATTTTAGAAATTTATTCGAATTTCTGGGTTGCAATTCTTATACCATGTCGTAGCTCAGTCGATTAAGGCAGCGTCTGGGATGCTCTCGGACGTAGGTTCGAATCCTCGTCACGGATTCCTTGTGGATTTGTTCATTTAACCCGCGAATATTCATAACTGTTCTCGTATACTGCAACAGCCGGAATTACTTAACATTCTATTCTCCCGTCTCGACCGCCGGCAGTTACGTCAGAGTCTTTACAACATCGGGGTCATAAAGCATCTCGCTCCTATGTCGTTAATTCATTCACAGGCGACCACACTAGATGTCATTAGTAAGCAGTATACTGGCCGTTGGACATCCATGAAATCTTTACGTGTTTCGTTTAGTGTCGTTAAATCTTTAAACAAATATAACTTTTAATTATAATTTTTTTTTACATTGGCTCTTTTAGAAGAAAAGAGACGAAAGAAAAACTGATACTATAGGGACAAGTGAGAGTATTCATTAATATAATCAGCTAAACCTAATTATGACATTAAATTCAACTTAGGAAAAACGAGAGAAAGGATATTTTCAGATTACAAATTAAAATGAATTTATATAATCAAAAAATAAGTTTGGCGCATCCAAACAGCTTTAGATTTTATCTGAAGAAAATTGATATGGCAAAGAAATAGATTTCGAGAAGAGTTACAAATTAATCTTCCACAAGAACACCTCACCAGTATATTCCACAGCTAATAACTTTAATCAGTGTCTTATACTAACATTTCCTGACAGTTACACCACTTGGGGGCTATTCATGCCCGTGCCACCTATTGGGTGGCTTAATCTTTATCAGTCATCAATCGACAGTAACAAGCCCCGCTCCTGTGCCAGGTAAGTCCACTACGGGCTCACCATAGCCCGTGCTACTTGCAACTTTGTGTTCCCAATAGCTGAATCTAAAACAACAACAACAACCATTTGGCTTAAAGCCACCTCCAAACTGTCTCTCCACCCAGTAGACTCTCAATGAATTTGACGAAAATCTCTTAAAAATCCCTTAAACCCCCTTAAAAAAGTAGCCTGCGTAGAGTACTGGATTTCTTTTCATTCATTTGGGCCATCGGATCCTCGAACCACCACCGATCCCAAAAGCGGAAAACGGTAACTTTACCGACTAAGCTTTTTAGAGTACTGGAGTACGTCTCGGTCCTGTAAAGCTGAGTCGCAGGTAAGACCAAGTAGAGGTTTGGATTTTGTACTTGCCCAACAAGCACATTGTATCCGGGACTTGGCTTAGTCGTGTTCCAGATAAAAGGAATGTGTAAGGCTTACCATAGGCGATGGGAAGGGAAAGCTTCAGGCCTGGTAACAGGAGTAAGAAGTCGTCTTCATTGTATAAAGTTATTATACTTTCATATGTATAAAATCATATGTGTAAAGTTATTATCAGGATCAGCAACGGAGATTATTTAATAACAAGGATCAGAGAAGGGACAGCAGTGTGGGATACCATGCAGGAGAGACAGCAGTGTGGGATACCATGCAGGAGAGACAGCAGTGGGGGATACCATGCAGGAGAGACAGCAGTGGGGATACCATCCTGGAGAGACAACAGTGTGGGATACCATGCAGGAGAGACAGCAGTGTGGGATACCATACAGGAGAGACAGCAGTGTGGGATACCATACAGGAGAGACAACAGTGTGGGATACCATGCAGAGAGACAACAGTGTTGGATACCATGCAGGAGAGACAGCAGTGTGGGATACCATGCAGGAGAGACAACAGTGTGGGATACCATGCAGGAGAGACAGCAGTGTGGGATACCATGCAGGAGAGACAGCAGTGTGGGATACCATGCAGGAGACACAACAGTGTGGGATACCATGCAGGAGACACAACAGTGTGGGATACCATGCAGGAGAGACACAACAGTGTGGGATACCATGCAGGAGACACAACAGTGTGGGATACCATACAGGAGAGACAACAGTGTGGGATACCATGCAGGAGAGACAACAGTGTGGGATACCATGCAGGAGACACAACAGTGTGGGATACCATGCAGGAGAGACAACAGTGTGGGATACCATGCAGGAGAGACAGCAGTGTGGGATACCATGCAGGAGAGACAGCAGTGTGGGATACCATGCAGGAGAGACAGCAGTGTGGGATACCATGCAGGAGAGACAGCAGTGTGGGATACCATCCAGGAGAGACAACAGTGTGGGATACCATGCAGGAGAGACAGCAGTGTGGGATACCATGCAGGAGAGACAACAGTGTGGGATACCATGCAGGAGAGACAGCAGTGTGGGATACCATGCAGGAGAGACAGCAGTGTGGGATACCATGCAGGAGAGACAGCAGTGTGGGATACCATGCAGGAGAGACAGCAGTGTGGGATACCATGCAGGAGAGACAGCAGTGTGGGATACCATGCAGGAGAGACAGCAGTGTGGGATACCATGCAGGAGAGACAGCAGTGTGGGATACCATGCAGGAGAGACAACAGTGTGGGATACCATGCAGGAGAGACAGCAGTGTGGGATACCATGCAGGAGAGACAACAGTGTGGGATACCATGCAGGAGAGACAGCAGTGTGGGATACCATGCAGGAGAGACAACAGTGTGGGATACCATGCAGGAGAGACAGCAGTGTGGGATACCATGCAGGAGAGACAACAGTGTGGGATACCATGCAGGAGAGACAGCAGTGTGGGATACCATGCAGGAGAGACAACAGTGTGGGATACCATGCAGGAGAGACACAGTGTGGGATACCATGCAGGAGAGACAGCAGTGTGGGATACCATGCAGGAGAGACAGCAGTGTGGGATACCATGCAGGAGAGACAACAGTGTGGGATACCATGCAGGAGAGACAGCAGTGTGGGATACCATGCAGGAGAGACAACAGTGTGGGATACCATGCAGGAGAGACAGCAGTGTGGGATACCATGCAGGAGAGACAACAGTGTGGGATACCATGCAGGAGAGACAGCAGTGTGGGATACCATGCAGGAGAGACAACAGTGTGGGATACCATGCAGGAGAGACAACAGTGTGGGATACCATGCAGGAGAGACAACAGTGTGGGATACCATGCAGGAGAGACAACAGTGTGGGATACCATGCAGGAGAGACAGCAGTGTGGGATACCATGCAGGAGAGACAACAGTGTGGGATACCATGCAGGAGAGACAACAGTGTGGGATACCATGCAGGAGAGACAACAGTGTGGGATACCATGCAGGAGAGACAACAGTGTGGGATACCATGCAGGAGAGACAGCAGTGTGGGATACCATGCAGGAGTGTGACCAGAGAGGTACATGAGAGACTAGAGAGGTGAGGGAAAGCTTACCTGCCAGGCGTGACGCCGTCGCCTCTCATCGTTTGATTCGCCCGTTTTATCAACACAAAGGTCTGTTAAAACACAAGCAAGCAATAAAACTATCAGTAAGTTTATCAGTAAATCATCGCCTTTGCAACGTGTATAATAAATGCTTCCGTATGTACGTAAATAATTGAAAATTGATGCTGTAAACCTACTCTCTGAGCGTTTGGGGTTTTCAGGCTATTTGTTCATTATTTGCTCAAACTTCATTGAACTGGTTCGATTTATTTATTTTTAAGTGTTTATTTGCACTCTCTGTGGTGCACGTGAGTCACTGTGGCACTGTGTATTGCACGTGAGTCACTGTGGCACTGTGTATTGCACGTGAGTCACTATGGCACTCTGGGATGTACTTAACACACTGAAGCAGGTTACTTAAAAAGCTTTCAAGGCGTACATAAGGATGTATTTAGATAGTTCACTCTCGTGCAAATGAGACGAAGGCCACAAGTGACTACCGTGCAATAACACCGATTGCCACAGTGACTACACTTGACCACCGACGGAGTGCAAATACAACTTAAACAAACTACATCGAAACCATGTTCCAATGACGTTTGAGCGCAAATGTAAAATTGGACATACTAGCCTGAAAACACCAAACGCTCAGAGAGTCGGTTTACAGCATCAATGTTCAATTATTTACGGTACATAGTAAGAATTATTAACAACGTTGAAAGGCGTAAGAGATGATAAACTTACTGATAGTTTTATTGCTTGTGTTTTAACAGACCTTTGTGTTGATAAAACGGGGCGAATCACGGATGAGAGGCGACGGCGTCTATCCTGGGCAAGGTAAGCTTTCCCTCAACTCTGTGCGTCTACTGAATCTTGTACCCTCTGTGGTCACGACTCTACTGCTTATGGGTAGTCCCACGCACTGGAGTTCGCTTGCATGGTCTCCCCCACGTTGTCTTCACTGGAAAGAATGGCTATCCCACACTGGGCCTCATCTCCTGCATTGTAGTACCACACTTTGTTGTCTCTCCTGGCAAGTGGGTTCTATACCCACACGGGTTTGTATCTCATGCATGGATACTCCCCACTGTCATGTTCTCCTGCCTATGAGGTATCCACATGTGTCTCTCTGCGCGGTATCCACACTGTTGTCTCTCATGCATGGTATCCCACATGTTGTGACTCTCGTGCATGGTATCCAACGTTGTCTCTCCTTGCATGGCTTATTCGCACAACTGCTGTTCATTCCTGCTGGTTCACAACACTTATTTCTCTTAGGACATGCATATGGTATCCCACACTGCTGTCTCTACTGCATGGTATCCCACACTGATGTCTCTCCTGCATGGTATCCCACACTTGTCCTCTCGTGCATGGTAGTTCCCACACTGTTGTCTCATCTATGGCCTGGTATCCACATGCTGTCTACACCTGCATGGTATAGTACCCCGGGCTGTTCTCTCCTGCAAGTGGTATACCCACATATGCATGTTCTCCTGCAAATGGTAATCCCACACTAGTGTGTCCTCCTGATCACACATGTTTAGTACACACACTGCTGTCTTCTTAGCTGCATGGTATCCCCACCACTGTTGCTTCCAGCATGGTTAATCCCCACTGTCTGTCGTACCCTGCATGTATCCACACACTGTTGTCTCTGGCTGCAATGGTTATCACACACTAGCCGTCTTCCGACATGGTATCCCATACTTTGTGTGTCTGATGTGATCTCAGTCGCAACGCTATGATCTGATTGCCTGATGGTATCCCACACTGCTGTATCTCCTGCATGGTATCCCACTCTGTTGTCTCTCCTGCATGGTTTCCCACACTGTTGTCTCTCCAGGATGGTATCCCACACTGCTGTATCTCCTGCATGGTATCCCACGCTGCTGTCTCTCCTGCATGGAATCCCACACTGGGGGGGCTTTCTCTCATGCGAGTGGAGATCCCAAACTGTTGTCTCTCCTGCATGGTATCCCTCACTGTTGTCTCTCCTGCATTGTATCCCACACTGTTGTCTCCCTGCATGGGATCACATGCTGTCTTCCTGACATGGTTTTGCATACAAACTGTAGTGCTCCGTCAGGATGGGTACCCACACGCGTGTCTCTCCGCGATTGATTTATCAGCATGCTGTCTCTCCTGCAGGGTATCGCACAACTGCTGTCTCCTCCTGAATGGTAGTCCACAGTGTCTCTCCTGCTAATGGATCCCCATGTTGTACTCTCCGAATGTCTCCCACCATGTTGTGTCTCCTTGCATGGACCCACACGTTGTTGTCTCCGGCATGGTATCCCACACTGTTGTCTCTACTGTATGGTATCCCACCCTGTGTGTCTCCTGCTGGTAGTCCCACACTGTTGGTCTCCTGGTGGTATCCCACACTGTTGTGTCTCCTGCATGGTATCCCACCCTGCTGTCTCTATGCAGGTAACACACGCACTGCTGTCTCACTGCATAGGGATATCCCACATTCTGTCTCTCCTGCATTGGGTATCCCCCATGTTGGTCTCTCCTGCATGTTCCCAAACTGCGTGCTCTCCTGCATTGTATCAAGCACTGTTGTCTTACTGATGGTATCCCAAGCAATGTTGTCTCTCCTGTATGGTACACCACAACTGCGTCTTCTGTGTGGGATCCACACGCGTGGGGTTTTCCCCCTCCTGGCATGGTATCACACACGATTGTCTCTCCAGGATGGTATTCCCCACTGCTGTCTCTCCTGCTATGGTATGCCCACTGGTGTGTTTATCTCCTGCATGGATCACACGCTGTCTCTCCTGACATGGATATCCCCCACTGCTGTCCACTCTCTGATCGTGTTATTAACTATACCGTTGCTGCTGGTAAATAACTTTTACCACTCAATGATTTTCTACATATGAAGTATAATAACACTGTATACATATGAGCGACGACTTTACTCCTGTTACCAGTGCCCGAAGCTTTCCCTTCCCATCGCCTATGGTAAGCCTTACACATTCATTTATACTGCGACACTACTAAGCCAAGTCCGGATACAATGTGCTGGTTGGGCAAGTAACAAAATCCAAAGGCTACTTGTCGTACTGCGGACTAGCTTTATACAAGTCGACCGAGATGTTACTTCCAGTACACTCTAAACAAGGTTGATCTCGGTACAGGTTACGTTTTCTCGTTTTGGGCTCCTTTGTGTGTGGTTCGAGGTCTCGAGGCCCAGAAGATGAAAAGCTCCAGTACTCTAGCGGTTCCTTTTTAAGGGGTTTAAGGATTTTTAGAGATTTTCGTCAAATATCCTGAGAGTCTCCCTGGGTGAGACGCGCCAGTTTGGCGGTGCTTTCAGCCCCTGGGTGTTGTGTAGTTTTAGCTTCCTCTCTTGGGAAACCCAGTTGCAGTAGCACGGGCTCTGGGTGGCCCGTATGGCTTCCCGTGGCCCGGCGCGGTGCTGTACGTCCGCTTGAGCTGATCAAAGCTTCCGCCCACCCGCCCGGTGAGCAACGGGCATGCCTGAGCCCCCCACGTGGGTGTAAACCTGTCGCCGCCGTTCGTCTCAGCCCTGCTTTTACCGTTCTTCGCTGTGGAATCTTACTGGTGCGGGTGTTTCGTGTGGACGAGTTCTTTGTCACTCTTATCGCACATATTTGGCCATATCCTTTTCATTCCGAAAAATCTTACCGCTGTGATGCGCAAAAACTTCTTTTTTGATATATAGCATTCATTTTTAACTTTGTGACTCTGCGCAAATGAGATGCCTATTTCTTCGTTCGCCGTTGCCTTTAGCTTGTCATAAGTTAGTTTCGTGTTATATTAGCTGATACTCGTCTTGTTCGCCTCTGTATCGTTTTCTCGTCGCTTTTCTTTCGTAACAGCGACCAGTGTAAAAAACACTTTTAATTACCATCGTTATCTTTGTTCAGAGCTTTTACCGGAGCACTAGACGACGCACGGTCAAGATTTAATGGGATGTCTCAGACCGCTCAGTATGACTGGTACTAATGACATCTAGTGTGGTCGCCTGTGAATGAATTAACGACATAGGAGCGAGATGCTTTATGACCCCGTACGATGTTGTAAAGACTCTGAGTAACTGCCGGCGGTGATGGTGAGGGAGATTAGATATGTTAGGTATGTCCGGCTGATGTGGGACTACAAGTATACGAGAACGTTGGAATGATATTCGGGAGTTAGACATGAACAAATTTCCACAAGGGCTGTGATGAGGGATCGAACCCACGTCCGAGAGCAGCCCAGACATTGCCTTAATCGACAGAGCTACAATGAGTATTAAGAATGTTGAAAACCAAAGATTTCGAAGAATAAATTTCTAAAATTCTAAATTTCTAGAAATTCTAAAATTTCTTAGGTGGCATTTGAAGTTCTCACTCTTTAGTGAGTGCTGTGTGTATTCTGGGTTGTTATAATATGTGGTTTGTCACCTCCTGGTTGTGCATGATTCCCGCCCATGGAGCAACACTTAGCCATTATCAATTTGTTAGATACTATAACAGAACAACTGCTGACACTATATCCATTTTCTTTCGCTTGCACATTCAGAACCCTTCTCTTCACTTTGTTTTCTGGATCAGAATGGCGATGCGTCCTGACACTGGATTTACATACGCCAGCTTCTATCTGTCCTTCCCCCGGTTTCCTTCGATTAGATTGATGTCCCCTGATTCTTCTTCTCTTCGTGTCTGTACTTCGGGTATGGGTATGTCCTGTCTGGGGGCGCCAAGTCCTGGCCTTCTTACATCTTGTCTGGCGGCAACTCTACTCTCAGTACCAGCCTCCTAAGCTGAACGGAGGGAAGTGTAGGGATTGAATTGTGAGTGGGTATGTTCACCTTAACGCTTTGCAGTGAGATCTAATAGTTCCGCTACCTGGGAGCCTGCGAGGGGACGGAAATAAACAATTGGCTAAGGCTTCTACTAGCGTAATTCCAAAAATACTTTGGTATTTTTTTAGGGGGGGGTTGAGATTTTGCTAGCCTCGTATTGCGCCGGCCTTTAACACCCCCATCTCTTGTTCTTTATGAATGTAATCCACATATGTGATATGGGCTCATTTAAGTCAAATGAAGATCTGTGTACCCCCTTTTATATGGGCTGCACCCCTGTCTTTTCTTTTACGAATAGTATCTGCTTTTATGCCTAATGAGAAGCGTTGCCTATGGTTGTCTGTCACACACGTGTTCTGTGCAGGTGTCCCCATTTGTGTCCGCGTTTTCCCCCTTCTCCCCAGTCCGGCCTTCCGTTTCCCCACACCCCCGACTTACGTGATGTGTCTTCTACCTCTCTCTATATAGCGTCATCTGTCCGTATCTTCTGTAGTCTCTGGTAGAGTAATATCTAAGTCTCGTATCTGCGCCCCGCCAGAGATTCCCCTGATCTCTGCGCCGCCCCCTTCCCGCCCCCCACGCGTTTTCGTTTGCAATCTTGGTTATTTCTTGTCTCTCTCTATTCTCTTTGTCGTGTTCTATCTCTCTCTGTCTCTCTCTCATCGTTCTCACCGAATCGTAACTTCTCTGATTAGTCTTCTATGCTTCTCTTTCTTCGCTTCGTCTGCTTCTCCCCCAGGTTCTGTCTCTAGTCTCATCTTGTCTCTGATTATCTTATCTTATGTCGAATCTCGCGATATCTGAGGTATTCTGCTGTGTCTGTGCGTAGCCCGTGGCCGCCCGGCCCCTTTCCTCTCCTCGCCAAGGCCCGAGTTTGCGCGACGCCACGTTTCCTGAAGCCTTGTTATGTTTTTCGAGCTATCTCCCCCCTACACGTTCCGCCTGAACCTACCTGTTTTTCCGGCTACCTAGACGTCCCCTTCCTTCCTCTCCCCTTCTGGTTTGCGGTTCGGTTCGAGATTGGGTTGGTTAGTTCGGGGATCTCTCTCCGGTCCTTTCACCCTGTCCTGTCCCCCTTCCATTGCTCTCTTCGGCGCACGCTCCTGCTATGGTTCCGCTTTCTCCTAATCATACCTGCCCCCAACCGTGCGCGCCCCGCTCTTCCTGTCCCGGCCTCATTTGGCTTCTTCGTGACACCTCGGGCCCAGTGCAACGATAGCACCGCGCGAGTGCGTTTCATGGCTCTCTGAGCCGACTCTCTCGCTAGACTCTCGTCTCGCTTTTCTTTCTCTCTCTCGTCTCTATTTATCTCTCTCTTCGTCTTCTCTGCATTAAGTTCGTCACGCGCTGTCGTATACAGCTCTCGCGATTCGTCATCTCTGCTATTCTTGTCTCCCATCTGTCTGTGCTTTCTAGTTTCCGGGTTCCCCTGTCGTTCTTGTTTGCTCGCGTTCTCGGTTGTTACCCCAAGTCTGGACGTTCTTATGTATTTAGCCAAATGACATGTATCATTGTGCGTTGTCATTGCTTGCTTCCTTTAGGTCTGAGCCAGTTGCTGTCTGTGCGCTACCAGATGTTTGTCATACGAGCTGTTTTTTTTGCTCTGTGTCTGCGTAGTTATCCCACTTCGAATCTGATTACTTAGCCAAACAACGTTTTATCGTGTGTTGATTGCTGTCTGCTTTCTGTGCTAGCCGGTGTATGTGCCCTACCCCCAATTTGGTCCGCTCGCGATTAACGTTTCATTGCACTCACTCTTAGTACGAATGCTTCTATACTGTGCCGTGCATTTAAACTGTCAGTCTTTTTTTTTTTTTTTTGTTTTTTTGTTTTTTTTTTTTTTGTCTTTTTCTTGCTATGATAACTGTTTATTTTTTCCCTTTTGTTTATACGTTTTTGTCTGGGTATTTACCTTACTACCAATTTTCTGTTAAGCTTAAGGCCGTTGCCCGAAACGGATGCCGGGCGTCGCTCGGCTTTACCAGCAAGCTTTTCCTCCCATCTAGTATATTCTACACCCTTCCCAATGTCCCTTCTTGTTTATACTGAATATGACATAATTATCTAGTTATCCTTTATCTTATAAGTATAATATCTATCTATATAATATATTCTTA